>JALBCR010003422.1:0-343235 GCA_030710515.1 Abscondita cerata | reverse complement strand
CTCTTGTACTTCGTTCAGTGCATATTGCTAGTAAGTGTCAATTTGTAGTAAAAATCAATTTAAAAGTTTATCTTTTATTATAATCTGTGATATTTTTACGATTGTAATACTCACATTGTATTTTTCATCAAGAAATAGAGACCTAATGAAGTGTGCACCTTTAGCACAGGAAACGTTGCCGGAATAAACACTTGAATGGTTTATGGTGCTCCTCCTCCAAGAAGTCCAATTACTAATCATTTATCAAAGAAGTTGAATGGAAATGTGTAATACGTCATATTGAATTAATTTACTTTGAGAAATTACTTAACGTTTACATCATATATGGTGCATTCAAGTTATCAAATTTTGTTGTCTCATCATTTTTTTTGTAAATTTATTTTAGTTAGTTTAGGATAATACCGATTTCGATTGTCTCTTTGTATTTCTATTTTCTCGTAGATGTTTTGTTACGTCAATATTGCCCGATTATGTTTATAAATTTTGAAGATTTGAAATTATTCTCCAAATGCAAAAGGTAAAGGTCAAAAACTTATCTTGATTAAAAAAAATATTAAAACTTCAAATGGGCGTAAAAAAAAGTAAACAATGTGTGGACGTTATGTCCATATAGTACTAATTATGTGAAGAGGTGTGTGGGGCTGCATGAGATGCTAAGCAGGGTACTGCTCTTTTTCAAAACATAAATCTGGTCATTAAGGTCAACTATCGCCTAACAAGCGTTTTGCATTTATCAAAACCGTAGCTATAGTTATGTTAGATGTTTTCCGCCCATTTGTGTCATAGTCGGTTGTCCCAGCGGCCACTTGTCCTAGACCAATTATATGATGTTTTATTGGTTATAAACTTAATCATGTATCTTAATAAAAAAAGTGTTTTAATAAGTTTCATTAAAGAACAGATTTCAAATATTTAATAAATCAATTAAAGTAAAGAAGTACCAATATAGTACCATAATATAATTATAATATAACCTCACTCAAAACAATTAGTGCGAAATAATCCACGTACACATTTTACAAAAAAATGATATTTTAAAAGTAAATATTTCGTAAAAGTATTTAATAAATTTTGGAAACACTAGTTTATTTAAGTCCAGGAGGTACAATTGTAGGAGTCTCCTTAGACAGCTGTTTAAATTGTCCTACAACCATTTCCATTTGGGATTTTACTATATGATCTATTTTGAATTGGTTTCTAGTAGCTTTGAACGTAGGGTACAAGTATGGTAAGGTTGCATGATCTAATGTAGGGAATAAATGATGAAGAGCGTGATCACCAAAATTGGTCAGAACTAAAAAATACGTTTCCTGTAATTTCGTGACGGTCTGCTACCGAATCTAGTTGATGAATGCCCCAATCGATACCGGTTTTTGCTCTAGAAAGTTATTTTTGCAAATTACTTACATTTATCTATAAGTATTTAGTACCTAGGAACATCTCCATCATGAAATATGTCAGGATGATGGTGGGCAGCATTAAATCCAATAGCACCAAAAAGAAAACTACTAAGCAAAAGTATACATATCCACATACTTATTGCATTGATTATGGGGGCACCTGAAAAAACAATCATTGCTAGTGGTAATGTCAACGGAATAGCATCTATTGCACTCAAAGGAAACTTGCTTCGAGAAGCTTCCACTATCCTAAAATTCAAAGTTGAAATCATATGAAATGTATTCATTTAGTTAATTACCTCCTATAGTAAGTTATAACGTATAATAATGTCCACAAAATGGGAGCGAAAATATAGGAACCGAATTTGACTGAAAACGATTTTTTTGTAGGCAAATATTGAATTAATGGCTCCCACGCACTGATTTCTATATCAATTATAGTATTCGGAAACAAATGATGACTTAAAGCGTGAGTAATTCTCCATTCTCTTAAAAAAAATAATTATTACAAAGACGCAATTGGTGAACACTATAAGTACCTACCTAAAGTCCATCATGGATAAATTAAAGTAATACATCCTAAAATTATCTCTTTTATGAAAGTAGTTGTGTGCCGCAACTGTTGTATAAGTCAAACACAAAGCCGAAGCAATTGCAAAGAATATGCTGTTAAATTTGCAAGCAAGAACTGCAAAAATAAACGTGCTAGCGCACAAACTATCCGTAATGTAATTTGAAATGTTTACAGTGTTCTTTGGGACATCTTTCAAAGCCACCTTTACATTTCTTTTTAAGGTTCGATAAAAACCATTATCTTCAAACGTAAATGGAGAATTTCTTGGTTTAGCGGCTTTGCGCACAAAATACGTTTGTAACATATTTTCGGCAACAGAAGTTATATGATGGGCTTCAAATGCTTCCGTTACATCTGTGCCCTAAAGTAAATTATGCTATGAGTAGTGATTAAATAAGTGCGTAATTTACCTTGGTAATTTCCAACCACATGGATCCTCCCGGATGAGAGGAAATAAAATCGGTAACATCGTATAAATTGTCGTGAATTCTCCATAGACCATCTGTCTCGTCGTCGATTCTTTTACCTTCGATCCATAACGTGGGGGATTTTAATTTTGAGTCTCTATGAGTCGGGTATTTAAAACTCAAAGAGTGCCTTACTTGCTGTTTGTCAGAATTTGGTGGCATATTTTTAATAAACACAAATTCCCTTTACTACTTGAATATGAATATTAATTATGGTTAAAGCGTGAAGAATATGATGCGCATCAATTTTAAAACATGTTATTGGGTTATCATTCAGATACCTCTATCAGTTTGTTTATCGTAAAAGCATGTAATTAGAAAAAATTATATTATTCAACAAAAGTTTATGAAATAACACGTTAAATAATACAGAGATGAATCAGAAACATTGATATCAAAACGTTGTTCACGAAATTCTAACCTTTTTTTATAAAAATTCGTTTATTTGGTTTTATTGTGTTGTACTACACGATGTCCTATACGCACAGTATAATACAACACATTACGTTGGCGTATATTATTAAAAATTACCAAAAACTGAACCCTGACCTATTAATGATATTGATTGATTAAGTATCTGTAATGAAAATTAAATTACGACATATTTGCGTTATATGATACGACGCGTGCTAAGTATAATAGCCTCCGTCCATGTATAATCTGAGCACGAAGAGGTACTAACCAACAGCACAAAACGTAACCAAAAGTGTAAGTTGATTTTGTATTGGCTTGCAGAATTAATGAAAGAAACATGGAGTTAATTAATATAAGATAAAATAGAAGAAAAAAATGTAATAGTAACATTATGTAAAAATTCAAAAATAATCGAATACAAAGCTGAACAAAAAGTGAAATCGATGGAAGCAACAATGGAAAAGGAAAAAGAAGAGCAAGTTGGATTATTCAAAGAAGAGAACAAGAAAATACTATACACCGTTGTGGATAGTCAGCAGAGTGACTATGAATTCTTTATCTCACGTCTGTAGATATGGGGCCTCTTATTTACAATAAGTGTATCTCTTACAAATTAAAAATCTATTGATAGCCTGAAAGAATTTAAAGCTGATATTCCTAGATTAGTTTAATTGGCGTACCCTTAGGCGCCGAGTAACTGAGTATTCAGACGTTTGTAGATAACATTAAGGATAATGATACATTAATATTTGCTCGACCAAGCACATTAGATGATGCTTTGGCATGCTTTAAAATTTGGAACGGCAAAGAAAACGTCTCAAAGAAGTAGCCATAAACTTTGATATTCTAGTACCAAAGAGACCGAACCAACTAAGGAAACTATGGAAGAAAATGCTTGGCCAATTTCGTTAGAACTTACCACTAAGATGCTGGAACTGTGGTGAGGTGGGCCATGTTCAACATTACAATACAAATAGAAAAGCAGCTGGAAAACTAGAACAATTAGGTTAAGAGGGCCAAAAGTCGAACTCAGAGAATAATGTCACCGAGATTGCCATTTGCCTCGCATCGCCGACGGAGGACATATACAGCATCTACATCCAGGGCTTTATCAACGGGTCATGCTCTAGGGTTTTGATTAATATAGGAGTTACGAAGACCATTGTCCGCCCCGTTGTAGTACAATGACGCAGTAGAACATTTCCAACGGCAGTGTCATGGACATAATAAAAAAGAATGGGATGAATAATATTCTGATAATAGGTAACTCAGTTCAGTTCATCAGAGCAGGCAACAAAATAATAGGCTGCCTGAAGGAACTGTAACCGTTGTGATGGGATGCTTCGATGGACATATCCGGGTTGGTGGCATTCTCTGTATAAAGCTAATTGAGACTGACTCCCTATGTAAAGGTTTACTGTTTGGCAAATCACAGTAACTCAAATAACAAGATGCAAAAACACGATAAAGGGTACACCAAAAAGGACAAACAGAAGAAGTTAAAAATTTGATTGAAGAATACCACGATGTGTTTGCCCAAGTTAGACCGTAATTCTAAAGAATAAACGGGCATTCTAAAGCACAAAATACCAGAAGAGTATCCTCTTACGCATTGTGTGATTCGAGATCCGCACATGTCAAAAGGAATTGCGCAGGTTTTTAAGATACTGTTTGGACGAAAGGATGAGCATCGTAGACAACAACCTGCTAAGGGTCTAACTGTAAAGTTGCCTGACGAAAGACGCTGTATCTACTACTTTGTTTTAAAGGAAGTGTCTTAGCATAAATGCACCTACAAGTTCCAGTAGAATACTTTATAGGATTTCAGAAAAAACTCCGAGATCAAGAACATCAATAACTATGCCTAAGCACGGTTGTGGCTAGATTGTTTGAACTGGATGGTTGTTCGAAACTTGATTAAAAAATACTACGATTTGTTTGCTCTGGACAGAGCGAGCATTGAAAAACACAAAATAAATACTGGAGATGCCCAACCAATACGACACAATCCGAAAAGACTTCCCTTGGCAAAACGTGAAGAGGCGGAGCAAGTCATTGCAGACATGGAGAAGTAAACGGTGATTGAACCTTCAAGTAATCCGTCGGCGTCTCCAGTGGTACTTGTAAAGAAGAAAGACGGTACAAATAGATTTTGTGTTGACTATTGATAACTGAACGAGGTAACGAAGAAAGACCGCTATCTTCTACCCAGAATTGACGATACCCTAGATACCTTATCAGGTTCAAAATGGTTTTCAACGTTGGACCTAAAGACCGATTATTAACAAGTGTGTTTAGAACCTAACCCACTTGAGAAAAATGCTTTTACTATTGGAAATGGTTTGTGACAATTCACCGTTATGTCCTTGCCCTTTGGGTTGTCCAACGCCCCCGCGACGTTTGAAAGATTAATGAAAACCGTCTTGGGTGGACTGTAGTGAAAAACCTGATTAGTTTATTTAGACGACGTCATTGTGGTTAATAAGTCGGTCGAAGTAGGTGTTCCATTGACAGCGTAGTGCAAACCTAAAGTTGATTTAAAAAAATTCCATATCATTAGGAGAGAAGTGCAATACGTGGAAAATTCAGTATCGCAAGACCAAGTGCAGACTTGAGACCTAGAGACAAGCACAAAATAAGAAATTTTCTTGGGTTGTGCATGTACTACCCTCGATTTGTTTCCGGATTTGCCAACATCGCAAAGCCATTAACAAAGCTAACAGAAGAAAAACGACAATTTCTATGGGACTAAGACTGCTTAGACGCTTTACAACAACTTAAGCGGTCTCTACTCACTCCGCCCGTTTTTAGTTACCCTCGTGAAGAAGAAAAATTTCTGGTAGATACCGATGCAAGAAATCTCACTGCAAGAGCAGTACTGTTCGAGGTTCAAGATGGTCAAGAAAAAGTCATCGGGTATATTGATAAGGTTTTGTCTGCGTGAATAAAAGAAAACGGATTAAACGGTTGCGAGAATACGATAATGAGACAGCAACACCGTGTCGAAACAAACCACTGTAATGCATTATCCAGGAGACCTTGTCCGATGAACTGTGCGCATTGTTCCAAATTGGACAAAAAAGTCAACGTGCTTAGATGAACAACCATGGTCGATGACCGTTGGGAGCCCGAGCATTTGAGACAAGAACAGAAATAAAACCCCAAATTGAGACTGCTTCTGGAATGGAAGGCAACAGATCGAAGGACAACCTGAAAAAAGTGAGTACCTTGAATAGTAATGTAAAGCGTACTGCGTCCCAATGGGACTCTTTGATAACAAAAAAGGTCTTCTGAAACAAACCCTAGAAAGACAATTGTGTGAAGAAAACACTTAAGAAAATAAGTAAACGGTTCTATTGAGTAAACTGTGAAGAAAGCGTTAAGGAATGGTGTCGTAAGTGTGTCTTGTGTGCATCAGGTGATGGCCCAGTAAAGCAGAAAAAACCACCTATAAGGCAGAATAAAGTTGGAAACCGTTTTAAAGGGTTGTAATCGACATAGCAGGCCCGTTCCTTAAAAGTTATGCTGGAAACAATTACATTTAGGTGGCAATGGATTATTTCACCAATTCGACAGAAACATATGCCACACAATACCAAAAGACAGCAACAGTGGCAGACTTGTTAGTCAAGGAGTTTTTCTACCATTTTGGAGTTCCCTTGGAATTACATTCAGACCAAGGACGGCACTTTAAGTCAAGCTTATTCCGAAACGTCTGCCAACTGGTAGGGATTAAGAAAACCAGAACATCAGTAAAATAGCAATGCCTAAGTTGAGATGTAGTTTAGATCGTCGAGACTAGAGGATTGTTCGAAACATGTTAAAGGTTGTTTTTTGGGGGAACAGAGGTTGATGTGTTGGTTTGCAGTTATTAACTCTTTAGGGGCAAAAGAGGGCTGTAGACTATTTCTTTTGTTAGGTTTGTTACCATTTTACCAGTGCCGAAGCCCGAATGCTGTTTTGGAGCAGAAATGTCTTAACGAGGAGACAGCGTTACACCACTCGAGCTCTAGAATAAATTAGAATGATTAATATTAATGAAAATGAATATTAATTTAAATTCGGTGTAAGAAATGCCAACAGTTAACTATATTCGTAATTTTTGTGTATCGTAGTTTTGCCTTGTGAAACAATAGAAACAAAAGTTATAGGTAATAACTTCCCTTTCATAACTTTTTTGTATAATTAATATTCTTAGAGATATTGTTAAACCAACTGGTGTCACGTGATTGTCATATTTCAGTAATTACACATAGGGTAAAAAAAATAGTTTAAACAGAATTTAAAAGATCTACAAGTAATGGAACGAATACTATTTGAAATTATTGCTAAAACCAGTTGTTGTTCATCTTCTGTTTCCATAGTGATACTGGGGTGTTGGCTGTTTAAGTGTCGAAAAAATTGGTTAAGCTTCTCTATGCCGTGTTACCCGACAAAGTATAATTTACGTACCGGAAGCATATCACTAGACTTTTCATTATTAATTCATTCACTTGTTCAAACAAAGTAAGTAAGTTAGTTGTTCATGTCAAAAGGAAAGATTTTGGTCAAGACTTTCCTTCAGTGGCATTTTGGTAAACAACGAGACCACGTCAAAGCTTACAAGAAGTTCTATGTTGATGTCTCGAATATTGCGAAAAAAGTCTGCTGAGATCTTAACGTAGGTGTTGGTCTTTGGGTTACCGGGTGTCTCTGGCATGACGCTACATAGGAACTTCACTATAGAAAAAAATTGGATTGATCCACTAAGGCTATAAAATTTTCGTATTGACGTATACGTTACAGTTAATTGCTATTGCGTGTTCCTTATTGTAATATTCTCTAATTTAATTTTTGAAAATGAGTGTGTATACAATCCCTTAGAAGGGGGTATACAGAGGTGAAAGCTATAGAAACACTTTTGCCTTGTTGGCTGGACTTTCTCGGGGTCGGCAGAGACACCGCAGTGTACAGAAGCGTCCAAAGCAGGTTCAACAAAACCAGAAGATGGACAACGATGAAGAAATCGATGTACCCGGTGCTGTGCAACTTAACCCTAATATTAGTATTTGCCAACTAAGTATCGACTGTGGTGTAAATAGGTGTCGAGTTCATAAAATTTTAAAAAGCATAAACCGATGCTGACAAAAGGCAAGAATTTTGTGAAACATTAATAGAGACACGCAATAATGATATGAATTTTGTTAAGAATATTTGCTTCACCGATGAATGTTTGTTAAATCACAATGTACTTTGCGGTATCAACATGATGGGTGTCCAGCACATAATACGAATCAAATAAAACAAATTTTTAATGGAAGCACTTCCTAGAACCTGGATTGGAAGAGGTGAGGAAGTTACTTGGCCACCAAGATCACCAAGCTTGTCTTCCAACGACTTCTTTTTATGGCCTTACATATCTTCGAAGGTGTATACCGACAGAACCCACGACGCAATTGAGTCTTTAAAAGATAAAATTGTGGAAGTTTGCTTCAATATACCAGCAAATATGATTGCAAATGTGCAACGAAACTTCTATTTGGGGCACTGTTTAACAGTAAATGGACAGCATTTTAACCAGTTGTTATAAGCCAAGCACTTCGCATGTTATACTGATTAGCTTTCACTTCTGTATATCCGCAAACAAATCGGTCCTTTTCAGGACTACTAACACATTTATAGAAAATAATTTTTAATACGATGTAATTAAAACTTAGAACAACATTAACTTTTAATAAAAAACCGTATTTGAAATTACAACATTTCTTAAAATTGTTCTTGGATGGTTTTGAAATAATAATCTTGTTATCTTGTTTGTTGACTCCCGGATTTTAGTAAAACCTGAAATAGAAAATCAAAAGAGAAATAGCAAATTAAATAATTTAAAGCACAAACCTTTACGCTCTCATTATTCATAACATTAAAATCATAATCGGGCATTTTCTAAAAATCTTTATTAATCCCATGAGTTTCAAATTGTTTACTATCAAGAAGCTAAATATGTATAACACATCTAATTTTGGGTTATACTTTACTTCGTTGATTCCGAATAAAGTCCTTAGAACACCAACTTCTGTTTATCGGTAGAGACCTGTGGTAGAGACAAACTACTCGATCCATACTAATCAAAATATCTGTCTTATCTATAATAACAACTGTATTGACTTAAAATAAACTTTTAGCTTTAGAATACCTGCATATTCTTGCAAGATGCAAGTATTATGTCTAATAGTTTACACACAATTTAACCTCAAATTCAATACGAACAGGTTTTATGCAAAAGTATTTCATTATGCTTGCTTCAATAGCTATATTAAAATATGAAAGCAACTGAACATTGATTAGAATTTTCGTAAAATCACAAAATACTAAATACTTATTTTTTTACAAACTTAAAGAATAATATTTACATTTGAAGGAAGATTAGACATTCTACACTTGCTCTCTCTTTCTAACTTCAACAAAATGCCGTAACGTATTAGGGTATACAACAATCTCAAATTTTCATAGCAATAGTAGATCCAATCAAATTTTTCTATAGTAAAAATCCTATGTTGCGTCTCGCCAGAGACACACGGTATGTGGTTGAAGCAGAGATGCCAAGTACTTAACTAAATAATATGTGGGTAATCTAGGAGCGGTCACTATTGGTCTCAGAAGAACATCTACTTTGTGGATATTGAGTAGCCCGTAAAGTTTTGGAGGAACAGTTTCAGATTTTAAGATTCGTTTTTGAATATCTTCCGCTAGAGAAGGTGACTTAATAAGTCGATTAATGAGTCGTAGTCTTGTTTGTGTGTGATCCTTCTTCAAGGGTCTGTAGTTGCATGATCTTTATCACCTTCGTTTAGAGCAGCTCAACCGAGTGGATAAAGATGTATAGTTTTTGGGACACAGTTAACGGCAGAAAAGATTAGTTTTAACAACAAAGTCAATGCAATGACTAAAAATTTTATGGAAAATCATGGATTCGTAATTTTAACTTATCGCAGTAATTATAACGTATTCCAAATTCTTAAAAACTAAAATATATCGAAATCAGACGGAAAATCAAAAAATTTTGAAAAGAATCTAAAATTCCCACAACCGTACAGGGCATAGAAAACGAGTGATTGGCGAAATTTTCTTCATTTGACCTTTAATAACTTTTTTTCCTTATCGTTGGCATATAAGATTTTTCACACAACATTTAAAATATCAAAACCAAGGAGTATATCAATTTTCAGAGACCGCCCTCAAAATTCTCAGATGAGGTCTTTTTGGTCTAATTTTACAAGGCTATGCGTAATTTTTCTAATACCTAAGCGCTACGATAGAGTGGGTGAGGATGAAGAATATTCATCAAATCAAAAATAATATGAATATGACAAGGGGATGTACTCGCGGGTGAATTTTTCTGAGCGCAACAGGCCAGACTTGGAAGCCGATTAATATTAATAGATAAATAATATATTGTTAAATTGTTAATGTAAATTTTTTTGTGCATGACGTGCATTTTAAATAGTTTTAGAAACAGAAAAACAAGAAATAGCTATTTATGTAACAAGAAATAAAAATAGTGAACCTCCTACTAGAAATCTGAAATTGTCCCGAGTGATAAAACAGCCTTAAAGGGTACATAACATAACTTTTTTAAGGTTAGATTTATTAATCAAAATTTCAAGTGAATTTAAACATCATTAAGTTTTACACCAAAAAGGCACTCTTGATAAAAAATCACAAGAAAATTAAGATAAAGACTAAGAACATAAAATAAAATTGAATTAGAGTAAGTATTCAAAATGTCCTCCGTTTTTTTTTAATCATTACTTTATACCAGCATCGGCTATTACTTCATAATTTTCAAATCAAAATATTTCAAAATGGTACACAGTAACGAGTTTTACCAAGAGTACTACTTGAAATGCGTTATACTACTTGGTACAAACCGTGTAACTAGCGCCCTCCATAAAAGTCAGATGTAAAAACAAATTCATAGAACAGCTTGCAAAACATGTTCGTATAAAGTTTCATACAATGTTGCCAGTAATTTCGGCAAAATCGTAAAAAATGTGTATAATTTTTTTTTGTTTATCACCATTTGTCTTGAATACGGATGGCGTTATAAAATAGCTATTTCTGTAATCAGTGACGAAAAGCATGATTTTTTGTAACGAATGTGGTAATTGCAAGATGAGCGAAGCGAGGTCCCGCAATATCACCTGAGTTAAAAAATCATGTTTCGTTACGTTGTTACATACAAGATTTTTCTAATTTTGACAAAAACAGAGTAAACGTGCTTAATTCAATATCATATTAACATATTCCCATTGTATATATTGTATATATAAATTTAAAAAGCTAAACGGATGTTATTCATATAACCTCAAACAGTAAACATGGTTTGAGAAATACCTACCGATTTTCTACTTTTCCTAACTAGTTACAAAAAGTAGAAGGTTTCAACACTTACTTTGATTACGAAAAATGTCACTTTACATGTCAAAATTAGAAAAAAGTATTTTTATAACTCAAACCGATTTAATAAAAATTTAAAATGCCCGAAGAAAGTGCAGTTATACACTTTTCAGAAAAAATATAATAAGATATCGACATTATTAATAATATATAGATAAGCACAAAAAAATACATCCGCTTTGCATATAACGCGTATTTTATGGATAACAAGTCGATTTTAGACATAAACTTTTGTACTAAAGAAACTTTAAATAAATTACGCAATTTTTCTGAAGTTTGTTTAAGCATATCACTGCTTACAAATACTTTGCCCAAATATTTGGCACAATAATAATTTTTAATACTATGTGTATAAACTTGACGCGGTTACATCGCCCGACGCCCGATTTGCCAATTTGTAATGATTTTAAAATTTTCTCACAAGTATCGTAAAGTTACTAAAGCAAAAGTAAATTTAAGTAAAATGTGTGTCTTATGACATCTCGTGTAAAACATTGACACGTGTGAATAGTATAAACTAAGAAAAATGCCAACCGTTAACTGTAACGACATGTGTGCGTTAAAGTGCATAGCGCTATCTAAGCGATAGCTTTAATGCTTGAAACACACGTGTGTCGATAAAGCCAAGTATAACTTGTACAGAAGCATACACGCACCGAAAGATTTAAATTTTTTTAAGTTATTTTATTTATTTATTTAATCGTATGGTACATTTTAAATATTGTATTGTGATGTAAGTGATGATTGTAAATGTATGGTGCCCCAGAAGATCAGTATAAACCTGTACAGTATGGTGACAAAACCGTGTGCAATTGTGGATTGGTTCGTCTTAGCAAAGCATTTACTTCAAGGTTTAGGAAAACCACTAAAATCTAAACATGCCAACCCTTACTCACCCTAGTATTCACATGTAATAATATTAATCAAATGTGTAATGTGATTGTGTTTTGTGAAATTGTGTTGTACATTTTTTCCTAGTTATCCGGGAGGGTCTTGATAACCAGGTCCGGAAACCAAAGTGCTGATTCTTAGGAACAACATGTTTTTCTTGTTGACTATAAAGTACTGTAAGGTACTAATCACCTTCCATATTTTATATTTGCACCAAAAACCCCTAAAAAACACACACGGAAAAACTCTAAAGAAAATTGACGTACGTTTTGACGTTAAATTAAGTTATTGAGTTATATAAAGACCCGCATTCTTTGGGCAATTTTTAGAATTGGGCTATTAAAGCCAATGAGTAAAAGATTTACATCAACCTTCTCCACAAAAATTATTTCTTGTTGTATTGTACCTCAAAGAATAAGTGTCAAACGTGTAGAAATAAACACAATAGCTTTCTGCATTTGTCGGCCTCTTATAAACAAAAATTCTTGGCCAGACTCGGCAACTAACACAGATACAAATTTTCGACTTAAATACAATACCGCACGGAACTTCCTCTGTGTCGTTTCTTGCGATTCTAAGCGCGTTTAAAACCAAGCACCGTTCCACGACTTAAATTGTGTGGAGCCGCTCTTTTATCAAAATCTTATCAACAATTTGTTAGTGAAAGCATGTTTAATGTCATATTCTGCTACTGTTTTGGAAAATCAGTCCCAATCTTCTTAAAACCTTTGTTTGCAACCGAGTTACAACGTACAATCCCGCTCATTTCTTATTACTTACTCCTCAACTATTAAAGTGTCCCAGTCTGCAGAGACATGGCCTAGCTTGGCCTATCGACTATGGGACATTATGGCTTGAGTCTACTTTTCTAAACACTATTTTATTGATATGAAAGGGGGGTGTTATGATTAATCACTATTTTTAATAACTTTATTTCAATTACTTTCTTCTGTAATGTGAAACATTTAGAGAAAATATAAATAATATTAATTCTAACAATAAATTTTATAATATTGATTTAAATATAACTCATATTAACATACGCTCCTTAATTGGAAGCTTTGACTGGCTACTGTAGTTTACCAAAGAAGACCATTTTCACATTCTATCAATATTTGAAACCTGGCTAACGCCAGATTTTCCAACAACACATGTTTACTTACCAGGCTACCAGTATGGATAGATTAAGAAGAGGTGGGGGTGTGTGTTGCTCTGTACAAAACAATATTCATTTTAAAGTAATAATAGTTACTGATATCTCTTAATATTTCAAATACTAAAATCGGTTTCGGAGTGATGTACACTCATGAAATTTAAAACTTAGACACCACAATTTCTATAAACAAAAGTTCGCACATTGTGAAGCGGGCTTAAGGGTATCATTTACAATTCTAACAGCAAGTAGTTTCAGCAGGGGTTATCTTATAGAAGGACTGTAGAATGAATCATTACACTAAGCACGTTTTAGAAAATAGGTAATTTACGTTGCTTACTTAATTTTTTCTTTAAAGAATATATTTGAAGGTATCGCTAATTAAACACCATAGCTCGATTAATTATCGAATCAAAATTTTGTTTAGGAAATGTTTACAAAATAAAATTAGAAATAATTTTGATTTAAAAACGTCTACAAGCAATAACTTTTAAATTAAATCAAAAACTAAACATGGTTATTTGGGTTGACTGATTATTACTTATTTTTAAATAAATCTAACCTACTAATTATTGTAAGTTATTAAAAAAATCATTAAACTCTCTATTCATAATATTTAGTCCTTACAAAATGTATATTTTATGACGTTTCATTTTTTTCTGTAGTTAATATAAAAAAAATAAAAACTAAGGCAATTCTTATTGTCAACGTATATATTTAGTTTTTGACAAGAATTTATTACATAATTATAATTAAGATACCAAGTTATAGTTTAAAATTAAATGAAAACTTTTTTTTTAAATAAAGGTATTACTATATAAATAAATATAAGAAATCAATAATGGGTGTGACCTCCATTATTATTGATACATTCTTGGAGGCGTCTGCTCATTGACGCTATCAAGGTATCAATATAATTAATATTAATCGTTTCCCATGCGGTATCAATGGCTGCAATTAGTGCATTACGGTTTACTGGTATAAAATTTGGCCCTTGTTGTCTTCGGATAACAGCAAGTATTCGAGCCCAAACATTTTCGATAATGTTAAAATCTGGGCTTTTGCTGGCCAGGGTAACAGCTCCAAGTTATTTGCTTGTATCCAGTTGCGCACAACCTGCGAAGTATAGGGTCATCATATCCCGATAGTTAATTATCGAATGTTCCAAGAAAATATGTGTAAATAGTAAATGGAATCTACTAACGTAACGTTAAGTCGTTAATTATAGTTACATAACTCTCCTTTCATAAGATATAGTTCATATTAATATGCTTATTGTAAAGCTTCGTACACACCTGAACAACAAACCGAGAACAAACAGAACAACGAACCGAACGGCAATCGGAACATTAATTTGGACGGTGCTACGTACGAATTTTAGAACAGATTCGCAAGTCCTGATTGTTCCATGAACGGTTTGCGGCGTTCCCGCAACTTGCGCGCGAATGCGTTTGCAGGTTTGGACGAATCTAAACAAAACGGCGAACAAACTTATGCGGGAGAATTAAATTATTTATTTTTTGTCCTCCCTTTTGTGGGTTTGTTGTGTTTTAGGTAATATTATGGAGTTGACAGAAGAAAAATGTTTTAAATTAATCAGTGTTTAAGAATGCAAGAAAAAAATGATGTCCCTATTAGCATCATTTGGGCGGGAAATTTCAAAAATAAAAAAAGCGAAGTAAATTATAATTTTTTACTCTTCTTTGTGCGTAAAAATTTGGTTGGCACTATCTTCTTGTTTTCCGCAATTTTCTCTTCTCAATAATAAATATATATGAACTGAAAACTACTGAAAATAATTATGGGAACAGCACAAACGTTCCGTTTGTTGTTCGGATTGTGGAAATCATAAAAGATCGTTTGTCGTTCTGTTTGACTTTCGGTTCGTTGTTATGTTTGTTGCTCGGTTTGTTGTTCAGGTGTGTACGAAGCTTTACAACTTAAGCAACAATTTTTGGCGAATAAAGATTAGTTTGTGATGTAATATTAGAAACACAAATTTATATCATATCAAATTTATGACAACTTAAAACCAAGAACGTGTATGTTATTGCTAAGAAATTATTAAGGAAAAGCGCAATTGCAGTGTAAATATTTATAATTAGATATTTTTGAAAGTTTATAAGTCCTCTATTGTAATCTTAATACTTAAAAGAAAATCCTGTCCATTAGCATTATAAGAAATGGCTTTTACTTTATGAATAAGTTTCAATAACAATAGAATATCTTTGCTTGTTTAATTTACTTCCTTTGAGTCATATTGCTCTAAGGGTTGTTACATTGGTCATTAGAAGTATGTAATAAATAAACAATTACCTACTGTTTGAGAAGGTTTTTTTTTTTTTTTTTTTTTTTTTTTTTTTTTTTTTTTTTTTTTTTTTTTTTTTTTTTTTTTTTTTTTTTTTTTTTTTTTTTTTTTTTTTTTTTTTTTTTTTTTTTTTTTTTTTTTTTTTTTTTTTTTTTTTTTTTTTTTTGTTTTTATTTTATTTTTTTTTTATTAAAAAAAAATGAAACGTCATAAAATATACATTTTGTAAGGACTAAATATTATGAATATAGAGTTTAATGATTTTTTTAATAACTTACAATAATTAGTAGGTTAGATTTATTTAAAAATAAGTAATAATCAGTCAACCCAAATAACCATGTTTAGTTTTTGATTTAATTTAAAAGTTATTGCTTGTAGACGTTTTTAAATCAAAATTATTTCTAATTTTATTTTGTAAACATTTCCTAAACAAAATTTTGATTCGATAATTAATCGAGCTATGGTGTTTAATTAGCGATACCTTCAAATATATTCTTTAAAGAAAAAAATTAAGTAAGCAACGTAAATTACCTATTTTCTAAAACGTGCTTAGTGTAATGATTCATTCTACAGTCCTTCTATAAGATAACCCCTGCTGAGACTACCTGCTGTTAGAATTGTAAATGATACTCTTAAGCCCGCTTCACAATGTGCAAACTTTTGTTTACAGAAATTGTGGTGTCCAAGTTTTAAATTTCATGAGTGTACATACCCAAAGTCTCAAATACTTACTTTAATGAACTGGAACTGGTTCTCTACAGTATGTCAGTAGAAGTAGACGATCTAATATTTGTCGGTGACCTGAATACAGGGTTTTCAAACTTAAGTCGGCACTATTGTTAACTTTGTTAATATTAGAGCTACAGGGTCGGTTAAATAGGCAAAGTAGTAGCATTTGTTTCTCTCATCACTATGGTGAAAACAGAATGAAAATGGAACATCGCGTTCGCGAGTTATGTCAAATTGTTCTATTTTTTCAAATAGAACACTCTGTATACAATATTTTTAATAGATAGGAAATTGAATACTGAACAAAAAGTGTCCTATTATTTTTTATCCTAAAGTCACAAATGACAGGATAAAGTCAAAAATGACAGAGCTATTGATGATTTTTCAAATTGGTTAAGGTGACTGTGTTAGTTATAACTTTGCCTTACCATAAAGCAGAAAGTAAGTAAGAATATCAGACCCGTGGGTGGTCGAGTAGTAATGCCAAGAACGTAGTCAAATTTACTGGTCGTAAAATCAGATAGATAGATAGATTAACATACAAAATTCACGGTGGCTATAACAAGCAGAAGTGGTAAATAAAATGAAAAAAGAGGATATCTATAAAGCAAAAGGATATGGTTTATTTTAATTTATTCTGTGAACATTAAAAGAAAAAATTAAATTAGATGCTCAAAAACGTCACCGTCTTGGTCCAAGCATTTTTGAGCCCGCCTGTAAACGCTTCTATTTGCTATAAACTGTTTACCAGTGAAAATTTAATTTGACATTTTAATCCTGATGACATTTATACAACAAACGATTGTAGTTTATAAAATCACAACCACTTAAAAACTTATTTGAAAAATCATCAATAGCTCTGTCATTTTTGACTTTAGGATAAAACATAATATGACACTTTTTGTTTAGTATGCAATTTCTTATCGATTTAGTATATTGTATACAGGGTACATGAAACATGAAACATGAAACAATTTGACATAACTCGCGATCGCGATGTTCGATTTTTATTCTGTTTTCACCATAGTGATAAGAGAAACAAATGCTACTACTTTGCCTATTTAGCCAACCTTGTAGTTCTAATAATAACAAAGTTAGCAATAGTGCCGACTTAAGTTTGAAAACCCTGTATAGATCTTATAAAAAATACTGTTTTTTCTAGGAAACTTATAAATCTTCTCAACTCTTACAATATTAAACATATAGTCACATAGTCAAGTTTATTAATTCTAATATTATTGCGTTATTTGATGTACATGGACCAATAAAAAAAGTTTGCTTGCGTCATACTTATCGACCATATACAGTGACCGGTAAAGAGTTGGCATCAAATGGGAAAAGTTTTGGTAATTGAGATATCCGAAAATTTCTTTTGGCAAATGAATTCAGCATATTGAATGACAAAAAAAGCACTTTGACAAATGTCATGTGACCACTGTCATGGCGGCAAATTAAAAAAATATCCCTTAAATATGTAAAAAGTGAGGGTAGATGACAAGATATTGAAAAATGCCTAAGAAAAAAGTTGTTCAGAATTAGATTATACGTTTATGTGCAAATTTTCAAAAGAAAATAACAACTTTTCAAAAATATTAGTTTTTCGGCATTTTTTACGGAAATATTGAGAAAACAAAATTTTTTGCGTTTGATTTTTATAAAACACAATAAAACCAACAAATAAACTTTACAATCCAGTAATTTTTATTTATTAGTCTACCAATGGACGGTAAAGAACAAAAAACATTGTTGTTTTAGGACGGACTTTTGTTGCAAACTCTTTGCCGGTCACTGTATAACTGATATAATAAAAACTATGAATAAACTTAAGGAAAAGACATTCAAAAAGTATGTACAAACTAAACTACCTTCTCATCTGAATTACTACAGACAATTAAAAAACTACTTATTAGTTGCCATAAATAAAGAAAAAACGGCTTACGTTATTTATCAGATTCGTCTCAACAAAAAAAAATCTAAAGTTATTGTGGACGAATTTTTCTAGATGGGATATTCTCTATTAATTATTCCCTTATTAATGAGATTGTGCCTGATTGATGGAAAAAAGTTGTGGTCAATCCTTTATCAAAAATCAGTAAAGTACATGAACTGAAAGATATCAGGCCTATCAGCATTTAACCTACAATGTCCAAAATTCTTGGAAAAATAGTAAACATTCAAATAAGTCAATATATCCGCAATAATAACGTACTGCAATCCGGTTTTCAAAAAAAACTATAGCCCCACTAAATCATTGCTCAAAATTACTAGCGATATTACAAGAAACATATACAATAATGATATAACATACTTAGTGTTCTTTGACTACAGTACAGTAGTTCATCGCACACTTTTACTTGCTAAATTGCATTATTATGAAATAAAAAATAGTGTACTTAAATGGTTCCACAGTTACTCAAATAACAGGATCCAAATTGTTAAAATTAACAACGACGTATCCAACGAATTATTAATCGAGTCCGGCAAGGCAGTATACTGGGACCGTTGTCGTTTGCAATTTTTACAGCGGAACTTCCTACGGTAATGCAACACCAGTGGAATATTCATATGTACGCAGATGATACACAAATTTACAAGTCATGCTTACCTCATCAAAAAAATCAACTTCAAGCTGAACTATACAACAATGTTCAACACATTCTAAATTGGTCAAAGAACAATGGACTTGTGTAAACCCGAAAAAAACTGTAATGCTGAGCGTTGGTACTAGTGGCACAACTAAAAAAGTAAGTGAAGGTATTAAAGACTGTATACTAGTAGATAATAAAACTATAGGCAAAAGTGATTACACACGAAATTTGATAATCGGTTAACTTTTGATAAACATGTGATAAAAAAGCAAAGGGGACCCACCTCCGATCGCCTTCTAAATAGGTGCGTTGGACGCGGCTTCCGATGTGGAACAACTTTTCCCTATGACATAATTGGGGGTCACGTCGGTAAAAAGATATTTACCATTAAAGATGTGATAAATATTGTAATTTGAATAGCATGACACTTTGTACATTTGACGTCTTTGCCATATTGTCAAGGACACCCTCCCGAGTAACTTGCAAGTAATTTTACTCGGGAGTCATTGTTTCTTAAAAAGTTATTAACAAATGAAGGTGGTGATAACAGCCGTACAATGGAATCTCAATTGTACCACACCGTGTACATTCGAGACGTCTTCTATTATGAGAACACTTACTCTATTTCCAACACTTGTTTAGATACGTTGACAGGTTATTGCTGTTATTCTTACTTCATTTATATTCTACGTTTAGAGAGCGTAGTAGACCTTAACTAATACATTAACTTTATTCGTTAATAACTTTTTAACAAACAACGACCCCCGAGTAAAATTACTTGCAAGTTGCTCGGGAGGGTGTCCTTGACAATATATGTAAAATTTAAGGTCATCGGAGGTGGGTCCCCTTTGCTGTATGAACGGGGGTGAACGGTGTTAGTTGTTGTTTTAACAAACAATGACCCCCGAGTAAAATTACTTGCAAGTTGCTCGGGAGGGTGTCCTTGACAATATATGTAAAATTTAAGGTCATCGGAGGTGGGTCCCCTTTGCTGTATGAACGGGGGTGAACGGTGTTAGTTGGTAGGTTACAGTTATTACAATTTTCTTCTTAAAAAAATTACATGTTTGCATGTGGTTTGAGGTAAACGGTGTTGGTTGGGAGGTGCGATCGGGTGTGAACGGTGTTGGTTGGTAGGTTACAGTTATTACAATAATATACAGCAAAGGGGACCCACCTCCGATCGCCTTCTAAATAGGTGCGTTGGACGCGACTTTATTCGTTAATAACTTTTTAACAAACAATGACCCCCGAGTAAAATTACTTGCAAGTTGCTCGGGAGAGTGTCCTTGACAATATATGTGAAATTTAAGGTCATCGGAGGTGGGTCCCCTTTGCTGTATATTTACCCTAAAATGTATGTGAAAATTTAGGAGATTGTTATCAGAAGATGTAAAATGGAATTTGGTGAAAGCTCTTGTACTGACTCATGTTGACTATCCAAATAACTCTTTATTAATTAGTAAATACACCATACATTATTTACCTTTAAGGAATTTTAACTTATTTTGTACTTTGCAACATATTAGTAATAAATTAAAAGTAGCTTTATCTTCAGGCGGTCGAAAATATTGACTTTATGTATCTCTATAGAAACCGTTGAAGTGACTGTTTTTTCTAGTCGTAGTTGAAATATTTCAAATCCTAGGAGTTAAAATAACCATGGTCGACTAGACCAAATCAAAATATACGCTCACTGAAAACATTTATAGAATTTAAAATCACGATTTGTTTATCAGTAATTACACTTATTATTTAATAATTGAATTATCTAATAAAAATGACTCAAAAAAGCGAAATAAAGAAATTATTAACCAATATTATTTAACGGCTACCCCTATAGTGTTTTAACACAAACCGCCAAAGTTCACGTGCATGACATTTCCATTTCCCAACTGTCATTGTCAAAACGAAACGCATTGCATGTAGCAAAGCAAAAGCGCCGTAATTACAAAGATTCAAATTATTATTGTCCCGCTTGAAGATAAAATAGTATATATCATTCAGAGTAGAAGGTCTTTTGTACTTCTACTCTTAATGATATAATCTACTATTTTATGTTTTGATTAATAAAAATATAGCTCTATTAAGTTAAAATTTTACTGGCTTAAAATGTAATAATAATTTCAAAAACATTTTGCTAAGTGCGCAAGCGTCTCAAGGATAACAAAATTATGTAAAAATATAAATAGATTTATATAATATTGTATCTAGTTTTACATACATAAGGAAAAAGTGTTACGGTTTATTTGTAAACAAACTATACGCTTAGGTAGCAGTGTCGAAACCTTGATGGCAGCTCTATTAGTCAAAAAGTGGTCGTGGGCTTTTTAATAATCGTAGTACGAAGGTTTCTACGCTGCAGAGAGAATTTATAAGGACGCCACCTAGCCAGACGTGTAAGAGATCTTCCAGAGCAACTAGGAATTCATAGACGCAAGAAACAAACCGTAGGATGGTAGAAATATAATTATCAAATGACTAGTCTTCAATCACAACGATATACACATTTACATATAGGCACAAGAGATATAGTCTGTATAAAACTCGGTTCAAGTTTAACGTAAGTTGAACACAATCGTTGCGATGGTTAATCCTTGGCTACAATTGTATTTAACCTACGATTGAATTAAACCGACTTTTATAGAACTGGCCTATAAAAATAAAGCACAATATAAATCAATTAAGTAATAATTCAACAGGTTAATAGTGATACAGGCCAAACTGCCTCTACAGTACGACTCTGAAGAAGGCGAACGCAGTGTAAAAGTTTTTGTACGATTGCATCTACCGATAACTAACTTTGTGTGGCAAATAATTACGTTAACGTTAACCCAGATCAAAATGAAAGTGCACCGGCACTCCAACAGTAAATCTAAAATTATCTGAGAAGGCAAGACATGAAACGAAACTTTGAGAGATTTTTCAAATTTACAACTATTTAATAAAAAAGCGCAATAAGTATGTTGTTAAATCCACTGAGGCGCTGGTCTCATCAGATGTACTCCGTTTTCTACTAGGGATTAATTAATCAATAGATCATTAAATAAGGTTATGTTGGCAAGGATAATAATCCGAAAATTATAAAATAACGAAGTTGGATCTGGTATCTTCAATAGCGTTTACTACTTTGAAACCTCCTTTTGGTCAAGGACACCACCTAAAATAAGCCTGTTATCTGGTTCTTCGTGAGCAACTGTTATCACCGGAGTCCATTTTGGTTTTTCCTTTTCTTCATTGGATAATCAAATACTAGATTTGGATACGAAAGCTGTCACATCTGCCTATTAACTTTCGAACACCGAAACTTCCTATTTATACAAGCTAAGTTAATTCTTTTACGCATGTCATTCATAAATTTTGTCGTGTTCTATGTATACGTACTGCGGCCCTGAAGTTAGCAACGTACCTTTTTGGCGCTGTATAGATAACTAGAAAGATCTTTCCAAGTACTTGATTAATTTTGTGCACCTTAAAACTATTTACATAATCGGCCAAGGCCCAGTACTTTCCGTAATTGTTGTCAAGTACCTTCAGAACAATATTTGCCAGGTGAACTCAGCGGCGAATCGCTTGCATGGAATAATTGGTGCTACAACTGCCAAAAGTTCATAATACGCTAACCTATTCTGGGCGTTTGTGCCTCGAATTATCTCTCTTGTCTTAACTCGCTCGTTATTATTATTTTATAACTATATTTTGCTGATACCTCTAAATGATGTGTCTATGTATTTCTATGTGTGTTGATTAAAGTTTAATCGCTATAATAATATACATATTTCTATTGTAGAATTTTTATTTACTTATATATAAACAAAATAAATTGCATAAAAATACATAAATAAATTTAATTTAGAAAAATGATAATCGTCTCAAAACACATTCGTCTACGTCTACGTAACCAAATGTCAATTTGTTTGTCCACTATTTCGCGATCAGCAAAAGGTAAACGGCGCGGTCGGTGATACACTGGCGTTTCATCTTTTAGCACAATTCTCATCTCGATATTTGTTGTTTTTCTTTTCTCCGGTGCGTACGTCTGAATCATATTTCGAATTTTTATTTTCTCTTCCTCATTAACTTCCTCATCTCCGACGTCGATAGAATTTTAATTTTCAAACAATCCGATGCTCAGTGATTTTTTGGGTATGGTATAGTAATTAAACTACTCCTTAAATATTACGTAGAATCTAAAAATAAAATAAAAAATAGCAAGTTCTATTTGAAATAAGAAAGTTGACAGCTACTTCCGGTACAACCGGAAGTGCGGAATAAACAAAACTATTTTGTCTGGGTTCAGTGATGTCGAAAACAGGCGCAGCTCTATTTTCAGAAAATAAATCAAATTAGTTCTCCATATACTTTTAATGCACCTCGATGTGCCGGACCCTGTACAGTCACAACTGAATCAATACATAGTTACAAATACATACCAAATTCAGAAAAACTTATACTCAAAACGATGTAACAATACCATGGTATATTATTTGTTTGCTTATACAATTAGTTAAATATAAATAAATCTGATCAATTATAAAGAAAACAAGTGTTTCGCGTAGAACTCCACGTCGCCACGATACTAAAAAACGTGTATAGAAAGGTAGAACTTTTGATAAAAAAAGTGACAAAAACCTATATGTTGAAAGAAAACTTTTAACAACTGATTTCTAAATGTTATTGACTTTAAAATTTTGTAAATGTAGGCGCTGGTTCATGCGTTTAAACGAAGGCACTTATCAAATGAGAAATTTTCTTTTAAAAAAAATTCTTTACAAAAAATCTTTGCTTTTCTTGAAAGTCAAAAGTGCGCTTACCTCATTTTAATATTTTGTATCATAACGAGGAACGTTCGAAAATAAAGGGACCTAAACGCAAAGTATCATTAAAGTTCAAATGCAGTTCAAGTTTTTTAATTGGATTTTTTTTAATTATTTGACTATTTTGTTTTGTAAAATTTCTATTTAGCCCAAACGGTCCAATCCACTATAAAACCAGAGAACACTTTTTTTTGTATTATTTTATTTATTGCAAACTTAGTTAACTAAAATAAGTTTTCCTCCAAAATTTATTTTTATAAAGTATGTCAGACAATCTCAGACTATTGATTTGTATGAACACTCCAAGGGGTCCTATAAGACCATATTAAATTATATTAATTAATTAATTAATTAATGAGAATCCAAAATCAGTATTTAAAACATACCCTCCTTCTCTTTCCGTACAAAGAACGGTTTTGATTCCAAAAACCCGCAGTGATTTTCGGATCATTGCTCTAAGAGGTTGATTAATTTGTTTCGACAGTTATCATCTTTCAAAGGTCATTGTCTAGTAATATACTTAAAGTTTTAATTCAATTACGAGTACTTTAAGCCGTATTCAACTGTGTTATTGTCAGTTGGACAAGCACGTGCCTGGTGTATATAAGGCATTGCCACACTGGGAGACGAAGCTTCACCTTGACTATAATAAAATGTTGCGTTAGCGGAAATTATTAACCAAATTAAAAATTTAATTATTATGCACGTTTTTGGTTTTTGTTAGCGAAGATTACTTGGTGTAAACAATTTATTTAATCATTCGATGTTTTGACATCGTTATTAACCTTGAATTGAATTTAGATTAATTAATATTAATGTTTTAAAACAATTTAAAATAGAAAATTATACAGTAAAGAATTTGAAATTAGAAATAGGATGTAGAACAGATGTTACAAATGTGAGAATAATATAAGCAACAGCGTAAAAGGAAAAATAACCCATGGAAAAAATTCAGGGAAAAACTTACGGAAAAACTCACAGAAAACAAACAGCAAACAAATTTAAAATTTTTAACTATAGTCAATACGAGGGTTGGTACTTAAGTTTGGAGATATGACAACACTGATGCGAATATGTCAAATCTGACATTGTTATCGTAAAGTTTGACATTTTTAATGGCATACATACTCAGCACGTGTTGTCATACGAGTGCTATTTGTCTTGTTTACAAATACTTAAAACATTCATCTTGGTCAAAAAATGGAATTAAATCGCGAACATTTTCGTGCGATGATTTTCTATAACTTTCGACGTGGATTAAACTAACAGCAGTGTGACAATTAACACGCTTCGACTTTTGGTGATGAAGCACTATCTTGACTCAGCGTGTTTCGCTGGTTTTCCAAATTTAATCGTGGTCGCACTTCGCTACAGGATGAATTTCGTGAAGGTCGTCAAAAATTGGCCAAAAAACATCGATGCTGTGCTTGAACTGATATTGCAATCGTCATGTGACATATCGTGAAATTGAGGCATACTGGGGCATCAGTTCCACTCGCATATATTCAATATTGCATGACCATTTGGCTGTCAAAAAGATTTGTTCGCGTTGGATACCGCATACATTGACAATCTTTCAAAAAAAAAACTGGTATCGATTGGTGCAAAGAAATGTTGAAAAAATTCAATCGCAGTGTTTCAAAAGACGACTATAAGATCGTGACAAGCGACGAACCATGGATCTATGCATATGAACCCGAAACTCAACAACAATCGGCTGTATGGGTCTTTCAAGACGAGCCAAATCCAACAAAAGTAGTTCGTACACGAAGCACTTCAAAACAAATGGACATGTCGCCACCGTTCCATTAGAGCAACCAAGAACGGTCAGTTCTGAATAGTACACCAGCTTTTCTTTGCCAGAAGTGTTCGGAAAAATCAGGGAAACCCATCGCAGAAGACGAATCATTCTCCATAACAACAATGCAAGCTATCACACATTAGCTTAAACAAAATTTTGTTTAAACATTCAAAACATTAAATTTATGGGTCATCCGTCGTACAGTCTTTATTTGATACCCAATGATTTTTTCTTATTCCCACAGATCAAAAATAAATTGCGAGGTCAACGTATTTTGACGTTTGGAAAAGCAGTTGATGCGTTCAAATCACATGTTTTGGAGGTACCTTAATCGGAATAGAAAAAGTTCTTCGACAATTGGTTCAAACGCATGCAAAGTGCATTGATTTTAATGGACAAAATTTTGAAAAACAATAAAGCCATTTCCAATTATAAATATTTGTTTTTATTTGTCTATCTCAAAATTTAAGTAGCAACCCTCGTATAGTTGTAAAACCAAATAAATTTCTAAAGAACAAGGACAGATATTGCTTTAAAGTAAGTGTCCATTATTGTGATGCCATTCCTCTTCTACACATTTACAATCATGAATAAAGTCCCCCCCTCCCATATTTTGATAAATTTCCCCATATGAATATGCAAATTTGGCTATTAAAAAGCAATTTCTTCTTGAGAAATTCTTCCGAGATCGCCTAAATACTTTTCAATTATAACCAATTAACTGCTAGAAAACTTACTCCGAGCTGCTATTCATCTGACCATCGATTCTATCTGCTAATTTTTATAACGTGTTTTCTGTACGGCAGAGCTTTTGGATTCAGATTCAATTCTCAACGTAAATTTCTGAAGTGCAGCTTCTATTTCTTTCTGTACATCAAAACCCTCGCCTTCAAATTTGATTTTTAAAGCAAGGTTTGCAGTGCTGTTCTTAATTATAAAGCGTTTCATTTATAAGGCCACAGATTTGATTGTGCGCCGTTGCAACCTCTGTTAATAATCTAAAATCGCACTCATTGGTAACTAACCGTTTAATTTATAACTGACGTACCAAAATCTGAGTGAAACCGACAATACCAACATTTGTTATTGCTTGAAGAGTTATCTTTTACACAGTTGAGTCAATTAAACGTCGTTTTAAAAGCAATCAGTCAATCAAAGTACACCGGCAATTTTATTGACATCCTATCAATACTTCGAATACTATAACAGTAATTATTCTACTTACAGAAGCTCTAAACTTCTTCTTGTCCCAACAGGTGCTGTCAACTCTGACTGAAGCGATTCCAAACCACAAAAATAAGTTCCGTTTCGCTCTTGTTCTTAATTAACGCTTATTTAATAATTGTTAATTGTAAATTGTAAAAGTACTCTGAAATTCACTCCTATATACAGAGTAGATAGGATCGTTGGCAAAAAGATACACTTTAAAAATTGGTCACATTTAGTACAGTTTTGAAATGTACATTTTAAAAATATTTTTGATTATACAGGGTTTATCAAAAAATCGTGGGTAGCATAAACTTACTTTTTATTTAAATAGAACACGCCGTATTTTCCTCAAAGTTCGAAAAGATCTCATCAACAGCTTTACAAAATGTATACATGTCAATGTATTGTACAGGTTATTTTAGAAGATATAGCGAATTATTAGTAAAAATTAGTAACTGGAAAAAATTTAACTTAAAAGTAATTAACATTAAACACAGCTAATAACATAAAATAACATGTTTATAAAAATATATTAAATTATTTCAAGTTACTTTGTAACAGACCATTAATAAAATAGGTATCATTTTTACGGATAATTAGCTATACTTTCTAAAATACCCTGTAGGGTGAACAAATAACACATGCAAAGTGTTATATCTCAGGAACTACTCATCGTAGAGACTTGCGGTAAAAATTTCATAACAAAGTGGCCATAAGAAAAAGCTGAAATTATTTTCAAATTATTAAGATGGCCGCTAGGGGCGTAGCCGCCATTTTAAATTTAAAAATTTGGATTTAGTCGGGTTTTCGCTATATTGAAACAACAAATAAATAAATGCTTTTTATAGTTGAAAAAAATCCTCATCTTTTTCATTTAATATTTTTTTTCTATTTCTAAAAATAAAGTGAAGAGGGATCTTTGAAAATGCTTGTAAACAAATGCCAACAATTTCAAAATGACCGAACATAATTTAATGAGCTTGGTGTCGTTAAAAGGAGCTTTCCTTAGGTTACAATTCTGACTGTTTTTATGGTCATCGTAATTTGGCATGTCGCCGCTAGAGGGCATTTTCCAAAAATTATTTGTTTACAAGCATTTTCAAAGACCCCTCTTCACTTTATTTTTAGAGATAGGAAGAAAAGTATTAAATGAAAAGATGAGGATTTTTCTCAACTATAAAAAACATTTATTTATTTGTTGTTAATATAGCGAAACCCGACTAAATCCAAATTTTTAAATTCAGATGGCGGCCATGCCCCTAGCGGCCATCTTAATAACTTAAAAATAATTTCAGCTTTTCTTATGGCCCCTTTGTTATGAAATTTTTTACCACAAGTCTCTCGATGAGTAGTTCCTGAGATATAACACTTTGCGATTCTGTTCACCCAGTACAATACATTGACATGCTATTATTTACGTAATATGTGCGGAAACAGATTCTTTCGGGAATGAGTACCTGTTTGCAAACCCGAGTGCGCGATAGCGCACAGGGAATAGCATTTGGCACGAATTCCCGTATACTGTTTACGCACAAGTTGCGTATGCTATTTTTTGCACGATTTTTTCGAAAATTGCAATTTCAAATCTGCCACACTATAATATTTCAATTACAAAAAATAATTAGTAAGCTATGGTCAAACGCAAATGCACACAATCTATAATACAAATCTTGTAGTACGCGTCTTAATTTTTTCATAGACAATCGATATAATCAATTTTCGGATAATTATATAATTCAAGTAAAACGTAATTAAAAAATGCTTAGCATTAGCGAAAGCATAATGTGAATACCTATATCCAAAATTCTCTAGGTTTCTGGCATTTCTTAAACAGACCACTAAGTATCACAAACCTAAAAAGTCGGCTGTCTTACAATATGGTCACATCACAAAATTTATTTCTGACGCCCCTAATCAGAAATACTTACTAATGAAGGTATAAAACAAATCTGTTACTTTATAATTTAAATATACGTTATGTAGGTGGCTTTAAAAATGGATGTATCAGGTGCCTGCAGACGAGAAGACCTGTGTAAGATGCTTACAAGCGACATCATTTTCAAAGACGACATAATAATAGTATCAATTCCTGAGGCGAAGAATAATAAAAGTAGAAAGTTTGTCGTCACCAAAACTGAATGGGTAGAAATAATTCAAAATTACCTAAAAATAAGAGCAAGGTCAAACCCACAAACTCACCGTTTATTTTACACTTATCGTAATGGTATTTGTGTAAATATTCCTGTGGGAATAAACACATTAGGAAAAGTACCGTCGAATATTGCTCAATTTTTAAATCTAAAAAATTACAAAGATTATACAGGGCACTGTTTCCGTAGAACCAGCGCTACATTACTGGCGGATAAAGGAGGCGACAATTTTGCACTAAAAAGGCACGGGGGATGGAAATCATCAGCTGTCGCCGAGAGTTACGTTAAGGACTTAACTTGTAACAAAGTACACATAGCAGAAACTCTCACGGGGCACTGTGCCTTCCAGGTCCATCTTCTTTGTCACTTCCATCATTGTCTCACCCTATATTAAAATCATCTCCCAACTTTAATCGAACAACTACAGATATGCAGTCGTCTACATACCCTCTGTCTCAAGCTAGTCAGTTTATGGGACCTGGAGTTTTCGTTTTCATAGTGGGAAAATTGCACAATAAATATTAAAACGTTCAATTCTTCTAAATCTAATAATAATAAGTAGGGTTATGTACGTTATGTTAACATTTTACCTGTTCTTTGTTTATTATCGAAATTAAAACTTTTCCATTCAATTTTATTTTATTCCGATTTACTTATTTTACATAAATATCCTAATACTTTCTACTTTTATAGGATAATAATTTTCACAGAATTAATGATCAAAACAAAAGCGCATTTGACAGCAAGGTAACCTCTTTAATATTCGAAATTTTATTTGAAGATTTTGAATTGTTTTCTAGCGTATACGAAAAATAAATGTGCGTAAATTGTATTCTAGGTAAGCAAAATGTAACTTCATCAACAATTTGTCTGTAGAAAGCTTCGAAAGTGGAGTGTTTGTTGTTTTTGAAACACATGTTCAGGAAAACAAAGTTTTGGTGCATCATTTACGTGCGCTTTTGGTGGTTTTATATATAAGGAGTGCAACATAGTTTTTTAAGGCACTTGATGAGATCTTTTCGAACCTTGAAGAAAATACGGTGTGTTTTATTAAAAAAAAATAAGTTTATGCTACTACGATTTTTTGATACACTCTGTATAATCAAAAGTATTTTTAAAATGTTATATATTTTTTTCCAACAATGTTATCTACCAATACCAGAAGTTTACGCCACTCTGTATATACAAACAATCTTTATCAGAATCAAAAGTCTGTCGCTCCTCTATAACTTTAACCCAAAATGTACAAGAAATTTTATGTAAAAATTTAAGATACCTCAATTTTTGCACGTAAATTACAATATTTTTAGTTTTCATAAAGTATTTACCGTTTCCCTTAACTTAAACTTGAGATATTGCTTACTTTGGATATTGCTTTGTCCTGTATTAATAAAGTTTCCGATAATAAAAATAATTAATACTAAACACAGTTAATGGCGTAGAAATAACATTTAAAAGAAAATACATGTTAAATTATTTCAAATAACTTTATAACAGAGCGTTAAAGTATATGTCATTTTTACTGATAATTAGCTGTATGGTATCTTCTAAAATATTCTGCGCAATACAGTGTGATCCGAATTGATTGTACGAAACTTAAAGGGTGGAAATTACATCAAAAATAAAGGCCGAAGTGTCATATAAACTACGGACTAAAAGTGACCCCTAGCGGGGAGATGATAAAAATGCATTGATGCCAATGACATGCACTTAGAACAAGCGTTGTAATAATTCAATTTTAAATTAATTTAATTCTGTCTTCTTTTATTTCAATCTTTGTAATTTTAAAGTTTAAAAATAAAATTTGGTTTCTAACGCAATTTTTTCATCATGTACCTATTAGTTTATAAAAATGACGATATCTCAAAAACTACGCAAAATAAAAAGAAACGTTTTCTAAGGAAAAAGTATCGGCTATGATATGAGTTAGATCAGAATATCCTAAAGTTACAGCTTAACAAAATTTGAATTTGTCAAATTCTTTGAACGGATCCCGTATCTGTCCAGATGTTTTTCAAAAATTGCAAAAAAAATCGCAAATAACTACATCAAAATGCTGAACATGCCTACCAAATTTTATTTGAATAACTTTTTTGGTTTAAGAATTAAAAATAAAAAACCGGTTTTTGGAGAGCACCTTTAGGGGTCGCTAGCTCCGCTAGGGGGCACTTTTTGACCGATCATAGTTTATATGACACTTCAGCCTTTATTTTTGATGTACTTTCCACCCTTTAGTTTTCTACAATCAATTCGGACCACTCTGTATATTGAGATGCTATATTTTTTTCAAGCTCTTGATGAAATGTTTTTGAACCTTAAAGAAACCATGGTATGTTCCATTTAAAAATGTAAGTTTATGCTGCGACGACTATTTGGAACATCCTGTATTATCAAAAATATTTCTAAAATATGCACTCAGTAACTGTACTTAATGTGACAAACTTTGAAAGTTATATTTTGTTTATTAATTGTTATCCTCCGCGCTAAAGAAGTTTGCGCCATCCTGTATATACTGTTCAATTTTTTTTGAGATTTTCATAATTTTTATTGAACATTAGTCAACGTTAGATCAAATCAAAATTGTATTTATTAAATTCGTTTTTGAAAGATTTTATGCGAAACGAAGACAGAAGAGTAGAATTTGCTGGCCCCGCTAAAAAATGATTGTAAGCATTATTTGCTATGTAAACAAGCGATACGATACATATATAATCACAACTACACATTCAACCGCTAATAGTTTGTTTAACCCCAAACTCAAAGGTTATTATCAGCTTTAAAATTGCAAAAATGTCTGAATGTGAAAACAAAAACAAAAGTGCTTCTCAAAATAATTTGTTCGCCTTTTTCTCAAATACACTTGCAAGAAAATGGTTGCAAACGAAAAGAAATGTGGATGATTTAGATGGCTATTGGCGTATCCATGATAATTTGTATGATGTCACCGAATTTATTAAGAAGCATCCAGGTGGTAGTTTTTGGTTAGAACAGACTAAAGTAAGTATTATTATAATCTTATTTGTTACCCCATATGATGCAGCAAGCGTGTGGTAGCCGTTAGATCGGGGTAGATTAACTTTATTTTACATTAATTAAAAAATTGACAAAAAAATTAAGCTATGGAAAAATTCCACAAAAAAAATCAAATATTATCAATTCATTTTATTTCGATTTTTCTAAACCTCAAACAACAATATCAAAAAGTTTCTACGTTCCATATGATTTACACAGTTTGAATACGTAAATAAATAAAAGTTTCAAAATGTTATTTAAAAAAAATCTTGTATACAGTGGGTCCCAAATTCAATATGATTGTATGGTTATTAACATAGATTCAATTTTGGTTAAATGGGCAATTATGTATCTATAGTTTCTTATGTTGGTTCATGTTCTGCTGAGAAAACTCGAAAATTCCGAGCAGTTATAGTAATTTTTAAAAAACCAGTGACTTATGGTTTTGGGAAAAGGACTAGTAAATTATGTTTTAAATAACGCCATCTTGGATGTTATAATTAGAAAATTTTTAAGTTTTCAGCTTTCAATGATGTACAAAAATCTCTGATAATAAATTGCTCCGTATTTTAAAATTATTATGTTATACAAGTTACCAACCGAATAAAACAAATTTCTGTCATGCTTTCAAATTAAATAAAAATTTAAACTGTCAATTCTAGTTATAAATTTTGCATAGTGAATACATACACATGGATAATTTACAGAGAAACTGGCCATTTTATAATTAATAATTCAAAATTGACAACCTTGAGTGCAGAAACCATTTAAAGCAGAAAAAAAATTTAAATTGAAAATATAAGATAGTGTCAGTTTAAAGTTATTAACACTATCTTGAAAACCATGAAAATAATTTTTTTTTTAATAATTATGAATTTACTTTTACGAACAAATTTTTGAAATTTTTTTCATCACTTTCATGGTAAGCAAAAAAAAATGAATTTTTCGAAAATAAAGTTATTCGAGTTTTGTCCCAAACAGCATAATAAATTGTACATCATTACCCATTTAACCAAATTTTGTTTACTATTATTATTATTAACAAAGAGATAGCCATGCAATCTTACTGAATTTGGAACACACTATAAAGGGTGATCTGCGTAGAACGTGCATTAAATTTTTTTTTCAGATAATCAATTATTTTTGTTCTACCTAAAATTATTTTTATTACTTTTAAATATACAAGATGTATCAAAAGTTGCTATCAATTTTCTTATTTTAAATTCAAACCTATTTTGCAATGATCAATTGGGCATATAAAGTTTATATAACCTAAATTATGTTATCTTATCCAGGACCGTTTTTGACATATGTTATTTTAAAAAAAAATAGTCTTTGTAATACTTAAAAAAACTGTATTTCGTAAATCAGTTGAGATTATAAAATTATATTTATCGGCAGTTGGCTGGAAATCCAGGCTTACTCCTAATGTCCTGCTGGTGGTTCCATTTCGTACCATATGGACACAGGCAGTTTTTAAATATCACAAACAAAAATGATTAAAAAGTAATTTTTTTAAAATGGCACCTTCTGCTTTCTTTCATCACTTGAGAGAAAATTTAATTTTAGGATACATTGCTTAGGTATTTCCTATATCCAATTCCTATATCCCTATAATAGGTATGACATATGTCAGAAACGGTCTAGGATAATATGAAATAAGATAACGCTCTACGCAGATCACCCTGTATATGTATAAAATTGTCATATTTAGTCGTAGCAAAAAGGTATCTTATTATGTACTTAACTTCATAAAAATAATAATAATAAATAAGCAATAAATTTCTGCCGACATTCATCATGAATTTTTTATTAACATTCATAGTCTTTAGTTTTCTTTTAACAATAATAATAAAAAAATTAGGTTGCCGTCTCAACGCCTTCAACGTTATTACTTCGGCGTGAAGTAACGATCGGAATGCGAGAAGTAAATAACACAATAAAAACATACCTAATTAACAAACGCTGACACACAAGGAAGCATTTTACACGACCTCAAACACGAAGCAAACAACCTACTTATCACATATAAAATGGAGTAGGTAGAATATGTAAATCAGTCAAGTCAAGTTCACCAGTGACGAGTCCCGTTAAGTCTGACACTTAGCATCGACAAGCTCACGACGCTGACTAGCGGTCAGCACGGTAATGCGTTGCAAGCACCTTACCCGGCCAACAATTCATACAGCGGTATGTAACACGAGCAGCGCCTCATTGCTGCAAACGCGGAATCTCGTACATTTTGAGTATGTTTTACAACTTTACGCACATTCATTCATGTAAATATTCCATCGCACATACTGTAAGTGAATATAAATAAGCGCATCTAAAATCAAAACCGACTCCGCTAGTTCTTACTCTGATTCAAACCGGCGACTAGTATACATCATAGACGCCGCAGTGGTGACCCTCCGACGTGATGAAAAATCATAGAAAGATCAACATTCGAGGAAAAGTTAATCCAGGAACACGGCAATATCAACAACACGTATAACCGCAAAATTTTTTTTATATACCTACGACATTTAACGACACAAATGGAAAAACGTTAGCAACATTAAACCCGCCACGACTACGCCCGCCAACAAAACGAGTGCCACCGCTGCGTCTGCCATGGATATCGTCGGCATCGACATTCTCTTCCCGCATTTGAAGATGTAGCACACATCAATTTGGGCTGATGGAGTACACACAAAACCATTTCGTCAACTCCATCACCTAACAAACGACCCATTAAAAACAAAATGCAGCATTCGATGCCTTATCTCACAAACGCATCTACCGCTACACCATCCCTCTAACGCTACAAACGCTACATCATCCATAATCGCCACATCCGCTACTTCAGAGGACACATCGATCAAGGACAAACCTACGTCTCGAAATAACAAAGCTGTCCACGACACGCACACACATTCGACACCCAGAACTCAACAAACCCAAGACTTTATCGTTCACCTGTCCTGGAGCAACACGCTCGTCTACACGACATGAAACTTGCGACGTCGGTTCCGGGCATCATCGCTTGTCAAATACAGGAATCGCTGGAGCAAGAAGTTCGCGACGTCTTATCAACATTGCATCGCACAGATCGCCTCCGAAGTAAGGAACATCCATCACAGCATACGCACAAGCCAACGACAACCCTTACAACCGCAGCAGCAGCAACAAAACTAAAAGCAGCAACGACAAACCCCTCAACCGCAGCGTCCGCAAGCAAAACAAAAAGCACCAATGACGAAAACGATAAAACGCAACACTGCAACAATTGCAACAGCGCCAACGAGAGCGCACCGAACCGCGGCATCTACAACCGCGCCAACAAGAGAACTCCTCACAACGCAACAAGAATACAACCGCAAAACAATTTTTTTTTGCTCATCTTTGCGAAATAATTTTCGACATTCTTTATCGTAGATCAATCCACTAAGGAAGAACCCATATGGGGCTGCCGTCTCAACCCTATCAACATTATTACTTCCGCATGAAGTAACGATAGGAATGTGAGAAGTCAATAACACAATGAAAACAAACCCAATTAACAAACGCTGTCAGTCAAATCAAATCAAATTCAGTTAAGTTAGATACTTAGCATCGAGCTCACGACGCTGACCAGCGGTCATCAAGGTGGTGCGTCGCTAGCACTTCACCCGGCCAATAATTCATGCAGCGGTATGTAACACGTGCAGCGCCTTATTACTGCAAACGCAGCATCTCGTACGCTTTGAGTATATGTTCAACAACTTTACGCCAGCACATTTTTTCATGTAAATATTCCATTGCATCTACTGTAAGTGAATGTAAATAAACGCATCTAAAATCAAAACCGACTCCGCTAGTTCTTACTCTGATTCAAACTGACGCCTAGCATACATCCTAGACGCCACTATAATAATGTATTAGTGGTAATAATAATAATAATAATGATACAGAAAGCAGTACTGTTGGACACAGTGAGCAAAGTCCTATGAAGAACAACATCCTGAATCAAGAGAAACAGTTATGTGATGTCGAAAAATAATAATAATAATATTGGTTTATTTTGTTCGCCGCAGTTTCCTACGGAAACTCTACTTCAGTATAATTGCGACGTTTCGCATTGAAGAGTCAATGCTTCTTCGGGCACTAAATTTTTATTAAAAAACAGACAATTAGTTAAAAACATCAGGCCACTTTACATGTGAATGTAGTCTTTTTTACATATAATAAATATAAGAATAAAATGGTAATAAATAATATTAGTACATAAATTTTTTTTCCTTATTTCTTGGACAAATTTGATAAAATTATTGATAAAGTTGTTTAGTTATGATTATTGCATTAGAGTAAATAAAATAAAATATTAATCACCATATTTACGGGATCATTTCAAAGAAGCTTGATCATTAGAGAAACAATAATAATTGATTGCAGGGCAATGAAAATTTATTGTAAAATTTGAGATAATATTTAAAAATAATTAATTATTACTTACGTGCTGAAATAAATGAGTTTTTTAAGAAGGTGTTAATTGGGACTAATAAAACGTTGGCACTTTTAATTAATTGATTGTAAGAATTATTTAAACATTTAAAAATTTTTCATTTTACCATGAAAGGACTTTTAGTAATAACGTCGGTTTTAAAGCAAGTAGTATGTCATTGAAGATAACTAAAGTATTTTTTATAAAAGATAGGAGTCTGAATCAAAGTTCAATTATTTTAAAATTGGTAAAAATTAATTTATTACTGTAATATATTGGCTGCTAATTAAATAAAACGTATTTTTTAGGTTTATATTAGTTAGTTATAGTTTTTTTAAAAGGGGCGTTTAAGTCAAGTGTATCAATAGATGGCGTTACAGTATAATTTTTATCAATTTTCTATGCAATTCAACTGCATTTAGGCACAAAATACAATAAATTTAATTAAAGAATACGATTCTGTACGTATTTCTTGAGAGAACCTCCTATTATGAAATCATAATTCCAAATAATACACACATAATTTAAAAACAAACTTGGATATTTCTGATTTTTTTTAACAAAATTCGAAAATTTTGAGATATACAAAATCTAAAGCAGTTTTTAAAATACTTGTATTTCAAGTAATTGTACGAAATTGTAAGTAATAAGTGAAATATGTTGCATAGAAAATTAGAAACTTGATTTTAAGTTATATCACTGCAATTTTTGTACCAACAATTGTAGCCATTGATTAAAAGAGGGCGTTAATAACTTTGAGCTACTGTACAAGCTACTCTGCAATAGTTCCCAAATTTTCAGAATAAAGGGATCTAATTTCGATTGCCGTAAATAAAAACCAAAGTTTTAGAAGATAACAAACAATGATACTATTGTGATACTATAATTCTATACTTCCAGCACAGCTTTTAGTGTTGTTCGTATCGAGCTATAATCGCTTCCGCGTGACGTCACTTACTAATTTTGACGAGACAATAATGATTATAGTTAAATCATATTAATAATAGAAAATAATAAATATAAAATAATAACACGTTTTGAAAGAAAGCATTGAATTTGTACAGAAGTACTTTGTGGAATTGTTAAAATGAAATGTAACAAAAACAAAAATGCTGCAGAAGCAGTTTATTTGCGTAATAATACAGTTATACTATTCACTATTTTTGTTTTAAAAATATATAAAAATAATTTGTAATTATTATAAAAATTACAAAATACATAATAAAAACTACCAAATAAAAATTAGGTATTTACAAATATTATTTAAATTGTAATTAAAAATTCAATGATCGAGTCAGTTCTTGGATTAATTTTTTGTGCGCCTCATTGTTATATTATATGTGGGCTAACCGTTTTGGTCAAATGCCTGTAATTGAATAATTGTAATTTAAAAGTGGAATCAAACAACTTCTTTTGATGAAACAAAATTATTGAAACAATAACGTCTTTCGGTTACCTTTTCGACACGATCTAATCCTGGAAGACGTTTTTGTTTCAATAACTTCTTTTGATTCACAAAACGATTGGTTTTTTTTCTACACTCATGGTAAATTATGTCATTAATGTCGTGCGTGAAAGTATGTATTTTTGGGTACAAGACCACACGTCACAAATCAAGTGGTATGACATTTTAATATTTATTTTTACAATAAGTTAAAAAATGACTCAACCAGTTTAGTCCAGTTTTAGTACCAAAGTATAAACTATAACGAATATACTGAGCAGATACACAAAAATTACAAGCACATTGTTTTGTTCAATCAAAGAATAGTTATTTGTATCACTAATGCAAAAAAGTGAAACTTTTGGCACAGTAATTGCTGCAAAAAGTAGTCACTTCGTAGAAAAAAAATATTGTGTGATATATATCGTCCCAATAATCGAAAATAAAATTGCGTTTTAGAAAAAAATAGTTCAAGCAAAAGCTATATATAGACAATAAAATTTCCAACAAGTTTTTTCTTTCAACTTTTTTTGTAAAATTGATATTGCTAGAGATATTGTTACAACAATTATTGTTACGTGATTCTTATATCTCAGTAATTACTAGTCAAATCAAAAAATAGTTTAAACAAATGTTGTGTATAATTAAATTATAAACAACTTTTGTTTAAAACAAACATGTGTAAAGTAAATATTTTTTAAAATATTTTAAAAATTCGAAAATCTGTATAGGTTCACGGGTCTTTTGGCTACATAGAAATTGCCCAAAATCTAATCAGACCTGCGGAATTAGAAATAAGGGTCATGCTCAAAGTTTCATAAACATCAGATAGGTGATTTTCTTGATATCTTGTTTACATACGGCCAAAAATTTTTGTTTGCTTTATTATAACGTACTAGCTCTAATTCGTCGAAAAAGTGAAAAAAGGAGTGTTAAAATTTTCGGTTTGGAAATCGTTGCTTAACTGCACATCGCATTTCATAAGATGTGGAGTAATACTATAATACTATAAAATACCCTATTATAAAATTCGATAATAGTTTAATAATTGAAGTAAGGGACTGTCAAATTTTGGTTGACAGGTAACAAGTCATGTAAATCCACCGGCATTTTTATCTCGGCTAACCGTCCAAAATACTATTTTTTCGACTGTTTAAATAATTAAATTTTCTATTTGATTAAGGCCTGATTTTTTTACCTCCAGTTAACTTTATCAGTGCAGTGTTTGACCGCAAACATTGCACTGGAGAACTATTACGCTCACCAAACCTAAACTTCTTTGAACTTCTTCTATTATCTGAAGTTTTCCATTAGAACAGTACTTAGTATGCTCATATTGGAGACTAATCACATTTTCTAAAAGGTAAGTAATATCAACTACTCTGAATCTTCAACATTTGATTCCTCTTTTTTATGTGATGTAATGCATAATGGGTGGTTATTTATATATTTATACTCTTCTACTGACATTACACCTTTTTCTAAAGGCAACCGCTTTGCAATTAAGTTAGTAGCATCATATGTTTGGGAGCACCAATTTGGCACTCTATGACGAAAGCATATGTTAGTGCCGTAAATAATTTTGTAGACAATGTAGCTTCAGGAATTACATTTAGTGGCAATGGCGACCGATTGCACTCATCCAAAGAATCATTATTAGAAAATAGAATTGATCCACTTTCTAATCCTGTTTCGTGACTTTACAAATTAAGTAAAATAAATCTATTATTGTTTTATGTACATAGTAGACTCATCTCTAAAAGTAATTGATTCTATAGCGCGTCTCTGAATTACAGATCACGAATTTTTGAACTGACCTTTTCCTTTCGGCAGAATTAATCGCTACGAAGATATACATTTGTCTCAAAACTTAGTACCATCAAAATATACAGTTTTATATTATCTCTTTGCAGATTTTGATGGTACACATTATGTATAATTGATTAGGTCCTATTTATCTAAAATATTTTCAGACTATGTGTATTTTTGCATATAATCATAATCTGAATCATAATTCTGATTTTTTTTTATTAAGTCTCTAGCATCTCCATCTGTGAGATAAAAATTTGTTTCTGTAATTATGTCATCTACTTGACGAAAATCAGTAGATGTTCAGTACAGAGGACCTTAAAAAACCACTTCCACGACTACAAGTTCACCCACGTGTAGTTACCCACACTTTTAGCCAAACAAATTATTTTGTATATATGGACGAATAAATGCATTTTAATTGATTTTAAACCAAAATTACTATATCGGTATATAATCTAAATATCATTACGATACGTTATGAGAAGAAAAAGCTACTCTGTACGTCGTAATTGCGAACTTTGCTTGCGGGACCGTGGGCACCTTTGTGATAGCAAATTTGAGATCGTTTGTCAAACTTTTTTGAGTGAAAATATTTTATACATAGAATGAACAATTACAAACAACATAGTAAAAAATAAAATGCTGTTATTTTTTTAAAAAAAGTTACAAGACCGAGAAGTTGTACTTGAGCGACGTAATCGCGAGCATCTCTTTGATGGGAAATTTGACATTGTTTGTCACATTTTTTTTGCGTGCAAATTTTTTTATACATAGAATGAACCATTACAAACAACATATTAAATAATACAGATGCTGTTATTTTAAAAAAAATTTTACAAAACCAGGAAGTTATACCCGAGCAACGTAATCGCGAACATCTCTTTGATGGCAAATTTGATATCGTTTGACACATTTTTTTTGCGTGCAAATTTTTTTATACATAGAATGAAGAATTACAAACAATATATTAAAAAACTAAAATGCTCTTATTCTTTTAAAAAAAGTTACAAGACCGAGAAGTAATACCCGAGCGACATAATCGAGAGTATCTCTTTGATGGCAAATTGGACATCGTTTGTCACATTTTTTTTGCGTGCAAATTTTTTTATACATAGGATGAACAATTACAAACAATATATTAAAAAACTAAAATGCTCTTATTTTTTTAAAAAAAGTTACAAGACCGAGAAGTTATACCCGAGCGACGTAATCAGAGCATCTCTTTGATGGCAAATTGGACGTCGTTTGTCACATTTTTTTGCGCGCAAATTTTTTTATACATAGAATGAACAATTACAAACAACATATTAAAAAAATAAACTGCTGTTTTTTTTTTTAAAAGTTACAAGACCGAGAAAAGCATTTGCTTCAAGGTTTAGGAAAACCACGAATACCTAAACATGCTAACCCTTACCCACTCTAGTATTCATATGTAATAATATTAACCAAGTGTATAAACATTATAGAAGGCAAACAAGAACATAAAATATAACAGCACATCTATTGCATGACGACACATCATAGACCGGTCCAAGCGCCAGTCACGACAATGACGGAAAAAAAGTAGGTTAAAGAATAGCAACAATCTCATTTTACAGTGTGTTTCCTGTAAAAGTAAAATATCGACCCTATTCCTGAAACAAATATTAGACAAGAAATCTGATTTGTCCTTACTCAACCCCTAAACCCAACCCCACGTGAAGTTACCCACACTTTCAGTCACACAAATTAATTTGTATATATGGACGAATAAATGCATTTTAATTGATTTTAAACCAAAATTACTATATCGGTGTATAATCTAAATATCATTACGATACGTTATGAGAAGAAAAACCTACTCTGGGCGTCGTAATTGCGAACTTCACTTGAGGGACCGTGTGAACATCTTTGTGATAGCAAATTTGACAACGTTTGTCAAATTTTTTTTGCGTGCATTTTTTTTTATACATAGAATAAACAATTACAAACAACATACTAAAAAAATAAAATGCTGAAATTTAAAAAAAAAATTACAAGACCGAGAAGTTATACCCAAGCGACGTTATCGCGAGCATCTCTTTCATGGTAAATATGATATCGTTTGTTACATTTTTTTTTGCGTGCAAAATCACATGTCAAATTTAACAATTGTTGGTCGTTACTGAAATTTATAATTTGATTTTACAAATTCCTTTGAGTTGATAATTACTTCTTTCTTAAAAATTGATTTTTTTAAATTATTAAGTTGCGGCGCTATTAGACATTTATTTTATTTTTCGTGCAAAATGTTTTATATCGCCGCACACTTTCAATATTTTTTTACACGTTTGCTAGTACCAGAACGATGTAGAATTCTGCGAGAACCTCTTATTTTAATCTAAAGATGTTCAAAAAAATAAAAAAGTGGTGAATGAAATTTTACTTCAGAATTCAAAGCGACTGTTCGCTTACTATTATTGCGATTGCGACTTAGTAAGAAACATGTTTATTTCACTGAAACTACAGCACACAGCTAGAGAAAAAAGTGAAAGCCGTTAAATGCTTTAATAAAATTTTAAATAATCTTATCGAAATGTATCCCAAAAAATTTGATATTAGTCGCTGGGGTGTACGTGGACTAAATACTAAGCTAACTGAATTCTATTTAAACATTTGTGCAAATGATAGTGACGTCATATTAATTACCGAAACTTGGCTAAATGAAGGAGTATTAAGTAGTGAACTGTTTCCACCAAATTACAATATTTTTCGTTGTGATCGAGTTAGAGCCAGGGGTGGTGGTGTGCTTATAGGTGTTAGTGATAGGTATGTTGTAACGCAAATTGTTGTTACTATTCCTGTACTGGAAGTTGAAGCAGTTGCGGTAAAAATCAACATCAACGATAACATACTTCAATTGGTATTATTATATATACCACCAGCTTCATTAAATGATGTATACTACCAACTCTTTGAGTACTTGGAAACAAAAATTGATTTTTCCCAACCTACTATTGTAGTTGGCGATTTTAATATTACTGAGTACATAAACTGTATGAATGGTTCTGCTAATTCACGACTTTATGATATATTGTGCAATTTTCTGTCTTTTAATGATCTTAATCAGTGCAATTCAGTACTTAATCATAACAGACGGTTATTGGATCTAATTTTACAAACAAACAATATTACTTCTGTAGTATCAAAACGAGAAATTCCACTAGTCCCGGAAGATCGACATCATCTCTGTCTAAATGTAAATGTAAAATTCAGAATACAGCAGAAGCAACAATTTTATAAAAATTCCAGCCATCGGTCTTTTAATTTTCGTAAGGCAAATATGGTGGAATTATATCTGGCTTTACCATCTGTTGACTAGTCAGGAATTGAAAGTATAAAATGTGTGGAAAAAGCATGTAACTATTTCTATGATGCTCTATACTCTACACTTTCACACTATGTGCCTTTAAGAAATTCCAAGTCCAGACAGTGCAATTATCGTGTTTGGTTCTCCAGTACAGTGATTAGTATGATTAAAAGAAAAAGATATTACTACAATAAATACAATAAAATAAGATCTGCATATTATTTTGATAAATTTAAGGAATTGCGACAATTAATTAAATACACTATAAGGAAAGACTACACTACTTTCATATCAAATACAGAAAGTGCTCTTAAAAGTGACCCTAAACAATTTTGGAGTTTTATTAATGCAAAAAGAGACAGAGTAGAATACCCGGTAGTATGATGTATGAGAATAACCTATTAACATTACCTCAAGATATAGTGGATGCGTTTAGTCTTCACTTCTCCAAGGTGTCAAGGGATACTAACGATAGCGTTCATGCATGTGATGAATTGTGCAATAAATCGGACAGATGCATGTTCTGTGACAAAAGTGTTGTCAATCGCTACTTCAAGAGGCAAAACTTCAAAACTTTTCTGTATTGCATTTCTTCAAGATTAGTGACACTGATATTGTAAAAGCTGTGAAAGGTTTAAAATCAAATTGTGTGGCTGGTCCTGATGAAATTCCCGCGTTTATTGTCGCTGACTGTATTGAAAGCTTTTTGTTACCACTACGGCACATATATAATCTAATTTTAGAATGTTCACTGTACCCTGAGATATGGAAATTATCTAGAATTTGTCCTGTTTTTAAGAGTGGTTCTAAAAGTGAAGTGTCGAATTATAGACCTATTGCAATTATATCGAATTTTGCTAAACTTTTGAAAGTATATTATCCAAGGTTATATATTCGCATGTAAGCAACCTTATATCTGTTAATCAACATGGCTTTGTCAAAGGTAAATCAACCACAACTAATTTAGTTGAATTCACACAGTATACCTCACAGGCACTAGATGACAGGAAACAAGTTGACATAATATATACAGACTTGACTAAGGCATTTGACAAAGTACAGCATTGTATTTTGTTAAGAAAGTTACAAGATTATGGTATATGTGACCGAATAGTATTTTTAGTTCAGTCTATTTTGATGAACAGACGCCAATATGTATTTTACAGTAGTCACGCTTCGGAAAAAGTTTGTTGTAACAGAGGGGTGGTTCAGGGTTCTAACCTAGGACCATTACTCTTTATTTTATTTCTAAATGATGTTTCTAACAATATTAACTGCCAACATTACGTTTATGCGGATGATTTGAAAATAGTAAATGTGATTAATTCTTCTGATGACTGTCTACACCTACAAGAGAGTATTGACCGATTTTCAAAATATTGTAAAACAAATTGGCTTGAATTAAATGTTAAAAATGTAAAGTGATGACTATATCTAGAAAAATCAATAATGTTAACTTCTTTTACAATATAGATGGAGTAATATTAGATCGTTGTGAGCAAATTTGTGATCTTGGCGTAATTGTAGATAATAAGCTATCTTTTGTACATCACATTAGTAGTATTACAAAAGTGCTATGAAAATGCTTGGTTTCATAAAACGTAACACATCACAGTTTAATGATGTATTTTCAATTAAACTTTTGTATTATGCGTTTGTACGATCGAAGCTAGAATACTGTCATGTTGTTTGGAATCCTTCGAATGTAACTTACAGCTTAATGATTGATAGTGTTTCGCGGAAATTTTGTAAATATCTTTACTATAAGATGTATGGTCGATATCCAGTGATGCACTGTGATCAATATGATCTATTATGTAGGACAAATGAGAAATCGCTACTGTGTCGTCGAAATGTAGCGAGTTTAATTTTCCTGCAGAAGATACTAATGGGTCAATTAGAAGCGTATCATTGCTTGATAATATAAACCTGGTTGTTCCAAGAGTTGATGGCAGGGTCTTTACTGTCTTTTATTATAGAATCTCAAACTCTTACCATCATTATAATTCTCCGCTTTTAAACTGTTTTAAGCTGTATAACCGAATTAGCTCTAAGTTTGATATTTACAATGATAATTTTAGTTCTAAGAAAATTAGAGAAGATTTAGTATTATGTTTTGCAGTTAATAGGATGTAGTTAAATAAGTTTTTCATTTTTCTAGTTTACGTTCCTATATGGACTTTATGTCTGTTGGAAGTTAATAAATTATTATTATTATTATTATAAACTTCCGATTTTGTAAATTTTTTTTAAAAAATAACAGCATTTTAGTTTTTTATTATGTTGTTTGTAATTGTTCATTCTATGTATAAAAAAATTTGCACGCAAAAAAAATGTGACAAACGACGTCCAATTTGCCATCAAAGAGATGCTCTCGATTACGTCGCTCGGGTATAACTTCTCAGTCTTGTAACTGGGTGGGTAAGGGTTGGCATGTTAAGGTATTAGTGGTTTTCCTAAACCTTGAAGCAAATGCTTTTCCAAGACGAACCAATCCACAATTGCACACGGTTTCGTCACCACACTGTACAGGTTTATACTAATCTTCTAGAGCACCATACATAACACTTACATCACAATACAATATTTAAAATGTACCATAAGATTAAATTAAATTAAAATGCGAATGCATTTTCAGGCGTGTTACTTTAAAACAATTGATTATTTTTGGGGTTATTCATTTTAATTCTTTTTGGCAAAAATTAATGCACTTTAAAATAGCAAAAAAAAACCTTATAATAATTAATTTGTTAATTAACAAGCATCAAATACTTAAAATTTAAAAAATTATTTCTCGTATCTACAGCAACAATTCATAGCATTCTCGACATAATGGGTAATGAAAAAAGTTTTCATTTTTTGAAAATATGTCTAAAACAAGTGGATCTATGGATAGGAACATGTAATTCCACTGTGCATTAAATTTTGTCGCCAATTCGACCACGGAACCAAAAATAAGATGTTCTATTTAAAAAAATTGATTTTTTTTAATTCAGGCTAAATAGTGTTAATTTAGAAATTGTTCTCGAACAAAAATTTTTGTTTTAAAGATACTTAAAGAGAAACCAACATAAAAACACCAAAAACTGCACCAAATACTATCTGCTTATCACCCATCGTTAAACTTAATTAATTCTTAGATATGCTTAAATAATTCCAAAAATCCTAATGGACCGTTATCATCATAATTCCTAAGCAAATTTCTGTTTTTAAAAATTTATCTACCCTCTTCATTAATTCAACGTCGCCTACTCTATGGCCTGTTGGTTAAATAGGCGCTGCAGTTGGTGTTCCTTTCCTTTGATACCTAAAGAGATCTTTAAACTACAAGATTAATTAGATTTCAACTTCCTTTCTCATTTCAAGTGGTAGTTACAGTTCATTTTGTGAACGTCGACGCTGAGACACCCTGTATTAGTTTTTTTTGCTGGTACAAATTCAGAAGAAATTCATAACATTCCCTTTTCGTTTTTGTTTTTCGTTATATCTTTATTTCTTGTACCTCTTTTGATCTCCTTTTTTTCAAATTGAGAGACCAATACTGATCTTTTTTTGTATTAATCACCGAAATTCCATAGATTTACTAATTTTTATTTTTGTATTAATAACAGTAAAAAATAGTGAAATAAAATATTTGCTGCAGAAGAAGATTCAAGAATTCATTTGTTCGACTCGTATTGTATTTGAAATATTTTTTATAGCGTTTCGTTGATTGTTTAGTTTACAATTTTACAGCATATCAAAAATGCAATTAAAGTGCATGTTATGATTTTGACTATAGAAGTCGAAGCTCAACGATTCTGATTTAATATAAGAATAATACACGATTCATTTGTAATTTTAATTAAATGCATTCTCAAAACCAGATACCTTTAGACATTTACCTTAAAACTAATTGTTTTTCGCGTCTCCATTTTTTAGTAGCTCTGGAACGAAATTTTTTTTTGTTAGGCCTACAAAACTTCTACCCATTTTAATTAATTGCCGACAACAAGAATACCACGAAAATACACTATCTCTTCAAACGTAAAAAGAAAGTATGAAAATGACAAAGTTTTTGCTAGTAATCTTGACGACAAAGAAGTTTTTCATTCGTAAGTCTGAATTTATGAATAAGCATTCATCTAATTTGCTTTACAGCTTGTCAATTAAGAATTGGTGGTTCATTCGTGTACTTTTTATCAGAATATACTCGATCAACTGTAACCCAACACCACCACCTAATAACTCTGTTCTCGCTTGACAACCTGTACTTGTAAATCTTTTATCATTATAATTCTATTTTATTTAAAACATCAGTTAGCGCGGATACGGATATTTTACAATAATTTCAATTTTATAGTACTCCAATGATGATTTTTTATAAAAAGAGTACATATGATTACTTGAGTTATTTCATCGACTTGAAGGTCTCTTAGTTTTTTAACCAACGCAGTACCGAAAGAATTTTTATGTGAGAAAATGTCCATAAATGTTAATTTTGCTAAAAAATTAAGCAGTGATAAGCAATGATAAGACTAATCGAATCTGCGAACAATATGTGTTTGTCTGCTTACTTTTCTTAAATTTATTTTTGTTATTTCACAAAAAATACGAAGATTTGTTAAATATTTAATTAAATAAAAAAACACCAAATGTAAAATAGTAAACGTATAAAACTTAAGAGACCTCTATATTTTAGTAGAAATAATTACCAGAATTCTGCAGAAAGTTCACCAGCGACATCTAACAATGCAAAAGTGCGTAAAATATTATGGACGTATACATAGTACGCCATCACTTAAGTTTTTTAGTAATTTTTTTAAACGCCCTTTTTAATATGAATAAAACAATTAATTGGTGGAGGGTAGTTAGTAGATAATTTGGTAGTAATTTGTATATAAATAAGGTAGCTAGTTAGGATTTTTTAGTAGTTTAATTATTGTTTTAAGGTAGGTTAAGCTATATAGGAATTTTGGTTATTAAACCTAAGTACATAGTACTTAGATTGTTGGTGTCTGTTTTGAAATTGACGTTATTCTGGTGTGTATTCAAAAATTTATTTCTGAAATGAGTCTTTTTTGGTAATTATTTTTGAATCTAATATAGTAGGGTTATTAAAGTCAAAAATACGATTCAAAGTTTTGTGGTGTGAAACCAATGCTGTACAAGGTTGGTTTGATTTTTTAATATTGTCATAATCATATTTGTGGTTTTTATTCGATTCTTTAGATACTGTTTTGTGTATCTTATATAGCACCCATTACAATCTTTACAGTCAATCTTATATATAATGCCTGATTTATCCATATTCGGTATTTTGTCTTTTAATTTTGTGTAAAATTTGTTATATAAAGTGTTCTCGTTATGTAATGTTATTTTTAAATTGTCAGTGGATAAATTTTTTTTAAGATTTAAGGGACATTTATAATTTTTGGATAAGAAAGTTGATTGTTGTCTATTGTTGGAAGAGTGTTGTTTTTTGGGGTTTGGTTATTATATAAAAATCTGTTAATTAAGGTGTTGGAGTAATGGTTGTTTTTAATTTTTTATATTGTTATTGATGAATTCAGGAGAACAGGTGTTAATAATTTTGTTTTTCATATTTATTATAGTATGAATTTTTTGGTTTAATGGGTGTTTAGATATATAATTGACTGTTCTGTTTGAGGCAATTTCTTTTTAATACCAATCAATTTTTAATGTTTGGTTGGCAAGGTCTCTAGTAATTAAAATATCTAAGAAAGGTATTTTATGATTGTTTTCAGTTTCTAATGTAAAAGATAGATAGTTGTTATAACTGTTAAACAGGATAAGTGTTTGGTCAATTTGGTTGGTGGGAATGGATGCTAAAATGTCATCGACATAAGAATAAATAAACAAGGGTTGATATGGTAGTCTCTTGATAACAAAATCTATTAAATCATGCATGGTAATGTCCGATTTAATAGGATTAATTTTTTGAATTTGATAAAATATTCATTAGAATGAATCCAATGTGTATGTTCTGGGTTCTTAATTAATTTTGAATTTGAGTTGGAACGTTTGCGTCAGATGTTTGCTAATCATCTTCATATATTTAAATCATATTCCTTACTATCAGTCTAACGTAACTCTTGTTTGTATAAATTTATTTTTACAATTATTGGATATTTCAGGGAACGGACATAACAGAAGCATTTGAAACTCATCATCTAAAAAACGATCCTCCCAAACATCTACTTGACAAATACTTTGTTAAAAAGATTTCGAAGCCGCGTGTCTCTCCATACACTTTTGAAGAAGATGGCTTTTACAAAACACTTAAGAAGAGAGTACGCGTTGTTTTGCAAACAGTGCCAGAAGATTCTTATAAAATGTCGAACATTTATACGGATTTGTTGTTGCTATCGGCGCTAACGTTTGCCTGTTTAGCCAGTGTTTGTTCAAAATACAGTTATGCCTTTTTATCAGGATTATCAGGAGGTCTTTTATTAGGTGCCACTCACAACTACGTACATAGACCAGACAATTTTCGAATGATGTATGGAAGTGTATTTATGATGTCACCGTTGGAATTTAGAGTAATGCATATATTGAGTCATCATCTCTACCCCAATTCGCGTTTTGATTTGCAACTGACCTGTGTTCTTCCCCTGCTCAATCTTTACCCACAAAAAAATCTTTCGTTATCAAATATTTGATTCGACTAACGTCACTTTTAAGTGTATTTCCTTTTTTGTTATACATGTTTGCACTGGACAGGTAAACGCTAATATTTGTCCAAATGATTAATAAACGGTATGATAGTGTTTTAGAAATTGTTCATCATAAACGCAATTACATCTATGGAATATTGCCTCTTACTTTACCAATTGCAATGTACTGCTTTAATAGCAATTCAATCATCTCCACAATTATTATGTGGCATGTAATCACAATGGTAGCCAGTACACTGTTTGGGACCATTGCATATACAACAACCCATATACACCCAGATCTATATACGGAAGGCGACGCAAACAGGTAATAAATTAAATTGAAAATTAATTAATTAATTATAAGTAATTTTAGACCAAAACATGAACTGGATTGGGGTATAAATCAATTAGACACAGTTTACGATCGAACGGAAGTTGTGGGTAACCATTTTAAAGCTCTTGTTACATTTGGTGATCATGCGTTACATCATTTATTCCCAACACTGGACCAAAGTTACCTCATTTATTTATATCCTGTTCTTAAGAAAACCTTAAACGATTTTAATATTAAGGAGATTAACATGACTACCAGTGCTAATCTATTCTTAGGATTTTATAAACAAGCAGGAAGAGAAGTGCCCAAGTTAAATCCACCTACCTTGGCAAAAAGTATTGTAGAATTATGTAAACAATTTTTCTTAATAATATTGTTTAATTAGTAAATTCTATATATATATTAACAATCGATTCTTTTCTAAACTAAGTAATACCATATTATTCTGGTTTTGCAATGTTTTGTTTAACTTGATTCAAATCTAGTTTTGACTTTTTTTTAAACAAATTTGTTTTCTTCTTTTTCTATCTCTTACACAGTGCTCTCAAAAATTAATATTTAAAAAAATTATTTTAACAGAAACTAAAACTGCTTTTTTGTATTGATGAGATATTGTTTATTTATTAATAAAGTCTTTGTACATATTACGATGGATTGTTAATATGATTTAATAAACAAAATTAATTTAACAATGAGACACAAAATTATTTAAACAAATAATGCAAATTAGCTTCAAAATTTTATCTCGTTCTAATATCTCAGGTTTGGGTTCATTTTGAATTGAAAGTATTAATTTAGTATAACAACAAATTTATTTATCCATTGCATACATCAAATTGTTATTATACGCAAATAGATAACACAAATTAAAAATTTAATAAAAACTTAATTTACTTTTATTTGCAAGTTTTCAAAGAAAAAAATTACCTTTTTAATCTTAATTAAATTTAACATTTGAATATAAGTGTATGTTTCGTACCGAATTGTATATATTTTAATCTAGCAATTAATTTTAAATAAAATTGTTGTCGGTTGTCATAACAAATGTTATTATTGATACTTTTGTAATTGTTTTTAAAAAACCTTAATTTAAAATTACATCTTTTGTAATTTAGAATTATTTTATACAACTGATATTTTTGTAAAATATACCTACCATTTATCCAGAAGTAATCAAATTTGTGTGGTTTATTTATTTATTTATTTGTATGGTTCAACTGATTGATACAAAGGTGGAGTTTACATGCGTAAATATGTGTTGGTTCTGGAGTATATATGTGGTGACTAGAGAAGTTTAACATCAGGAGGATAAATACCTATTCCTGAGTTTGGAAGTGGTCAAGAAAATAAGAATTACACCAAAGGCAGAGTTGCATATTCCTACAGATTTTAAATGATCAAGAGAAATCTGCATTATATCAGGAGCAGAATTACCTGTTAGAAATTAATTAGCAATTTCGGATTAATCCAAGGCATTTCTATTTTTATTGATGTAACTTTTAAATTATTTTTTAACATTAATTAATTGTCACATTTGGCGTTTTTAAATTTATTTTTTTTTATTTAAACACTACATGTGCACCGTTAAACTGGTATTTAGAAATTTTTGCTTTTTATTGTTAATTTTCTTCATGTTCATTCATATGATTTGACCACCTGAGGAGAGGTGTGATGGTCTCGTTGGAATTGGTGGTGGTCTCATTATGTTTTGGGACTCTAATCAATCCCATTCTATCTTGATTTAAGCTATCACATATCTCCGCAAGGTATTTTTTTTTTATTATTGTACTTATTTTAAAGATTATTTAGCGTCTTCTGGATTTCTAATCGTGGACCTAACAATGTACTTAAAATGTTAGTAAATTAAACTTTATTCAGTTGAAGTAAATTATTCTTGTTGCAGCCTGTGGCCGATGAGTTAATTTCTTCGATGGTGTCCTTGCTGGTAACAGCATTTTCCCCATACCTTGGATACATTTTTTTATTAATTTGTCACTGATTGTTTATAATAGTTGAATAAATTTTATTTCACTTGTCGGAAATTATATGCAGTGCTTTTTACACTTCAATTAAAAAAATACATAATATTTTTACTGTTAATTTCAATCAACCGATTTAAATTCATTCTTAAGAGTTAAATGCCCTAATTTTTACATGTTAACTTTTCGATGTTTAAAACCCGACTGTTCCTTTTTTACACGTTAATGCTTTACCGTCTCAATAACAACCTCCCTGTCATCACTATTTACACTTTGACCTTTCAAAATCTCGTTCGTACACAAAGAAATCATTGAGCTTATTTTCCACGTACCGTTTTATCTGGCGACCGTCTGTCCATAATAAAATCCGCACTATAATCTTTAGTGTAACTTAACAGAAACTTTTGATAAACAGTTAACACTTACAGCCAACAAACAATTATATTCACTAGTAATTTAATTAAATGAAAAGGCTATTTACAAAATTAAATACAATTATATTTCTTAAATTAAATGTAGATTGGTTTTAAAATTCATATCCAAATTTAATTTCGTTATTAATGATTGATTTGAATAAACATTCACTATAAATTTTTATAATGATAAATTTTGGTTCAAAAACTTTTTAATTTAAAATAAAATTTTCCAGTGCAATATATTTGAAAATATTTATGATTTAGGTGGAGGTAAAATTAAAAATAACGGTATAAAATTACATTAAAAGCCGAAGTTTTGCCAAAAATTTGTGAGGGCTTTATCGAGGCTAATAGTAGATAAAGACCACACAAGTTTGAGCAAAAATAATCTTAACTGTAAATATTTATTTTTTATAAATACGTCATTATTGGGAACACCATTAATTCCAAAAACAGGTCAACAACCAATAAAAATTTTAAATAAACTGGAGCGTGTCACGGTTGCTAGATGATGTGTTAAATAGCGAGTTGTTCAAATATATTATTTTGATCTGCTATACTTGATTTAGATGGTATTCCATTTCTGGGTACATTTTGTATTGGAGGTCTATTTCCTTCTACCATCTGTTAACAACGAACTAAATTACGTTTGTAGTAAAGTCTGCAAATAATTGCATACACCAATAAACCCTAAGTTTTTCCTCTGGTTTCTAGAGTTAATTTCGTTTGACCTGTATATTGCATGTAGCAACCTAGGGATACAAAGCTATAATCGGTGGTTTTGTCATTGATCGTTATTAGATTTTATTTATTACCTGTAAGAGTATTACTTTTGTTACCAGCTTGTTGAAACTTTTATAACAATTTTAGAATAAGTCTTATTCGCCACATTTTAATATCCTTCCGGACCTGTTGGAGAGTGGTAGTAATTAAAAAAAGTAAAACAAGGTAACATTAAAGACAATTAAACAAATAAACTTACCTGCTGCTTAGAATATACCTTTAAACCGAATCAGAAGGGTAGAAAGCGAAAGAACTGATTAATAATACCACAGCGACTAGATAAGTAAAGCACAGTGTAATTAAAACCGTAATTGGTCGTATAATCGTGGAAGCATAGCCTAGCAGTATAAGCACCAGTTTAGTAAACTGACCAGTTGGCGCGTTGGTTCGATTCCAGTTCACGACGAGAGATTTTTGAACCAATTTTGAAGGTAAACTCCCACCCTGTTTTAAATGGTACGATAACCCGTCGGTCACGGTTATCATACTAACACCGTTGGTAATCATTACAATACATCACTACCACTTCCAACCGATCCGGCCGGATGTCTTATATAGAAAAACAATGATCTTACCAAGAAGTAGCGGGGGAGAATTGTGAGTATGAATAAATTTGAATAAAATTAGAATCCTATATGCAATCACAGTATAATTTAGACGCGCTAAAATTCTACCCAGTTATAGATAAATTAACAACAGTTTTAACGGAAGACATTTCTTTTGGGATCCCAAAACAGGTAGTCCTATAAAAGATTATGTAATCAATCGGCACTTCGTTTCACAAAATAACTTATTGTCCAAAACAATTATACGTTCGCAACACTGACAAGGAATCAAAATAATTAGATGGCTATGTAGGAGCAGAGAAGCTATGCCAGAAACAAGGTGTTCCATTAAAGAAAACCGTATTTTTGTTATCCCGTAAAAATGGGACACCCTGTACCGTTAAAAATAATTTTACGAAGTAGATCTTTTTAAACCAATTACGTTTAGTATAAACTTTGTTTTAAACTATCTTTAACGGTCTATAGCCGCTATTAAAGAACAACGCACTAATGTAGGACCCTGTATACAAGTTTTACAACACTATATACCAATTCGTTTAAGTTTTTACACGAATTTTGTGAAAACAATTTTGGTTATACACTATACACTGTTTTCCAAAAATGTATGATCCATTCAGAGCTGAATTTTAAATAGTTCCGACATAAACAATTTTATTTGTTACAAAGATAAAATATGATTCACATTTTCAAATCCGCTTTCTGTCTTCGAGGTGTTCAGGTTAAAGACATTAGTTTAAGTTCAGACCGTTTATAAGTAAGTCTTTTAAGATGATAGCCTATCCTCATTTAACGTGCAGCATATTCTATGTTATTCACTTAAAAATGGTTAAGATTTACAAGAATTATCTTGTTGTGTAAAATTAGTTTGTAAAATTATTTATTGATTAGTTTAGGATAACAGAAGGAATATTAGAATTGCCAAGTTCCTTTTCTAATGTCAGAAAATGCCCGTTTACCATGTCCAGTGTGTTTTTCATTCTAAGTTTCAAATCGAATTTTTTCAAAGTGTCTTCCACAACAGGATACAAGTGGTTGAGGACTCCCTGATCTAGAGCAGGAAATAAATTATGTAGTGCGTGATCTCCTAACATCAAAAAACTCCAAAAGTGACTTCCATGAACTTCTATCTTATCTCCAACAGTATCCAATTGATATATGCCCCAATCCATTTCTTCTTCAGATCTTAAAATGTGTTGATTATTAAAGTTGTAGTACCCCAACCCCAGTTGGGCGTTGTGGACGAGCGTTCGGAGGTAATTTATTTGGTTTAACAACCCTTGTTTGACATCTTTTACATGCCCTCCGAACGCTCGTCGAGAAAGCCCAACTATAGTAGTTGGGGTCTACAACTTTTATAATATATTATAGCAGTTTCAATTCAATTAATTAATTATTAATGTTTGACAACGTACGATTAAATCATACCTTGGTTTGTCGCCATCTATAAATATTTCTGGATGGTAGTGAGTTGTTGTTATACCAACTAGCGAAAACCAAAGACCACCCACTAGAAGAACAAACAACCACATTTTTAATATTGTAAATAGAGGTTGTTCTGTTATAAAATATAATAAAGTTGGAATCGTCCATGGTAAAAGATCTGCTTTAGATACATGCTTAGTATGCCCTCTCGTAAGAAAGTAAATCCTATAGTAATGCACTTACAGTGTAATTATTAGGTAAGACTGAATGTGTACTTACTTCGATGAGTAAAGATAAATGAACAGCAGTGGCCATAATACGAAGGGTGCGTAAATGTAACACAAATATTTGGAAGCCGTTGATTTTTTATGCGGATAATATAACAAAAACGGCTCAAGTAGATACGTTTGAATGTCTAGTATAGTGTTGGTGCAAAAGTGATGACTAAACACGTGAATAATTTTCCACTCTCTAAAAATAAAATCAACAACAGAGTTATTTAACAGTAGCATCAGTACCTTGAAGGTGACATGCAAATATCGCCGTAGTAAGATCTAAAATTTTCTTTTTGATGATAGTAATTATGCGAAGCTATGTTCACAAATGCTAGCATAATTCCGCCAAAAATCCCAAGAAAATAACTTGAGTACAATGTTGCTAGACATATTAGACTGACCGTACTTAATAAAAGCAAATCAGTTAAATGTTTGGTTCTGTCAATGTTATTCTTTGGTATGTCATCCCATACTCGACGTACATTTCGTTTAAGAGTTTTGTAAAAACCATCTTCTTTAAACGTAAATGGCAGGTTTCTGGGTGTATTCGTTTTGCGGATGAAATACTTAGGCAATAAGTTTTCAGGTTTTGTTGATAAGTGATAAGCTTCAAAGGCTTCAGTTATGTCTAAACCCTGTAAATAAAAAAAAAATAATACTCTTTGAAATAGTAGATTTAAAAACAAAGTATAATTAGTTTGTTATCAGAAATAATCTTCTACACAAAATACTAAAAATTTTTAAAATGCTTAGAAAATAGTTCACTGAAAAATAAAATAAACCGAGTCATTCTAAACCAATATACCAGTTGGGTGTCAAGGTGTTTTCAATTATATCATTTTCCTCATATAGTATTCAACCACCACATTCTGCCAAACCACCTTTCAAAATTGTTTGTCATTGGACTTGGAGGTTGACCTTTTATACTTCTTTTTCATCTAATGTTGATGATTAGCATCTTAAATAAAACTTAAGAAGTGTCTCCATGAGGTTTTTTCACAGTTTCATACTTGAATTCCAGAGAAGCATAACGTTAACCCATTTTACTACATAGAACAATCATCATCGTCACTAAAACAATCGGGAGTCTGAACTAACTAAAATGATTCATGCAATTTTGAACGGAAAATCCATCACATGAATCAAGTATTTCGAATTTTGTCAAATCCATGGTCGGATCTTTTCTCATATGGAAGGAATATGTTCGAGACAAGCTCGTACATGACAGTTTGATATTTCCTTCTAAACAGGCACTCGGTGGTGTCTCCGTTACTTCTTTTTTCACTGTAAACAATGTATAGAAAAGCGGTAACTTTTTTGCATAATTACTTCTAAATCAGACTTTCATTGCGTCATAGTATCAAAAAACATTCCTTATCCCTAACAATTCATTCTTTAATCCCCAAACCGGAAGAAGAAAACATAAATCGTTTCACAAAGTGACTACCAAAATACTGCAAGAAACTCATCATCCTATTCTTACAAATAGTGCTTGAAAATGTGATAAGTTTGATATGGGAGGTGAATGAAAAAGCAGAAGACGAGGCAGGAGTAAGCAAACAGCAGGCAAGAAAATGTAATTAAAATTTGGTCATGATAGAGGCAATAGAACCGGATATATTATTGACGGATAAGGCAACGTAATACTAACATTTCATTCAACTTTCTGAATCTTGAATTTTGGAAAATTGTTTTACTGGTAGTTCTTCTGAGACATTCAGAAAGAAACGAGCTTTGAGGTGTTTAAAGCAGAAAATGAAAAAGAAGAAAGATGAAGAAGAAGAAAGCTTTTCACAACTCATCAGAACTTCCACAGTTTAGCAGGAACAAGTTCCGGGTCGTCTTATGATCAATATGATTCTCGACAATAATTAAATAAGACACTACGTCATCTTGGCGTTTTCTCCTTACAACAAAGCAGTCACTGCAGCCACCAGTGAAAGTCATTGTACAAAGGTTTGAACAGAACAGAGGCAGCAGTTACGCAAAAAAATTGGTGGTACCGCAAAAGAAGAGAAACATAAAATGTTAACTACAACTTCTACGCCAATGAAGTCTACGATGAGATATTTTCAAGTGAGACATAAAATAGCTAAGCAAACTTTTTGATTCTATTCCAACCAAGAATGGCAAAGCCATCCAGTCTATCCGAGAATAGTTTCAGTGAAGTTGTTCCATGTACCAAAATGGGACAAATTTTGTGATGCCTTTCTTAAGTTCTGAGGTGAGTATGAGGAAAAAAACCTCATTCGTACATCTCTTAATTTTCATTTAAGTCGATAATAATCAAAATTGGATTATTGGTTTAAGAATAGTGGTGGAACAGCAGTATGAAAGCTCACATCACCAACTCATGTAGAATCTACAGTAGTTTGTAGTCTAGTGTATAATGTAGTCTAGTTAGTCTTATGTTTGTAAAAAAAAATGAATTGTCAGATAAAATAATTAGATGCTTAGAACAAAAATACTAAATTGAACAGCTGTAAATGAAGGCGGTGAAAGTGCGCTGGTAACAGTCAACCCCATGAGCAAGTTAAAAAAAGCACAGAAGCTGGCAAGATTGAAGTTTGACGATATTCACCAGGACCTTGAGAACTTACTCTCCGTAGACCAAATAAATTCAACGGCAGTTTAAGCTAACTTCAGGCAACTAGAAAAACCATGAATTGCTTGGAAGTTGACAGTGAAGCGAAGACTCAGCTGCTGGATACCGATGCGTCTGAACTGGTGACAAGGAAGAAACTGAGTGAAATGAGCAACTAATTCTACAGCATTCAAGATAGATTCAAAGAATTATTAACTCCTTAACGGCATTCGTCTGTACCGTCAGTAGCCCAGTCAAGTGTTGGAGGTCAGCGAAAGTCCTATCATTTACTTAATATCAAACTGCAAAAGTTTGGAGGCAACCTAAAAGATTGGCTCACGTTTTGGTCTTAGTTTCAGCAAATTCATCAAAATGAAGATTTGAATAACGCGACGAAATTCCAATATCTTATTTAGAGTATGGAGGCTGGATCCAAAGCCCTTGAAGTGATAGCACCATTTCCGCAAACCACCCTACATTACCCAACAGCAGTTGAAGCCTTGAAGGAACGATTAGAAAGGGAAGACCTTTTACTTCAAGTTTACGTGAGGGAGCTTCTGAAGATGGTAATTGGAAATGTCTTAGCAAGAAATGTGTCATCTCTGTCGTGTATGTACTCAAAGCTGAGTCTCACCTTCAAGAGTTGAAGGCCTTGAAGGTAAAAGCGCAGGACACAGCAACATGGGTATTTCCGTTAGTGAAATCAAGTCTTCCTGACTAAGTGCTGCAATTATGGCAACGCAGTACAGATTCTCAGCGAGATGGACAGAAGAAAAAGCCAAAGAAGTCAAAGCTTAATATACTCATAAAGTTTTTGCAGAAGGAAGTACGACATCAAGAGCTGATTGATCTTGTCAAGGATGACTTCAAAGATAACTCTAGAAATCCAGCTACAAAAGAAAGTTGATTTTCATCACACCAAAAATGAAGAAGGAAGAATGATACCAGCAACAGCATCCGGTTTGTTTCAATTTGAAACAAAGTCGCCATGCATCTTCTGTGGCAAGGGACATGCAAACAAATGCTGTGGAAAAGCAAGTGATATGTCTCTTGAAGAAAGAGGATTTGTGAAGATAAAAGGGTCTGCCGGAAATGTTTCAGGCACGGGCATCAGAGGAGGAAGTGTCGTAAAGTGTTATGTCTCCATCAACTCAACCGGCAACAACTTCAATGCAAAACAATGTGACTTGGTCCAGTAAGATTTTACTGAAGACTGTGTTGTCAGTGTACATGGAAGTGGTGGAAGAAAATGCTATGCTCGTTTATTATTTGATGATGTATGTCAAAGAAGTTGTACCCATTTAAGCACAGTAAAGAAAATTGGCAGTGCTCCGATAGGAAGTGAAGTATCTAGTAGTGTTCTTTTTGATGGAACAGTCACCAAAGCGAAAAAGCCCAGTGTTCATGAAGTAACAGTCAGCAGTATATTTGACAAAAGATATTCCATTGTAATTAGTTTAAGAAAAATGCCAAAGCTTGGAGGAAAAGTGCCTTGGATCACCAATATTTAACTCAAGAAAGAACTGGCTTGTCTGCACCTTAATATTAGTGATTGTAAAAGTGAGTCAAATCAGTCTCTTGAGGTAGATATTGTAAAACCTGGAAATAATTAGAATCAGGGATGAGCCAACTATCACTACAGAGCAAGAGAAAGTGGAGAAAGCTAAACAATATTTTAAAGAAACCGTAACTCCTTAAGAAAATGAAAAATACTGTCTCCGCCTACCATGAATTAGTGAAGATATGAAGCCTTCGCAGTAATCAGAAATCAGCAGTTCAGCGCCTTCACTCCATCACACAAAGACTGGAAAAAGAAAATAAAATGTAGGACTACGGAAAAGTGTTTGAGCAGTTGGAGGAGGAAGGACTAATTTAGGAAATCAAGTTGGAAGACTCCACCATGGAAGTTCACTTTCTACTTCATCATCACGGTTTCGTCATCACACTGTACAGGTTTATACTGATTTTGTGGGGTACATAACACTTACATCACAATACAATATTTAAAATGTACCATACGATTAAATAAATCTATATTAAAATCAGAGGCTAAAATTAAAATAGAATAATCAGATGATTTTGACACAATCAATGGTGTTTGCTAAGGCTGTATACTGTCACCGTTATTGTTTAACTTGTATTCTGAAACAATATTTAAAGAGGCACTTAAACATTGTGATAAGGGAGTGGTGATTATATGCGTACGACACAGTTCTACTGGCAAAAAATGGGAAGATATTCAAGAACTAATGAATTTGATTACGGAAAAAAGGGCAGATAATGTGTTGACTTTAAACATGAAAAAAACTAGAACCATGATTATTACAAAGCAACAATTAAATAATCCTCACATAACAATAAATAAAGAAATTGTAGAGAATGTGAGATCAATTAAAGACCTAGGCAGCATAGTAGAGGATCAATGTACGTACATAAAAGAGGTCAGAAGCAAAATCGAACAAGCAAGTCAGGCATTTATAAAAATTAACAAAGTCTTGTGTAACAAAAATCTAAATATCAATCTAAAATTTTGTTTTCTACGTTGATACATATTTTCTACTCTACTGTATGGTGCAGATTGTTGGACAGTAAATAAAGCTGAGATTAAAAAACTGAATGCCTTTGAAATGTGGGCTTACCGTAAAATTTGGAAACACCATGGATGGACAGAGTACAAAATGAGGAGGTCCTGCACAGAATAAACAAAGACATGGAAGTAGAACTTACCATTACAATCAGGAGATTGGGACATGTACACTAGATGAGACATAAAAGATACAAGATTTTGCAAGAAATCATGCCGGGCAAAATAGAAGGAAAGAGGAGCGTCGAAAGAAGAAGGACTTCATGGATGAAGAATATAAGAAACTGGTGTAGAAAAAACAGTATTATCTTATTTCGAGCAGCAGTAGACAAAGTACAGATAGCGCTATTGATCGCCAACCTCCGATAGGAGAGGCATTATAAAAAGAAACAAGAATGGAAGAGCACCGAGCCTGAATGATTGTGTGTTTAAAGGTCCGAACTGCATCAAACTGCTTTCTTCAGCTATTCTACGCTTCCGTGAGCAGAAAATTGATGTCATTGCAGATATCCGTAAAGCCTTCATGATGATCAATGTGCATGCAGAAGATCGTCAGTATTTAAAGTGTGTGTGTGGTGGAATGATAGCAAGAAGACTACAATGAAGACATATCCGCACAAAAGGGTTGTCTTCGGAGTCAACTGTAGCCCATTTTTACTTGCGGCTGTCTTACAGTATCATCTACAGAATTCTGCTGAAACGGAAGAATAGAAGAATAAACTGGCGCAGTCATTGTATGTAGACAATGTGGTGACTTTCGTCTGATCAATGAAAGAATATGAAGAATTCAAAATGACTTTACGAAAGAATGCTCAGATGAATTTGTGTTGGTGGGAGCATTCAAATCAAAGTGAAGAATGTAATCCTACTAATGTTCTCGGGGCAAAGTTGAATAAGAGAACAGATAAGCTAAATCTTTCTCTTGGAAAGATCTCAATTCTTGAGAAGTTAACTATGAAGACAACGTTGACTATTCTTCACAAAGTGTTCAACCCCATTTGAATATCCTGTCCAGTTCTATTCTATTTAAAGAAGATGGAGTCAAAAGTTAGAATAGGGTATTGACATATCTAAGGACATACAAAATGAGTTTATGAAGTGGGTATCTACTATCCCCATTATTAACAAAGTAAAGATTCCTTATATTATAATGGCAGTGCAATTGGAAAGCAATTGGATTCTACTTGAGTCGGCTCCATTTCAATAGAATGTGGACTGGAAGGAGGAATAATAAGGAAAACTACTTTGTACGTCTTCTGAATGCAAAGTCAAGGATAGCACCAAAGGAAGAAATCACAATTCCGAGGATGGAATTGATGGCTTGTCTTATTGGAGCTCAACTTGTGAATCATGTGAAAAGAGCCTTAGGATAAGAAGACGTTCCAACAATTTACTGGAGTGACTTATCCACAGCTTTAGCATGGATAGGAAAAAATGATGAGTGGGGCATTTTTGTTGGCAATCCAGTAAGAAAAGTCGTGATCCTTCAAGAGGTTGTGCTGCAAGTAAACTACTGGTGTTGCGTTGGTGGGAGGGTCCAGCTTGCTTATATGGTAGCGCCAACAAAAGTTACTAAAAATTAAGAAGCGATTATGTCTGAAAAGAAGAAAAAAGTTGTTCGTTTGTATTATGTCAAAAAGTCTTCTCAGATTGAACTGAAGTATGGATCGTTTCTGAAAAATGTTTTCGTTTGGATAAGAAAGTGGCTTTGTGTCATAAAGAAAGGTGAAAAAAAGACTTTTTGGAAAGTCTTTGGCAATTTTTAAGCTAAGATCAGTTGAAAAGCATGTATTAAAGCTCATTCAAGATGAAGCCTTTAGTGTGCAGAAAAGGATTGGAAATCTGGCAGTTGTAAGTTTGGATGATGAATTAATACGTGTAAAGTCAGGCGTAGTAAATCGTGATGATAGTGCTTAGTTCAAGTATCCAGTATTGCTGCCAAAGTACCACCCTCTTGTCTTATCACTTATCCGTGAAGCTCATCTTAATTTTTGCCATGCTGGAACACAATTTTTGATGGGATTCTTTTGTGGAAAGTACTGGATAGTGCAGACAAGGAGGACAATAGAAAAAGTAATTTATTCATGTGTAAAGTGTTAGTAATATGATTCCAAAGCAATGGAAACCGAACCTGAAACCCTAGCGAACCTAAGAGTGACAAGTGGCGATATTTTTACAATTACTGTTATTGATCTGGCTGGTCCTCTACATCTTAGGAATGGAGAAACACTTGTGCTGTATACCGTGCAGTTCATTTGGATCTCGTCTCATTGTTGGACACAGCACCATTTATGACATTGCTGCAAAGATTTGTTTACTTACATAAAAGGCCTACAACAATCTATTCAGATAGTGGCGCGAACTTTGTGCGGGCAAATAATCTGATGAAGAAACTCACCTGGAAGGAGATTGAAGAAAGCTCTGGCACTAATAAGATCTACTGGATTTTCAACTCTGCCTTTGCTTGTTGATTTGGGAGTTCGTAGGAGCGTCTTATCCGTACGATCAAGGGTCTCCTAAGAAGAATGTTGGGTAATGCAAAACTCAGTCATGAAGAATTGAGGAATTGTTTGGCTGCAGTAGAATTTGTCGTCAACGAAAGGCCTCTAACAACAATGAGTGAAGATTCCACTGATCTACGTCCGTTAACTCCTTTCTCTTTCTTGCGTGGAACGAAAGGAGTAACTTTTCCTGAAGGAACCTTTATCTGTAGACGTGACTTGAGAAATCAACACAGCAAAGTTGTCAAGTTGCAGTTTCAACTTCAAGCCAGGTTCAGCAAGGAATATTTAGCTCAGCTAGTTAATACGAAGCGCAGCCCCAAAAAGCGTCAAAGACACGGAGGAACTAGTGGTACGTGTTGGAGACCATCAAAGGAATGGATGGACAAACTCAAGTTGCAGAGGTTCGGACAAAGTCTGGTGTCGTCACTCGTCCTCTGCAAAGACTTTTTCCCCTAAAAATGGAAGAAACACCATCTGGAGCAATTCTAAGAAGTGTAGACACTCCTGAGGTTCCGAAACTTCCTGATGTTAAAACAAATGTCAAGAAACCGTGCTATTACGGTCGTTGGAAATAATTCATTTTTATGTACACTCATGAAATTTAAAACTTGGACACCACAATTTCTGTAAACAACAGTTTGCACATTGTGAAGCGAACTTAAGGGTATCATTTACAATTCTAACAGCAGGTAGTCTCAGCACGTTCTTAGAAAATAGGTAATTTACGTTGCTTACATAATTTTTTTCTTTAAAGAATATATTTGAAGGTATCGCTAATTAAACACCATAGCTCGATTAATTATCGAATCAAAATTTTGTTTAGGAAATGTTTACAAAATAAAATTAGAAATAATTTTGATTTAAAAAACGTCTACAAGCAATAACTTTTAAATTAAATCAAAAACTAAACATGGTTATTTGGGTTGACTGATTATTACTTATTTTTAAATAAATCTAACCTACTAATTATTGTAAGTTATTAAAAAAAATCATTAAACTCTCTATTCATAATATTTAGTCCTTACAAAATGTATATTTTATGACGTTTCATTTTTTCTGTAGTTTATATAAAAAGTGAAAATAAAAACTAAGGCAATTCTTATTGTCAACGTATATATTTAGTTTTTGACAAGAATTTATTACATAATTATAATTAAGATACCAAGTTATAGTTTAAAATTAAATGAAAACGTTTTTTTTAAATAAAGGTATTACTATATAAATAAATATAAGAAATCAATAATGGGTGTGACCTCCATTATTATTGATACATTCTTGGAGGCGTCTGCTCATTGACGCTATCAAGGTATCAATATAATTAATATTAATCGTTTCCCATGCGGTATCAATGGCTGCAATTAGTGCATTACGGTTTACTGGTATAAAATTTGGCCCTTGTTGTCTTCGGATAACAGCAAGTATTCGAGCCCAAACATTTTCGATAATGTTAAAATCTGGGCTTTTGCTGGCCAGGGTAACAGCTCTAAGTTATTTGCTTGTATCCAGTTGCGCACAACCTGCGAAGTATAGGGTCATCATATCCCGATAGTTAATTATCGAATGTTCCAAGAAAATATGTGTAAATAGTAAATGGAATCTACTAACGTAACGTTAAGTCGTTAATTATAGTTACATAACTCTCCTTTCATAAGATATAGTTCATATTAATATGCTTATTGTAAAGCTTCGTACACACCTGAACAACAAACCGAGGAACAAACAGAACAACGAACCGAACGGCAATCGGAACATTAATTTGGACGGTGCTACGTACGAATTCGCGATTGTTCCACAAACGGTTTGCGGCGTTCCCGCAATTTGTCGGTTTTTCTCCGACATCAAAGAAAATGCGCGCGAATGCGTTTGCAGGTTTGGACGAATCTAAACAAAACGGCGAACAAACTTATGCGGGAGAATTAAATTATTTATTTTTTGTCCTCCCCTTTTGTGGGTTTGTTGTGTTTTAGGTAATATTATGGAGTTGACAGAAGAAAAATGTTTTAAATTAATCAGTGTTTAAGAATGCAATAAAAAATGATGTCCCTAATTAGCATCATTTGGGCGGGAAATTTCCAAAATAAAAAAAGCGAAGTAAATTATAATTTTTACTCTTCTTTGTGCGTAAAAATTTGGTTGGCACTATCTTCTTGTTTTCCGCAATTTTCTCTTCTCAATAATAAATATATATGAACTGAAAACTACTGAAAATAATTATGGGAACAGCACAAACGTTCCGTTTGTTGTTCGGATTGTGGAAATCATAAAGATCGTTTGTCGTTCTGTTTGACTTTCGGTTCGTTGTTATGTTTGTTGCTCGGTTTGTTGTTCAGGTGTGTACGAAGCTTTACAACTTAAGCAACAACTTTTTGGCGAATAAAGATTAGTTTGTGATGTAATATTAGAAACACAAATTTATATCATATCAAATTTATGACAACTTAAAACCAAGAACGTGTATGTTATTGCTAAGAAATTATTAAGGAAAAAGCGCAATTGCAGTGTAAATATTTATAATTAGATATTTTCGAAAGTTTATAAGTCCTCTATTGTAATCTTAATACTTAAAGAAAATCCTCTCCATTAGCATTATAAGGAAATGGCTTTTACTTTATGAATAAGTTTGAATAACAATAGAATATCCTTGCTTGTTTAATTTACTTCCTTTGAGTCATATTGCTCTAAGGGTTTGTTACATTGGTCATTAGAAGTATGTAATAAATAAACAATTACCTACTGTTTGAGAAGGGGTAGTGTGAACCAATAAATAAAGTAAGAAATGTAAATTCCATTTTAGTTTAAAATTTCAAGTGTTGTGAAAATGCCACCTCATCTCGGTGCTGACTTGAAAGCGCGGATTGTTTCGGAATTAGCGGCGACGTCGTCTGGAATTTGCAAGGCGACATGTGAACGAACCTTTGGAATTTTGGAATCGAGTGATTTTTAGCGACGAAAAAACGTTCAATAGCCGCAACGATGGACCACTAAAAGTTTTTAGAATGGAAGGAACTCGTTACAAAAATAATCACATATGTCCTAAAAAACGAAGTGGTTATTTTTCTGTGAATGTGTGGGGTTGGGTTAGCGCCCGGGGTCCAGGAGTTTTTTGGGATATCAATGAACGTCTTGATTCTGCTGCGTATTTAGATATTTTGGAAACTATTATGAAACCTTCAGTCGAAGTGTTTGATCCAGACGAAGATTATATTTTCCAACAAGTAAGTATTCTTATTTCACTATACTTTCTCCAAAAAATAGTTCGGGATCTGTTGAATTAACAATTTGTACTTCGCCGGTTGTGCGCAATTGGATACGAGAAAATAACTTGGAGCTGTTACCCTGGCCAGCAAAAGCCCAGATTTTAACATTATCGAAAATGTTTGGGCTCGAATACTTGCTGTTATCCGAAGACAACAAGGGCCAAATTTTATACCAGTAAACCGTAATGCACTAATTGCAGCCATTGATACCGCATGGGAAACGATTAATATTAATTATATTGATACCTTGATAGCGTCAATGAGCAGACGCCTCCAAGAATGTATCAATAATAATGGAGGTCACACCCATTATTGATTTCTTATATTTATTTATATAGTAATACCTTTATTTAAAAAAAAGTTTTCATTTAATTTTAAACTATAACTTGGTATCTTAATTATAATTATGTAATAAATTCTTGTCAAAAACTAAATATATACGTTGACAATAAGAATTGCCTTAGTTTTTATTTTCACTTTTTATATTAACTACAGAAAAAAATAAAACGTCATAAAATATACATTTTGTAAGGACTAAATATTATGAATAGAGAGTTTATTGATTTTTTTAAATAACTTACAATAATTAGTAGGTTAGATTTATTTAAAAATAAGTAACCTTCAAATATACCTTCAAATATATTCTTTAAAGAAAAAATTAAGTAAGCACCGTAAATTACTTATTTTTAAAATGTGCTTAGTGTAATGATTCATTCTACAGTCCTTCTATAAGATAATCCCTGCTGAGACTACCTGCTGTTAGAATTGTAAATGATACCCTTAAGCCCGCTTCACAATGTGCAATCTTTTGTTTACAGAAATTGTGGTGTCCAAGTTTTAAATTTCATGAGTGTACATGTATTGTTAATTTAAAATGTTTATTTCATTGTATACTGTGGTAGTTAATGTTTTGTAGTTTAGCGTATACTGTGGTCTAGTTAGCCTTATGCTTGTCAAAAAAAAAATTAATTGTTACTTAAAATAGTTAAGTGTCCATTAATTGTTAATAAAAAACCGTTACACATTATTGGAGCACTTAGTTGGACACAGCCGTGCTTTGATTTTAATCTCAGTTCAACTTTTAACTGGAGTTTGTAATTGGTAGTTAGCAGGTCGCTTTCTACAGCTCAATATAGGTAATGGCTACGATGTTGCTATGTAATACGGATTTTACAGAAATTATTATTACATTTGAATTGTTTACTGTTTACAGCAATAATGTTAGGTAATTAATTTTTTATTTACGGAAAAACACTACTTACGTTTTGTTTACTTGAGTGTAATTAGATGTAAATGCATGCATTTAAGTGACTTAATGATAATTAAGTAAATAATATACAGAAGAATCACATGTAAGTACTTGTAGTAGTTACTTGCGTCCAAACACGGCATACATTGTATATTTTATGCACTCCAGAGACTAATGTATTAACTTAAGTCCCTCTTTTTCAAAGGCAATTAAAATATTTTTATAATTTCAAGAGATTTAAAGAAAAATAAACATGCAGTTTTGTAGCAACATAGAGAGTAAACCACTGACTCAGAATTTGATGTATAATGTATAAAACATAAGGTTAAAGTGCGTTATTTCCTCGGGCTTCATCATCAAGACTAACAAAGCACTTTGGTTCTTTGTTACATAATATACTGTTATAACCGCAAAAGCGTTTTTGGACAATCTTAATTTCCTGACAAAGGTACAAAAATGATTGGTTTGACCTAATCTCGTGGCAGAGCGTGTATAACATTTGTACTTACTTTTGTAACTTCTAACCAAAATTTTCCTCCAGGATGGTTATCCAAAAAGCTGGTTAGGTCGTACAAGTTATCATGAACTCTCCAGAGATCTTCAACACCATCAAACTTTTTCTTGTCTTCTAACCATTGATCGACATACTTTATTAAAGTGCATCGATTATTGTTAGTTTTAATTCCTAATGAACTAGAAAAATTGGTTGATTTAATATGTCTTGCCATTACGTTTTATTACATTTGCACAAGTGAGTGTTATACTGTCATCGTAATTTATTTATAAGTGTACGTAAAACACAGACCTTGAATTGTAAATATTTGGTAGATAAGTATACTATAGTAGATACATTACATTGTCATAATTACAGTTCCACTAATACTTATAAATTGGTCATTAGAAATTCATGAACTAAAAAAAATCAAAAAATCTGGAGCAATTTTATAGATAATAACATATAAACGAATGTATTACAATCTTAGGTCTAAGAGACTTTTTGTATAATGTTTTAAAAACTAATTTTTGAGGAATACATGAGAAAACGTGTTTTCCATTTTCTAAATTGCGATGGTCTACTTTAAAGATGTGTAACCTTTCCCTGTAACATTCTGACTTCATCCCGTAGTAAGTATTAAATGAAGAAAGGATACACTTTACAAATTTCTTGGTTTTTAGGATAGCAGATCATTGAATATCTTAAGAAGTACTGCTGCAATTAATTCGTAATTGATGTACTTAATTAGCAGTTAACGAACACTTAATTTCTGTACAAAATTTTTGATCTGCTTCAAGTAGTCTGCTAACTTTAAGGACGTGTCATTTTCTTAACACAATCGTTTTCTTCGGTTTTCCAGGTTACTCACACAGTAGGTGTAAGAAGATAATTCCGTTTTACCTGTTTTGGTTTCTTTGGATTCGATTCAATTTTCTTTCTTTGCTTTATTGGGAGTAGAGCTATACACAACCTAGTGACGCCAAAATTGACCATATCGAAAACATGCTCATTTATACTTTTTCACGCAGTTTTACCGCAGATAATTCAGTTAGGTTTAAATTTTTGGGTTTGTTTCTGGATCATTATATGACAGCGTTCATCGCTTAACAGTCTCAAAAGGTCGGTTTCAGAATTCGGTTGTTATTGATTGCTCTTTCTTAGGCTCGTAGTTATTAAAAGAACTGCAGTCATTAATTCCTAATGTGGCTGCAAAAAAACACAAGCGCCCGATGTTTCACCATCCGGAACAGCCACAATTAAATCTTTCAGACTTTCTCAGTAATACTGATGCATTCGATTCTTTAATGTCCCTTCAGATTTTTCTACAATAGCTTCTTTTTTTTTCGAGAGTATCAACAATCTTCAGACACCCTTCGATGCGTATTCGCTTTTGTCAGGGTCGGTAAGCTATAAAATGTAAGATGCTGCTGTTCTAGAAGTTTCGGTTTGTGCTGACATTTCAAACATCACTGTAAGAAAATTAAAATTTTACACTGTATACAGTTAATTCGTTTCAGTTTTTGTTTCGCATTTTATAAATAAGAGAGGGAGTTTGGTGACACTTTCCAAACCAAAAATTTTTACAATAAAGCAAAAAAAAATTTGCCCAATGGCTGGCCACTTTCCAGCTGTCCGCTGGTCGCCTTAGCTCTCCCACAAAAGAAAATAGTTTTTTGACGTTTGCACACGAAAGAGAAAAGCTAACACAAGCTCGAACAACTTTAAACAACGCTAGCACGACTTTAATAGCGGAGTTATTGAGGTTTGAATGTAAGAAAAAAAACAAAAAAAATATCCAATTTTTAATGTTTGCACACGAAAGAGAATAGCTAGCACAACGTTGCTCAAAGCTGTCACACCTGTAATAACGGAGTTATTGATCGCTGAATCTAGGAAGTCAGCCCCCCCCCCCCCACAACAACTTTTTACTTGCGAACATTAAAGAGTGTAGCTAGCACAGAATAGTGCAACTAAGGGTTTATTTATAGTTAAATTTAAAAACAAGCGTTTACCGCAGAACTCCACATTGCTTCGATAAGCAAAAATAAAATTGCGTTTTAAGTAAAAATGGTTCAAACAAAAGCTATAGACAATAGAATTTTCAACTATTTTTTTTTTTGTAAAATTAATATTGGTGGAGATATTGTTACAATAATTAGTGTCACGTGATTGTTATATCTCAGTAATTACTTAGTGTATATAATTAAATTATAATTATAAACAACTTTTATTTGAAACAAAGTGTGTAAAATAAATATTTATCTAAATATTTTAAAAATTCAAAAATCTGTGTAGGTTAACGACCTTTTTGGCAATATAGATTATACCTAAAATCTACTCAAATCTTTGTAATTATAAATAAAGTTTTTGTAAAGAGTTTCATTAAAATCGGGTGACTGGTTTGCTTTGATTTTGTTTACATAAGAACGGACGGTCGGCCAGCCGTCGGGCATAAATTTTTTTTGCTTCATTATAACGTACTAACTCTAATTCGTCAGAAATAGTAAAAAAAAGGTTTGTTAAAATTTTTGGTTTGGAAACCGGCGCATAACTCTCCATCTCATTTCATAAGATGTGGAGTAATAAGAGTGTAAACGTCTAAATACCCTTAAATTTTTCTCAAAAGACTTTGAAATCCACTAAAACAAAATCACCCCAATGCTTTGCTTATGGGAAACTGAGGTTATGGTTCCCTCTAAAGCTGGTTTCATACTGATGCGTTTTTCCGGACGGGAAATTCCGGATGCATTTTGCAGAAAATAACAACTTACGTATTTATATGAGAACGTACACATTAAAACATTTTTTTCGCATCTTTTGCACGTTTCCGCAACATGCTTTCGGAAAACGCAAATCGCTCTCGTGTTGCGTTTTCGGCAAGTAGCCGACTACACATGCAGTCTATTGAGAGCGTTCACATTAGTAGGCTGCGAAAAAAATGGACACCCATAAATTTATTGAATGCGTTCATGAGAAACCCGCTCTCTGGGAAAAGAGTTCCAAAGAATATTTTAATAAAAATATTAAGGAGAAATCGTGGACAGAAGTGGGAAACCAATTATTCTATGATTAGGCGGATTTGGATAGTGCAGAAAAGATTTAAAAAGTACAAAATCAAATTTAAATTTGGGAATGCACTTTATGATGTTCGCAATCATTATTTTGAGAGCACAGTAAAGTATAGTGTAGGCAATTTAGATGAAATAACGACAAATAGAAGAAAACATTTAAAAAATTTTGAAATTTTGGTTATAAACTCCCAGTAGGAACCCGAATACAGCTCCGTAGAGTTCCCACTCCCGCGAGGAAAACTTCATCCTCTTTTACTCAAAAACGAGCCCCAAACGTGACCTCACAACGATTTTTTGCGTTTTGTACGTAAACCGCATCTCTGACGAGAAAAAGTTATTTGGCTTTTTAGATTTTATATTAAATTTTCCACAAAAATTGTCATATATTTTTTTGCGTGTTTCCCACCCAACGCTCATAAATGATCTTTGAAAATAAGCATAGTTTTAAGCGCGAACGCAAAAATAAGGCTTGCGCCGCCTTTTGCGTCGATTATCTTGAAAACTATTAGCGTGAGCAAAGAAATGTATAGAAGGAAAATTGTAGAGCAGTTCTTTCTCTACAAGATCCATATTAGATACAATATTTTTGAGAATGTATTAGTGGTAATATGATGATTTGTATATCTGTGCATTCTGCACTTTGAGCACGTTTCCACACCACCCTTGAGGTAGAGCTCTCAGTGCGTTTTCCCTGGAGGCTTATTCCACTAATAAAATATTTAATGAATTAGTTAATGAATAGTCCTCCTCGATGGAATTTACACAACTTTGCCCATGACAATTAGAACACATTGTAGAGCAGCGCAGGCCAACCTTTACACAGCTACATCGCTTCCCACAGCTCTTTTTACAGCCGCGAGATATAAACTAATGATTGAGGTTGGAGTTGGCGCCTGAGTCGTAAGCACTGGCATTAGAATGTTGGTAGTCTTTCTCTAACCCCATTCAGTTGCTCCCAAATTTCGTCCTTTCCACAAATAAATTTGATAAAAAACTTGATATGAATGTTGTGTTACTGCAGCAGATGTAGGCGGTAGTCTGGACAAAATGACTGCGTTACTTGACTGACCAACTAGCTTATTAAATGAAATGAATAGATAATGAATGAATAGAGCATGCGTAAACTTTTCCCCAGCTCTTGCAATGTCTTCTTTTGTTGATGAAGGATTATTGAATACGGTGATCACTTCTTGTAAATCCTTTTGTATATTCACGGTCTGTGATTTTCCTTTGCCAAAAAAAGCAGAAATGGTGTTGCAGCCACTAAACGCATTAGCAAATAATGGTACATTTTATTATAAGTGAGAGAAGTGCATCATTCGCACGAGCTTTATTATAGCATTTCTCTTGCGTGTGATATACGACGTTTTGGCAACTCGTAACGGATTAAAGTTACTTTTCCGAAAAAGCAAAACTTTCAAGTAATTTTATCATGGTTGCGCAGATTTCGTTGTCAAGGTTATTTACATAAACACAGAAATATTTGCCTTTTTAAACATTTTAGTCACAAGTGAATAATATCCTATTTTAGTCACTAAAATTAGTTATTAAAATACATCAAAAACGGCTGCTGTAAGATAAAATATCTTTGCAATCTTTTAAAACTGTCGAGTTTTGTAAGTCTTGGGAACTATACACCCTTTCTTTAATATTTTCTTGGGTGTCTCTCAAAAACCTAATGTCTTTCTCTGGCGGACAAAAAGCGATAAGGAGTATAAGCAAAATCGATATCCTGTCTTATATTTCTCAAGTATGTTTACATGGGGTTCAACAATAGATAATGCACTAGTACAAAAATTATCTTCTGATTTTTTGTGGAAAATTTAATGTTGAATCTAAAAAGTCCTATAACTTTCTCTCGATAGAGTTACAGTTTACAAGCAAAACGCAAAAGACCATTTTGAAATTACGTTTGGGGGTGACTTTTTGGGCAAAAGGGAATGAAGCTCTTCCCGGGAGGGTGGGATCTGTATTTGGGTTCTTACTGGGAAATTCCCCACTAAAATTTCAAAACTTTAAAATTTTTTTCTTTTAAAAGTCTAATTTGTCTACACTAAGTATACGTGTTCGAAATTACACAAATAACACATCCGAATTCCGCATTTGACCTCATGAAATTTAAAACTTGGACACCACAATTTCTGTAAACAAAAGTTTGCACATTGTGAAGCGGGCTTAAGGGTATCATTTACAATTCTAACAGCAGGTAGTCTCAGCAGGGGTTATCTTATAGAAGGACTGTAGAATGAATCATTACACTAAGCACGTTTTAGAAAATAGGTAATTTACGTTGCTTACTTAGTTTTTTTTTTTAAAGAATATATTTGAAGGTAACACCATAGCTCGATTAATTATCGAATCAAAATTTTGTTTAGGAAATGTTTACAAAATAAAATTAGAAATAATTTTGATTTAAAAAACGTCTACAAGTAATAACTTTTAAATTAAATCAAAAAACTAAACATGGTTATTTGGGTTGACTGATTATTACTTATTTTTAAATAAATCTAACCTACTAATTGTTGTAAGTTATTAAAAAACCAGTTGGGAATGCGCAAACTTGCATTGCCGGAATGAACAAAAGAACTGCTTATTTAGCTTAAAAATTTATTTTAATGATTAATTTGAAAAAAAATTTGTTTGAAAAATTTGACTGGACTTTAAAATTTTTTCGGGAGCCGATTTGACCACTTTGCCGATTAGATAGACAAAAAATGATCGAATCAAAAATGTTTTGATGTTCTATAAGAATCCGAAAGAAAATTTTCAAAAATGTCAACAGGAAAAAAACTACGGACATCCAGACTGACAGACTAGACTTTTTGAATTCATAAGATGAACTTTTTGTTCATTAAAAATTATTAAACTCTCTATTCATAATATTTAGTCCTTACAAAATGTATATTTTATGACGTTTCATTTTTTCTGTAGTTAATATAAAAAGTGAAAATAAAAACTAAGGCAATTCTTATTGTCAACGTATATATTTAGTTTTTGACAAGAATTTATTACATAATTATAATTAAGATACCAAGTTATAGTTTAAAATTAAATGAAAACTTTTTTTAAAGGTATTACTATATAAATAAATATAAGAAATCAATAATGGGTGTGACCTCCATTATTATTGATACATTCTTGGAGGCGTCTGCTCATTGACGCTATCAGTTTCCCATGCGGTATCAATGGCTGCAATTAGTGCATTACGGTTTACTGGTATAAAATTTGGCCCTTGTTGTCTTCGGATAACAGCAAGTATTCGAGCCCAAACATTTTCGATAATGTTAAAATCTGGGCTTTTTGCTGGCCAGGGTAACAGCTCCAAGTTATTTGCTTGTATCCAGTTGCGCACAACCTGCGAAGTATAGGGTCATCATATCCCGATAGTTAATTATCGAATGTTCCAAGAAAATATGTGTAAATAGTAAATGGAATCTACTAACGTAACGTTAAGTCGTTAATTATAGTTACATAACTCTCCTTTCATAAGATATAGTTCATATTAATATGCTTATTGTAAAGCTTCGTACACACCTGAACAACAAACCGAGGAACAAACAGAACAACGAACCGGCTTTCCCGCAACTTGTGGGTTTTCTTTCCGACATCAAAGAAAATGCGCGCGAATGCGTTTGCAGGTTTGGACGAATCTAAACAAAACGGCGAACAAACTTATGCGGGAGAATTAAATTATTTATTTTTGTCCTCCCTTTTGTGGGTTTGTTGTGTTTTAGGTAATATTATGGAGTTGACAGAAGAAAAATGTTTTAAATTAATCAGTGTTTAAGAATGCAAGAAAAAATGATGTCCCTATTAGCATCATTTGGGCGGGAAATTTCCAAAATAAAAAAAAGCGAAGTAAATTATAATTTTTACTCTTCTTTGTGCGTAAAAATTTGGTTGGCACTATCTTCTTGTTTTCCGCAATTTTCTCTTCTCAATAATAAATATATATGAACTGAAAACTACTGAAAATAATTATGGGAACAGCACAAACGTTCCGTTTGTTGTTCGGATTGTGGAAATCATAAAAGATCGTTTGTCGTTCTGTTTGACTTTCGGTTCGTTGTTATGTTTGTTGCTCGGTTTGTTGTTCAGGTGTGTACGAAGCTTTACAACTTAAGCAACAATTTTTGGCGAATAAAGATTAGTTTGTGATGTAATATTAGAAACACAAATTTATATCATATCAAATTTATGACAACTTAAAACCAAGAACGTGTATGTTATTGCTAAGAAATTATTAAGGAAAAAGCGCAATTGCAGTGTAAATATTTATAATTAGATATTTTCGAAAGTTTATAAGTCCTCTATTGTAATCTTAATACTTAAAAGAAAATCCTGTCCATTAGCATTATAAGGAAATGGCTTTTACTTTATGAATAAGTTTCAATAACAATAGAATATCCTTGCTTGTTTAATTTACTTCCTTTGAGTCATATTGCTCTAAGGGTTGTTACATTGGTCATTAGAAGTATGTAATAAATAAACAATTACCTACTGTTTGAGAAGGGGTAGTGTGAACCAATAAATAAAGTAAGAAATGTAAATTCCATTTTAGTTTAAAATTTCAAGTGTTGTGAAAATGCCACCTCATTCGGTGCTGATTTGAAAGCGCGGTTTGTTTCGGAATTAGCACCGACTTAAAGTATCTACACGTGCTCAAGATCTCGAGTTGTTTCATTACGTAACAGAACAACCATTTGCTACATACTCCAGGGCTATAGCAGATACACATTTTCCCGGATGCCGTATAACTGCACAAAAAAGATTAAAGGAGATGGGAATAAAGAAGTATAATGCTGCTGCGAAAGAAGTTCTCAGTGACGAAAATATAAGACTTCGTCTGGAATTTGCAAGGCGATATGTGAACGAACCTTTGGAATTTTGGAATCGAGTGATTTTTAGCGACGAAAAAACGTTCAATAGCCGCAACGATGGACCACTAAAAGTTTTTAGAATGGAAGGAACTCGTTACGAAAATAATCACATATGTCCTAAAAACGAAGTGGTTATTTTTCTGTGAATGTGTGGGGTTGGGTTAGCGCGCGGGGTCCAGGAGTTTGTTGGGCTATCGATGGACGTCTTGATTCTGCTGCGTATTTAGATATTTTGGAAACTATTATGAAACCTTCAGTCGAAGTGTTTTATCCAGACGAAGATTATATTTTCCAACAAGTAAGTATTCTTATTTCACTATACTTTCTCCAAAAATAGTTCGGGATCTGTTGAATTAACATTTTCATAATGTATTTTTGTTGTTAAAGGACAACGCCCCTATTCATACTTCGCGGGTTGTGCGCAATTGGATACGAGAAAATAACTTGGAGCTGTTACCCTGGCCAGCAAAAGCCCAGATTTTAACATTATCGAAAATGTTTGGGCTCGAATACTTGCTGTTATCCGAAGACAACAAGGGCCAAATTTTATACCAGTAAACCGTAATGCACTAATTGCAGCCATTGATACCGCATGGGAAACGATTAATATTAATTATATTGATACCTTGATAGCGTCAATGAGCAGACGCCTCCAAGAATGTATCAATAATAATGGAGGTCACACCCATTATTGATTTCTTATATTTATTTATATAGTAATACCTTTATTTAAAAAAAAGTTTTCATTTAATTTTAAACTATAACTTGGTATCTTAATTATAATTATGTAATAAATTCTTGTCAAAAAACTAAATATATACGTTGACAATAAGAATTGCCTTAGTTTTTATTTTCATTTTTATATTAACTACAGAAAAAATGAAACGTCATAAAATATACATTTTGTAAGGACTAAATATTATGAATAGAGAGTTTAATGATTTTTTTTAATAACTTACAATAATTAGTAGGTTAGATTTATTTAAAAATAAGTAATAATCAGTCAACCCAAATAACCATGTTTAGTTTTTGATTTAATTTAAAAGTTATTGCTTGTAGACGTTTTTTAAATCAAAATTATTTCTAATTTTATTTTGTAAACATTTCCTAAACAAAATTTTGATTCGATAATTAATCGAGCTATGGTGTTTAATTAGCGATACCTTCAAATATATTCTTTAAAGAAAAAATTAAGTAAGCAACGTAAATTACCTATTTTCTAAAACGTGCTTAGTGTAATGATTCATTCTACAGTCCTTCTATAAGATAACCCCTGCTGAGACTACCTGCTGTTAGAATTGTAAATGATACCCTTAAGCCCGCTTCACAATGTGCAAACTTTTGTTTACAGAAATTGTGGTGTCCAAGTTTTAAATTTCATGAGTACAATAAATACATTAATAATTTTATTGTATCCGTTGTATCTTAAAATAAACAAAAAAAATATTATTACTGTAACAAAAATGCCGCCCTTAGTCATTTGCCGCCTTACCTCAATTAACATATCAATAATTTGTAACATTCTGAATTGCATTGTTTATAACCATCCATTTCTAGAGTGATTACATAATGTAATTGTTTAAAATGAATATGTGATAAAGTTAGTAATAGAATTCGAAACAGTACAATAAATAATCTTTGTGTTAAAATATTTTATGATGATAGTAACATTAGAACAAGAATTTCTCTCGCATAACGATAAGAATTGTTCGTAGGACGTTGTAGAAATTGTATAGACAATGAAAAAAATTGATAACTACAATCTTCTTCAATTGATTGAAAAATGAATCACAGCAATTGTATAAACATTTCCTGAACAATAAGTAACGTATAGGTAGTCATTGCGATTTTTAGGTGTAATCAGTGAAGTAGCTATAATGAATACAACGCGATTAGGTTACAAGTTTGATACCAGTTTTAATATCAATGAGTTATTTAGTAATACACCAAAGATTTGGTTAAAAAATAAACGCGAAGCTGATGACCTAAATGGATTGTGGAGAATTCACGATAACATATACGATTTTACAAATTTCATACAATGGCACCCTGGTGGACAATTTTGGTTAGAGACGACCAAGGTACTATCATTTTTTTTTAAATAAATGATTCTTAGTAACGATTGAGTGAGAAAATGTCTAAAGTACTTTCCTATGCATGGTATGTAATAACTTGTTGAAAAATTAGTTTATAAAATTTGATTAAGTTTCGAATTTAAAATTAGTCATTGATCACTTAAAATCATTCTAAGAATTCATTTTATTATAACATCCGTTATTCACATCATTCCTGCAGTATAGCAATGAATTAATTATAATATGTTACCAACTCTTTTGCGTTTTCATGTAATAGATTAAAAAGTAAATAAAATTTGCTTTGTATGTCTGAACTGAAACGAGACTGAGACTAATTAAATTTTTAATTAATGTATTTTTAACATTAGCACTTAACAGTAATTGATAGACACTTCAATAAGTCACTTCAATTTGTTAGAGTGATTTCTATGGTATCTATATCTTTTACATATTTAAAAGTTCATCTAATATTTTGCTTCAGGGCACAGATATAACAGAAGCATTCGAAATTCATCACCTAAAAACCAACAGATCCGAAAGATTGTTAAAACATTTCTTAATAAAACCGGCCCCAAAAGCAAGGTTATCTCCATTCACCTTTGCCGATGACGGTTTTGACAAAACATTAAAAAGAAATGTCCAGACTACTCTAAACAATGTCGAAGAAAACGATATCAAACTCTTTGATATGCAAACTGATGTTTTACTAATTTTAACAATAGTTTTGGCAATATTTTCAGTTATAAATTACAGTGTTTCGTTCGCTTTCGCTGCTGGATTGTTTGCAGCCTTAACGGTAACTCTTAACCATAGCTATGTACACAAACGAGATAATTTGCGTATGTACTATTCAGATTTATTACTCATTCCGTCAAGGTAAATAAAAAAAATTGAAATATTGAAAGTAATTGCATTGTTGAATTAGTGTTGTCTAGATTTAGGTCTAAAAGTCGTCGTTGATTGGAATCTCTTCCTAACGATTCGCCTAACACGAGTAATCAGTTTCTTCAGAGGTCAATCTATTTCCAATGTTGGATTTAGACTAATGATTTCCACTTTACAGGTTGTATTTATACTGGTTCTGAGAGATTTGCATTATGCCGGTCAAATTCGGATTTTCGTAAGATGTCGTTCTCGTGTTCCTGAGGATCCGATTCCAGATCTGGTCGAGTCTCAGAGTTTCTTCATTTTTGATAAAACTTTCTGGATGGTTTTTTAACAAATCTGTTGTGATAACCGTTAATCGTTGATAGCATCTTAGAGTTGTCGAAGAGTATCTTGTAATCCCCATTGATAATCCCATGTTCTGCTCCGTTGACATTTAGGTATGTCCTAGACGAAAGTTTGCTTGTTTGCGGTTAGCAATAAGGACCATAAAATACTCTTCGAAAGGTCCAAGTTGTTATCACAACGGATTGTTTAGAGAACCTATCGAGAACCACAAACATCTAGAAAACTTGGGGCTCAACTATATCTGGAATCCTATTCTCAAGAAGACCCAAACGGCACCCTTCAAAAATCCAAATGTGTCAGCGCAACGTTTCAATTAACGACAGCCCTTAGACTGGAATCTAGACGACACTAGTTTACCAACAGATTACGAAAACCTAAACCAATTAGTCAATTGCATTGTTTTTTAGCGATTTCCGCGTAACGCATATTTTTAACCACCACGTCTTTGCAAATGGTATTATTGACATGAATGGTTTGATTTGTTTATTTTTAATACATTTATTTTCCGAAAAACGATCTATTATATTAAGATTGATTTCTTGGGTCTTCGGGGCCTTGTTTTTCTGGCCTTTTGCTATTCACATATTTGTCTTCTTAAAGTAAGTATGTTTTTGATATAAAACAAAATTTTGTTGTTAATTTTTTTAGGATTGCCGTTGCGTTTATATCTAAGAGTTTTGTTTTTAGCGCCGATATTTTATTAACGTTTATTTTACCTTCGTTTATTTTTTTTTTGGGTACAGGAACATTTCAACTATCATTGATTATGTACAATTTGATAATAGTGGTAGAAAGCTTCTTCTTGTGTTTAATGATTTATATCAACCGCAGTATTCATCGTGGGACAGACACTGGCCCATTACTGTAACAAAGTTACAAATTTTAAGTAAGTATACCTGTATCTTTATTTTTATAGGTGTAAAGAATCAAATGATTGGGGAATCTACCAACTTAACATTATATGCGAGGGTAACCAAAGAAATGGTTGGACTGTTGTTGGAGATCGCGCACTGCACTATCTTTTTCCAACATTAGACGGAAGCATGTTCCATCATTTGTATCCGATAATGAACGAAACATTAAATCAATTTAATCTTAAAGTTCGATTTAAAACACATAAGTGTAAATTTTTTGGATCCTTTAAACAACAATTACAAAACGCACAAGTACTTCGAAAGAAAAATTTGAAAAATGATTAGGGTTTATGTTTTGATAACATTTATTATCTACGTTTGAATAAATTTTAAATATTGTTTCAATTTAATTATTAACACCAACAACTTTCAATGGCTAATAATCTCGGCAGAATGGTTTCAGCAATATTTTTTGACAAATCGTGGGAACAAATTGGCAGTAATTAAAAATGAATTAACTGTGACAAATCAAGTCAATTTTTATTGAAGTGTAAAAATCAAATTGCACCTTTTCGCTTTTTGTTAAATAGGACACTATATTGTTTATCAAATCCGCTTCTTCATAAGCTTTCCAAAAATAATATATTGTCTGTACTTATTTTGACAAATAACGTCACAGTTGTTTTTTTAATAGTATATAACCATAACGCTTTCTGCTACTTACTACCAAAACTGGACAAAACGAGATACCTACCGCGCGGGCTCACTTTCCCTTTTTAAGAGGACTTGAAAATAAAGAGCAAATAAAATTACGTTTTCAAAAAAATAATCTAAACAAAAGTTATAGAAAATAAAATTTTTCAAAGACTTTTTTCATAACATTTTTTGTATAATTAATACCGGTAAAGATATTATTAAAACAATCAATGTCAAGTGATGGTCATATATCAGTAATTACTTATCGAATCAAAAAATACTTTAAACAAAAGTTATGTATAATTAAATTATAAACAACTTTTATTTGAAGAAAAAATGTGTAAAATGAATATTTTTGTAAACATTTTAAAATTTTTTAAAATCTATGTAAATTAACGGCCATTTTAGCTTGAGATCAGATCTGACAGGCGGTTTTCCTGATATCTTGTTTACATACGGACGGACGGCCGGCAGGGCGGCCTGCCAGCCATCGGACAAATTTTTTAAAAAATTTCATTATAACGTACTAACTCATAATCAGCCCTGTGATGTATCGTTTATGTTAAGTTTAACATATACGTTATCGTCATGTTATGTTATATTGGTAAAATCGATGTGATGTATCAAACATAACGCAAACGTAGTTAACGTATTATGTTAAGATTGTATGTTATCTGAGCATATATCTATATCATCTACCGCGTGCACTTAACAGTTGACGCACTTTGCAGTTTGTGAAAGTGTGTTTTAGTTTTAATTATTGATTTTATATTGAACTTAGCTTTATTTGAGCATTTGGAAAATAGAAATAGAAGATAAGTTAACTTAATTTATTATGGATGTTAAGTGGATGTGTATGTACTCCGTGACATAAGGAAGTATCAAATCATTCGCTGTATTTTGCTGTTTTATTTCTATTTGAATTAAATACATTTATTTTGATTACATACTTGGTAATTTTTGAAGTTTAATTTTTAATCTTTTGGTAATTTTTATTTTTTTTATTGTTTAATTAATATTTACTTATAAAGTATATATTTGAGAGTTCTCATAATTAACCACATATTCTTATTGCTTTATGATTCATTTAAAAATTTATATACGAATTAATTATAGAAATCAAGAAAATGTTGAGAGAACATATCTGAGTGATAATTTAAATCCATTTGATTTAATAGAAGATCAATTCAAAAAATGCTTTCCACTAAATAAAATATTGACAAGACGTTTGATTGAATATTTAAGGCCTTATTTAACACAACCACAAAGAGGCTTAATGCGACAGTCGCATGTTAACTCGCAGGCCTGCATTAACACTTGAATGCTCGGATTCCCTTTAACTCAGGCGATTTTGTAAAGCGCTGTTTCACTCAGATGAAACTAAACTACCCTCCGTTTTAACATCTTTCGCATAACACACACTATTACATTTACGCTAAAAAAGGTATACATCACACGGCGTTTACAGCTCTATGTTATGGAAGCTGTTATTCTAAGACAGTTATCTTCTTATAACGTACTATGTTAAATATAACATAAATGATACATCACTGGGCTAAATAAGTAAAATAAGAGGTGTTAAATTGTTCACTATGTAAACTTAACTGATCGAAAAGTGGGAAAAACTAACTAAATACATCTACGTTGAATCCATCATAAAATCCCTAACAACCACAAGAGTGCACCAGTAAGATTATACAGCAATGAAATAAAACACAAACATGGACATTTTCAATTAAACATTAATTCGTTTTAAATAAATGGGTCAATTTTGTTAAATTTAAGTAAATATTTTAAGCCACATCATTATTAGAATGTACATGCAAAAGTGTTTCCGATTCAGAATATAGCAATTTAGCTCATTTAAACATGTATTTCCAACTAAACCTGAATAATGATATTTAACAGTGTATAACACCGTAGGTAACAGGCAAGTTTTACCAATTGCTACGTTCCTGCATACTTAATCAGTTGAATTTTCGAGATCGCCTAAACATTTTGAGATGGAAATCAATTTAATCAATATTTAGTTTTGGCAAACATCACATAAATAAACAATAAAATAGATCTAATAATAGTAATTGTACAACAAAATCGTATCATACCCTAGTATCCAAAATTAAAATATCAAAAACCAGCATGTTACATTTTCGTAATTGCTGTACAAACAAACAAAAATAATGAAAACGAGTTTTGTAACGGTTTCATCAAACAAATATTAGGACCATTGCAATACAAAGAAAATTTAGACCAGTGTGGTTGTTCGCAATGTAACAGTTAGAGCCAAGATGCTAAAACTTTCCGCTTGCAACTCCTAAATGCATACCTAACGGTTCTTGTAACGGTAAATTAACAGTATCACCAATGTACAATTTAAATTCTAATATTGATGTTTCAATATACAGAATTTCGCAGAATGCTGTTTTTTCTTTGTAAGAAGTATGAAAATATCAGATTAAAAATTATTTAATAAATAAACAATAACAGAAACTCACATTGGTCATTCTCAGAATAATAGTTCTATCTGTCACGTTGCAAAACCTACTAAAAACTTCAGTTTTTTTTTAATTCTGGTGGTCAAGTTTGTGACTATCACCTTTATTGTCCAATTTGTAGACAACTTGTGTTTTTAAACTGTATAGATCAAAATTGTCATATCAGTGTCCATTACGTTTTAGCATTAATTAAAATAACAATATTACTATTGAGAGTTTACTTAGGAAAACTAACTATCTTAAGATAATACCACGGCTCCAATTAGCGGAACTGCCTCTGTGCTCGTGCCAGTAGCCAGTTTATGACTAAACTAAACTCTATAAAGTTCTAAAATTCAATTTTTTACAAAGAAGAAAATTTATTGCAAATTTATATAAAAACGAAAATAAATTTAAGTTTTAGAAGTTACAATATAACACATGAAAATAACGCTATTTTATGGTAATTTTTTGATTTTTATCTAATCTATATTAAAGCATAAATATAGAATCTGTTCCTATGTAAACCTTTGCTTGTGCTTTTTTCTTTATGATTTTCTGTTCTTAGAATTTGCTGTGTGTCGCCATCTACGTTTTATTTAGAAACTACCCTTTCTTTCGATTATGCATTAAGAAAAATGAAAGGCACCTTTGCATTCCTAACCCTAACCCAACCCCCCAAATGCAACATAAACTATTCGGCTGGTATAGAAGACCATTAATAGACCCTATAAGGATAATGTTAAACTTTAACAGCCAGATAAGGCAATATTATAGTTGATTGAAAATTTTCAAAGACACGCTACCCATATGAATAAAATGTTATCAAATAATTGCACCGACCGCCGAAATTTCTTTGGTAACATTTTATTCATATGCGTTGTGCATCTTTCCAAATTTATGAATAAATATATTATCGTCTTCTGTGTATATGGATAATGTCGTGGATCAAACAACTTTGATGGTGCTTTTTAATACTTTGATTTGACCTACGCTTGAATATGCGTCGCTAGTATTATATCTTTCAGTACAGTGTGATATTCTGGAACGCATTCTGAAAAAGTTTCTCAAATTCTTGTTATTTCGTGCTAATAGTACCTATCTATTCTGGTGCTCAGGGGCGGATTTATCACTAGGCTGAAAGAGGCCGCATGGGGTTCCACTATTGTTAATGCTTTTAAAGCTTTGATCAATTTTCAACGCTTCATCTGTTACTCGCAAGGTAATGAAAATTCCAGATAAAGTTTAAATTTTAAAATTTATATTTACATTTGGTTTTCTTGACGGTACAGCGTATAATGAATTCTTAGAAACTAAACCCCGTTATTTTAAGGCGCCAGGTACAACGTTCGTACCGATACCTTTTGAGATTAGTGAAATCACATTATACATCTACGAATGCAGTAGTTGCACTTCATATAAAATACGCAGGAAAATTTGGTATTAAATTTTTTTAGCGCAGGTTACAGAGTGTTGACGATATGCGGTGAAACTGGTAAAACTAAATTAATTCGAGGCAAAGTTTTAATACTTTAACTACACATTTATGTGGCGATTTGTACCAATGTTTTCACTATTTTTCCTCAATAAGAAACAATGATTACAAATGGTGAAATACATTACTACAAACGAAAACATAAATGTACATTCATGAAATTTAAAACTTGGACACCACAATTTCTGTAAACAAAAGTTTGCACATTGTGAAGCGGGCTTAAGGGTATCATTTACAATTCTAACAGCAGGTAGTCTCAGCAGGGATTATCTTATAGAAAGACTGTATAATGAATCATTACACTAAGCACGTTTTAGAAAATAGGTAATTTACGTTGCTTACTTAATTTTTTTCTTTAAAGAATATATTTGAAGGTATCGCTAATTAAACACCATAGCTCGATTAATTATCGAATCAAAATTTTGTTTAGGAAATGTTTACAAAATAAAATTAGAAATAATTTTGATTTAAAAACGTCTACAAGCAATAACTTTTAAATTAAATCAAAAACTAAACATGGTTATTTGGGTTGACTGATTATTACTTATTTTTAAATAAATCTAACCTACTAATTATTGTTATTAAGTTATAAAAAAAATCATTAAACTCTCTATTCATAATATTTAGTCTTTACAAAATGTATATTTTATGACGTTTCATTTTTTTCTGTAGTTAATATAAAAGTGAAAATAAAAACTAAGGCAATTCTTATTGTCAACGTATATACAAGAATTTATTACATAATTATAATTAAGATACCAAGTTATAGTTTCAAAATTAAATGAAAACTTTTTTTAAAATAAATGTATTACTATATAAATAAATATAAGAAATCAATAATGGGTGTGACCTCCATTATTATTGATACATTCTTGGAGGCGTCTGCTCATTGACGCTATCAAGGAGAACTTCTTTCGCAGCAGCATTATACTTCTTTATTCCCATCTCCTTTAATCTTTTTTGTGCAGTTATACGGCATCCGGGAAAATGTGTATCTGCTATAGCCCTGGAGTATGTAGCAAATGGTTGTTCTGTTACGTAATGAAACAACTCGAGATCTTGAGCACGTGTAGATACTTTAAGTCTACCACTTCCGATGGCTCTTTCCAAAGTGTGTTCAAGATTCCATTTTACTCGGTAATGTCCTACGGTGCTAATTCCGAAACAATCCGTGCTTTCAAATCAGCACCGAATGAGGTGGCATTTTCACAACACTTGAAATTTTAAACTAAAATGGAATTTACATTTCTTACTTTATTTATTGGTTCACACTACCCCTTCTCAAACAGTAGGTAATTGTTTATTTATTACATACTTCTAATGACCAATGTAACAACCCTTAGAGCAATATGACTCAAAGGAAGTAAATTAAACAAGCAAGGATATTCTATTGTTATTGAAACTTATTCATAAAGTAAAAGCCATTTCCTTATAATGCTAATGGACAAAATTTTCTTTTAAGTATTAAGATTACAATAGAGGACTTATAAACTTTCGAAAATATCTAATTATAAATATTTACACTGCAATTGCGCTTTTTCTTAATAATTTCTTAGCAATAACATACACGTTCTTGGTTTTAAGTTGTCATAAATTTGATATGATATAAATTTGTGTTTCTAATATTACATCACAAACTAATCTTTATTCGCCAAAAATTGTTGCTTAAGTTGTAAAGCTTCGTACACACCTGAACAACAAACCGAGCAACAAACATAACAACGAACCGAAAGTCAAACAGAACGACAAACGATCTTTTATGATTTCCACAATCCGAACAACAAACGGAACGTTTGTGCTGTTCCCATAATTATTTTCAGTAGTTTTCAGTTCATATATATTTATTATTGAGAAGAGAAAATTGCGGAAAACAAGAAGATAGTGCCAACCAAATTTTTACGCACAAAGAAGAGTAAAAAATTATAATTTACTTCGCTTTTTTTTTTTTGAAATTTTCCGCCCAAATGATGCTAATAGGGACATCATTTTTTTTCTTGCATTCTTAAACACTGATTAATTTAAAACATTTTTCTTCTGTCAACTCCATAATATTACCTAAAACACAACAAACCCACAAAAGGGAGGACAAAAATAAATAATTTAATTCTCCCGCATAAGTTTGTTCGCCGTTTTGTTTAGATTCGTCCAAACCTGCAAACGCATTCGCGCGCATTTTCTTTGATGTCGGAGAAAAAACCGACAAGTTGCGGGAACGCCGCAAACCGTTCGTGGAACAATCAGGACTTGCGAATCTGTTCTAAAATTCGTACGTAGCACCGTCCAAATTAATGTTCCGATTGCCGTTCGGTTCGTTGTTCTGTTTGTTCCTCGGTTTGTTGTTCAGGTGTGTACGAAGCTTTACAATAAGCATATTAATATGAACTATATCTTATGAAAGGAGAGTTATGTAACTATAATTAACGACTTAACGTTACGTTAGTAGATTCCATTTACTATTTACACATATTTTCTTGGAACATTCGATAATTAACTATCGGGATATGATGACCCTATACTTCGCAGGTTGTGCGCAACTGGATACAAGCAAATAACTTGGAGCTGTTACCCTGGCCAGCAAAGCCCAGATTTTAACATTATCGAAAATGTTTGGGCTCGAATACTTGCTGTTATCCGAAGACAACAAGGGCCAAATTTTATACCAGTAAACCGTAATGCACTAATTGCAGCCATTGATACCGCATGGGAAACGATTAATATTAATTATATTGATACCTTGATAGCGTCAATGAGCAGACGCCTCCAAGAATGTATCAATAATAATGGAGGTCACACCCATTATTGATTTCTTATATTTATTTATATAGTAATACCTTTATTTAAAAAAAACGTTTTCATTTAATTTTAAACTATAACTTGGTATCTTAATTATAATTATGTAATAAATTCTTGTCAAAAACTAAATATATACGTTGACAATAAGAATTGCCTTAGTTTTTATTTTCACTTTTTATATTAACTACAGAAAAAATGAAACGTCATAAAATATACATTTTGTAAGGACTAAATATTATGAATAGAGAGTTTAATGATTTTTTTTAATAACTTACAATAATTAGTAGGTTAGATTTATTTAAAAATAAGTAATAATCAGTCAACCCAAATAACCATGTTTAGTTTTTTGATTTAATTTAAAAGTTATTGCTTGTAGACGTTTTTTAAATCAAAATTATTTCTAATTTTATTTTGTAAACATTTCCTAAACAAAATTTTGATTCGATAATTAATCGAGCTATGGTGTTTAATTAGCGATACCTTCAAATATATTCTTTAAAGAAAAAATTAAGTAAGCAACGTAAATTACCTATTTTCTAAAACGTGCTTAGTGTAATGATTCATTCTACAGTCCTTCTATAAGATAACCCCTGCTGAGACTACCTGCTGTTAGAATTGTAAATGATACCCTTAAGCCCGCTTCACAATGTGCAAACTTTTGTTTACAGAAATTGTGGTGTCCAAGTTTTAAATTTCATGAGTGTACGTTAGAGCAAGCACAATAACGAATTTGACTAATGCGCTGTAACTAACTTGCGCGAATTTTTTTTAGTACAAAATTTTCACGTAAGTGCAACTACTGCGTTCAATGAAATTATACACAAATCCTCGACTATCTAAAAATAATATACCTGTCACGTACAAATATTACTTGGTATATATTTTTTTAAGGTGTACTCGCATTTGAGCGGTAAAGATAGACATTTTTAAGCCTTATTTGTCTGTGATTATTCTTATTCAACCATCCAAATTGTATTCAAATTTCACTTTCGTCTTTTACAAATCTGTAAATTCTACAACTTGTCTTGACTTGTTTGACACAAACAGAATCTATGAACAGAATGTGTATACTCAACATTGTATTGTAATTTCGTCGACAGTTCACAGTTAAAGTTGTGTTTTTATTTTTTAATGTATTTTGTGGAAAGTGTGAATTATGCTTCGTATTTAAATGTGCCTTTAATGTATGTTGTATTGTGTAAATAGTGCAAGTGAAAACATTGTGAACAGATACTTCGGAAAGTTAAAGGAATAGGTCAAATCCAGCGCATATTCACCATGAAAAAAAACATTCACTCAGCTAGCGGGGCCTATAAACGAAAATATAAAAAAATAAAGAGGAAGCCCATTTGGAAACAATTAATAAAAATAAATTTTTTTTAAAACTATACCAATTTCTATTGATAATCCGCCAGTAGTTGAAGTTAGAAGTATGAATGATTTTGAACTTGAACCGGACTTAAATACTCCAAGTACTTCTACCCCAGGAGTTGATCAAACAAGCTATGACCATGACAAGCACGAACCCACTCTCACCGATACTTCAAATATTGAAGAAGAAATTAATGTTATTAAAAATTTTACTGGTAATCCAGAGTTTAAATTATCTGATCCAAACACATGGGGTAAATTAACGTCAAATGTAACTGATTACATTATTAGAAGCCTACCAAGCCACTGTTTAAACATTAAGGACTGTGATTTTTCTAAATCTAAACGTATATATGGAGACAAAGTAAGAATAGCAAAAGAACACTCTAATTCAAATGGTTGTTTTTATTGTGTTCCATGCAAGCTGTTTCAACCTCACGAACATGAGAACTCTTTTTGCAAGGGTTTCAATGATTGGAAGAATAGTACCCGGCTCTCTGAGCATGAAAAAAGTGCGAGTCATACATTAAATACAAAAACATTTGTCATAAGGTCTAATGTCCTTGGAAAAATAAACTCTGCCCTACAACAAAGCTATGTTAAAGAAGTGGATTACTGGCATAAAGTGCTTAAGCTGGTTGTGGATGTGATACAATTTCTTGGCACACGTGGACTCACTTTCCGAGGTAGTTCCGGTTCTGTGGAGGAATTTGGTTTCTTATTGTACATTATGTTTTAAGTGACGGTATACCAGTGGAGCGATTTCTATCTTGTATTAAACTTAAAGATCATACTAGCGCACATATGGAAGAGATAGTTTTAAAAACTCTTTCAAATCTAGGCATTGCAATAGACAGTTTAGTAAAAGATAGTGAATCAAAACATAAGATTCTTCAAAAAATATTGAATACCACAAGATGGGTTGTTAGGTGGCATGCAGTAAGAGCGGTTCTACATAATTATTGGAGCTATCATGACGCTTTTAGAAAAATAGCCGTTGACCCAAAAGAAAACAATGTCACAAGAGCTGGAGCAAACGGAATCTGCAAAGAGTTCTTAAAAATAGAAACAGCTCTCTTGCTCTGTTTGTGGTATGATATTTTACAACGTTTCAACAAAATCAGTAAAACATTGCAAAGCACAACAACCGATTTAAGTGTAACGTGCAGTGTTTACAAATCACTCAAGAAATTTGTACTAAGTCTGAGAAACCAATATGACGCGTACGAAAAAAAAGGTATGGAGCTATCAAAAACAGCGTCATATGTTTTTGACATGAAAAGGCACCGAAGAAGTAAAGCACTCCCGGGTGAAATTGGAGATTTCGTACATTATTTCCTAACTTAGATACAGCTCTTCGAATTCTTCTGTGTATGATGACATCGAATGCCACTGGAGAGAGAACATTCAGCATTTTGAAAAGAATAAAGAATTACTTGAGAAATTTTAGTTCGGATTCTAGGTTGTCCAGTCTAGCTAGCTTTGTTGCCAATGCTGAGCTGTTTAAAGGCTTAGACTTTGATGACCTAGTTAAAGAGTTCTTCTCAAAAAAAGTACGAAAAGTTAATTTATAGAAATTAACGTAAAATCCTCTTCTATACGCCTTTGTATTTCTACTACTTGTGTATTACTGTAATTTTAATTTAGTTGACGTTAGTCAATGTTTAGTTTTAAATTTTAACCAACCATATTTTCTTCTGTGTATTCTGGTATTAGATATAAAATAAAACATCTGCAAAAAAGACTTCAGCTAACTCTCTTCCTAAACTACAATACAACCAAGTTGAGGGTTTTCGAATAACGTTTCGATAATTGTTAGTTATTCAGTGATATTTAAAAAAATATGTGTTGTACCTTACCCTATCATATACTTATTTATAAAGTTTTTTTAAAAATTTCAAATTAAAATCGTGCTTTTTATCCTACAAGTTAAACTTTTTAACCAACAGAAAAACACCAAAAACTGCACCAAAAACTTTACTCGGACACGTATCGCTGATGATGACAGCTTAGCTGTTGAAACACGTGTCCGAGTAAAGTTTTTGGTGTTTTTCTGTTGGTTAAATTAGACGCTGCAGTTGGTGTTCCTTTCCTTTGAAGTTAAACTTTTGTTTGTGATCAAGTAAATTGTAAAGTACATATTTATAATTTCATATTCACAGAAGATGGAGCAAAGGCCGCACAGAAAACTTGGCCTAAGACCTCAAATTCTGTAAATCCGCCGCTGCTGGTGCTGTTTTTCTGCAGGATTTGTTATTGGAGAGGTTTGGTTGTACTAGCCTCAAAACACGACGTCATCAACAGGCTGTTTTGTTTTTATCCAATCAAATAAATGGTGCCAAGGTTAAGCGCTAAACACCAAACTACTGACACCTCGTACGAATTTATTCCGACATTCGCCAGTGAATCGTATATGTAGGATATTTGAGAGAACTCAGATTTCGTTGGACATTTACAGTGCTCTTCAAAGTGATATTATCATCGTTAGTGTTGAAATATGTAAGAATTTTATTTGACTGTTGTAAAATGTATAACGTATAGTTTTTGTGTCACATGTCTATTTCCCCATCTATACATGGCACATTGCTGTTTGATGGGTGTATTAAATAAATAAATTATTCCCAGTTAAAAGTTATAATTTGAATGGTGCATTTGACAAATTTTTAAAAATATAACTGACCAGTAACTTACAAAATGATAAAAATGGTTGAGTGCTTTAATTATGAAGGAGGAAGTAGATAGTACAATGAAGACTAGGTACTTACCTAAGCCTGTATCAACCAGAAATTAAATAATTCACCTGGGCTAAGAAAAGAAGCTGCTTTTTACAGCGTCTGCTCTAGAAATTTTGACGCCTTGTGCAATTTTATTTTAACACTCGGAACACAGAAACGTATACAGTTTCATTAAACTCCCGAGTAAGCTTTAAGGCGGTCCTTTTTTCTTTTAACTATTTCAGTTCTTAAATTTGTACTCACAGTTTGGACATATTACAAGTTCCAAAGAATTGTTTTCTTAAAATTAAGACACTCAAGAACGAACTGTCGCATCAACAACACTATCACTTAGATCAGAGGTTCCCATACTTTTTTTTCTCATAGACCACTTTAAACATTTTGCTGGATCTGGTGGACCCTGCAGCTATTACATTTACTAACTTACTTCCAAAACCCGAAAAAGTATATGTCTATGTAAATCTGTGTTGTGGCTATTTTTCAATCAACTATGAGTTGAAAGTTTTCGAAAAAAGGTGAGAATTTATATTGCTTTGATTATGCTGTGAGTATTGTCATTCAAGCTAAGTTTCAAAGCCAGTCTAAAAGCGTCTTCATCCAACAGTTGGATTCCTACTTTACTTTTTTGTATTCTAAGATTGACTCACAGTACAAGAAACCAATAATCTCCCACTTCGGAGTGGTAAAAGTAAAAATAAATATTTTCTTGTTTTGTAGCTATTTATTCAAACACAAAAATTACTACACTTTTAATTATGTTGTTATAACAGTCTTAGTAGAATCAAAATTTAACATCAAAACTAATAATGATTATTATTTTAAAACAGTCGCAATATAATCAAAATTTTGATTATATTGCGACTGTTTTTAAAATAATAATCATTATTAGTTTTGATGTTAACTTTTATCTCAGATTACCATTGTAATCTGAGATAAAAGTTATAATTTTAATGGGAGGGATGTACTTGGTGAATTGACAGCAAATTATCAATATTTGGCTTGAGTTTAGTTAAGTATAACCGTAAATCTCCTCGCTCTGTAATATTTAATCTGCTCCGTTTTTTTGTCAACAAGTTTGTTACGGCACTAAAACTGCGTTCGACAAGATATGACGAAGGAAACGCTATGAGAAATTTTTGCACAATTCCCCACAGTCCTGGATATTTTTCAGGTATTTGTGCCTGCAGCCAAAATGATTGATACCCTCTTTTGAATGCTACTTTGAGCTCCTCATTAGTGCTAAGCTCGAGTAGCTCTTCTTGCAGTACCACATTTTCCACTTCAGTTTCATCATATGGATTTATTATCCATGGTGGTATATCCATCGACAGAATGTCTTCAAATCTGATTTTAAAATCATCATACAGGGCAATCAAATGTTGAACATACGTCTGAATATCTTCGTCGAGGCATTCTACCTGCGATAAATTTGGAAACTGGGAAAATTCACGTCGACCAATATTTTGCTTCATAAGTTTCAGTTTACCAAGAAAAGCTGAAATTTCACTCTTTGTTTTTATCAAATTGAGGCTGTCCCCTTGTAACTGTAGGTTGAGGTCATTGAATTTTTGAACAAATCTGTCAAATACGCAATGTCTGCTTTGAAATTCATGAGGTTTTCTTTTAAAACAGGATCTTTAGTGTTCAGAAACTCTAAAACAGAGTCGAAAAGCAAATAGAATCTTGATAGACATGCACCTTTCGACAACCAGCGTACTTCGGTATGTAGCAGCAATCGTTGGAAGTCCTCATCATTTTCTTCGCACAACTGTGCAAATAAGCGCGTATTTAATGCATTGCTTCTTATTTTGTTAACTGCATTAATCACAAATTGAAGCGCTTGGTGCAATCTATCACTCAATTTTTCGCTACTAGATGTTGTCGGTGGATGACACAGTGAATTGCAATTACCTCTGGTATAATCCTTTTAAGATGACTTATAAACCCACGATATCGCCCGACCATGGCAGGAGCTCCATCTGTTGCCACCGAAATAATGTTTGTGAATGCAATTGATTTTTCCGTAAAAAAATCATTCAGAACATTAAAAATTGATTCACCTTTAGTGTCAGTCTTCGCGAATAGTAACTCTTCAAACATTTGTTCGCCTTTGATAAATCGAACATATGCCAATAATAATGCTTAATTGCCAGGTAAAGTTGACTCGTCCAGTTGAATAGAAAAATGAGTTGTTTGCAGATAATTACACAAGAAACTTTCAACATCAGAGCTCATTTCATCAATACGTCTTTGTACAGTGTTGTTACTCAAAGGAATTCTTTTAAGTATGTCAAATGAAGATTTGTGCAGGACAGTTTTAAGACCTCTTCAACAGCAGGCAAAATTAACTCCTCTCCAATGGTATGCGGTTTCCCAGATTTTGCTATAAGTAATGAGATATTGTAAGATGCCCGCAAGCCATCGTCGTTGCTTTCAGACGTTGAAGCGAACATACTATGCACGGTGGGTCTCTTTTCATACTTTTCCTTCAATGTTTGGAAATATTTCAAATCCTTACCTATTTTGTCAGGATGACACCTTCTTAGATGATCTTCCAGCTTCGATGGTTTCATAGAGTCATTGCTCAAGACTTTGTTGCATAAAAGACACATGGGCAATCGCTTGTCTGTATTTGATGGAAGAAAACCAAATTTCAAATATTCAACACTGTACTGTCGACACTTCTTCTTAGATTCAGCCATGTTTCGTATCAATTACTTACCTGTAAATATGAAAAAATGTTTGTTAAGTAATCTTAAAATGATTTAACAAACATAATAGAAGTGGCTTTTTAAGATACAAGTTGCTAACAAATAGATAGGTAGGTACTTACTTTTCCAACACTGGCAAACAATAATATCAATTCACTTTAATTTTCAAAAGTCTGAAAACTACTTCCGTCACTGGTGAACACTTATATAGGTACACTTTCTTTTTGAAATTCCGGAAACAACTGAGTAATGTTTATCATTCGCATTCGTATTTATATTAAAGAAAAATCCAAGTTCATGCAAGTTCAGACACGACTTTAACTAGGCGGGCGGGCGGCGCGGCATCGGCGAGTCTTGACACGCTCTTTCTGAATATGGAATATGCAAGTTCTTACAAAAACAATTGCTGAGCTTCTTATAATATTGTCTTCCTATATTCATAGGAGAAGTCAAGCTTCTTATAATATTGTCTGCCTATATAAATTATTGTCTCCCTTATTCATAGGAGAAGTCAAGTCGGGTCACCTAATACATTTTTATAGACCCCCGTTAACGAGTTGTGGACCTCCATTTTTTTTCCACGCAAGCGTAGACCCCTATCGGGCTCCCGTGGACCCCTGGGGGTCCACCTGGACCACTTTGGGAATCCAGCAAAAATGTTTCTGATCTGCTGTTGGCACCGACATTTTTCTATCACAATCTGTGGTATAATAACACTCAACACGTTAAAAAGTCGAGATAATACTAAAACTAATTCTTTTTTTCTCAATCATGCAAAAATCAGCGAAATTTAAAGAAATATTTGTAGTCCTAGTTTCTTATGAAGATGTAAGTCAATATTGCATTTATAACAGACGCCCGGTTGTCGTACCAAGTATATATGACGACTCGACTCGATTATCATTGAAAATTCTAAAATGTTGACAAAACAACGACAAGACAAAGACATTTATGTTTCGCGATAAAGTGAAACAAATGCTTATGTCTTATTTTTACATAGATTCCGAATCATTACTAGTAAATTCTTACTCACTTTCACCGGTATTAACTGTAAATATCATATCTTCTACTTCAACGATAAAACCTTCTCTTTTTAAATTAATATTCCTCTTCAACCTTTTGTGTGTGTTTGCATACAGCTTCCCATTCTTCATGACCAATTGATTTAAATTTATTCTCTGCTAATTTCCACACATCTTCAAATTTAAAAGTAATATTATGATTTGTTACATAATTTTTAATTTGGGCCCAAATTAATTCTATTGGATTTAACTCCGGATGATAAGGGGGCAGTCTGATTACTGAATGATTATGTTCAGCCATTAGTTTGTCGAATAAATAATTTTTTGAAGTGGTCGATTAATTTTAATTTTGTCAAAGAGTTCTGGTTTTGTTTGACAGTTCTGAAATATAATCCCTTGATCACTTAACCAGTTTTACAAATCTGCTTTCTTCTAGGCACATGTTGGATTAGGCTCGGTAAGTATGTTGTGGTAGGACGCATTGTCAATTACTAACACAGAGTTAGGTTCAATATTTGGAATTAGTTTTTCAGTTAACCATTTAATATAGTTTTTAGAGTTCATGTCATCATGATAATCACCTGACTTCGATCCTGATTTAAACATTAGCAATGCGTTAGGTACGAATCCTCTTTTCCCCCCATAGTGTAACATTATCAGGCGCTGTCCTTTTGAAACAGGAGCTTTTGCTCCCTTGCCACTGTCATCGTACCATCCATGTGAACTTGAATGCGAACTGTGCAGATAAGATTCATCACTATAAACAATGTTTCTGTCTTCTTCACGGAACTTTTTCATTTTTCTTAGGAACGCTTAGGTGCGTTTCGATCTTATTGCGGAAGTTTCCACCAAGACCTTCCTGTTGTCTATGGTCTTCTGCCATTTAAATCCCATCTTCTTTATAATACAAGGAAACATACTTAATTTTTTTGTTACATGGACACCTTCTTCTTGAACAGCTGCAAACACCTTTTCCATTGTTGGCTTTTGCTTTTGAATGTACACAAAATTGTGAATTATTCGTCTCACAACTTCTTCATCACACTTGTCGATGGTAGATTTAGGTGCTGGCTTGTTAATCGTTTTCGAGGTGACTCAAACTTGCTACCTTCAGGTTTCGATGTCCCTTCCTTAGCGATGTGTTTAATTGTTGTGGTGGAAATGCCTGTTGCTTCTGCTACTCGTTCAAACACACGATCCACAGGAATAATGAAATCTTTCGATTCCTTTTCACGCTTCATAAATTGAAATATTTTGTAAATGATATCACGAGCTTGACTGTGAATAACAACTCCACTCATGTTTATTTTAAACAATCTAGTGCGGACACGACGAAAATGTATCTTGAAAAAGACAATTTTATATATATATATATATATATATATATATATATATATATAAATGATAAGTTTTTCGACATCTAGTGTCGACTCGTGAAAGCGTTCACGTACGAAAATGTTAGCAACTTTGCCGACAGGTGTGTAAAAGCAGTTACATAGTCGATTCTTTAATAATTATAGCCAACCTAACAGTTGGCAAGTATAAAAATTTCGAATCGCCTGCAGTAAAGTACGCAGAGGTTGTACAATAGCAAACAAACACTGAGAATCACCCGACAGCTGTTTCGTCCTTTTGGGACTCATCGGGGAGTGAGAGAACTCGAGTGTAAAGTTCACTATTGTACAAACGCGTCGACACTAGATGTCGAAAAACTTATCATTTAAATATTGTGATCCTCCAGTAGGGCATATAGTCGACAGCGCGCGTTTGTACAATAGTGAACTTACACTCGAGTTCTCTCACTCCTGATGAGTCCCAAAAGGACGAAACAGCTGTCGGGTGATTCTCAGTGTTTGTTTGCTATTGTACAACCTCTTGCGTACTTTACTGCAGGCGATTCGAAATTTTACACTTGCCAACTGTTAGGTTGGCTATAATTATTAAAGAATCGACTATGTAACTGCTTTACATACCTGTCGGCAAAGTTGCTAATATATATATATATAACAGAAGGAAAAGCTCAAAATTAAAATAATCACAACGGAAAGCAAAAAAGCAAATGGCTACTGTGATGACTACATTTGTGAGTTGAATAGTAGCGTTTTTTCCGAATGTGCAGCACGAATTTAAGTTTTCTGCGCATGGAGGGGCAACCGCCAGGAGATCCTGAAACTACTAAATCGTTTATCATACCAGTGGCCGCTATATGAACAGCAAGTGAAATCTTCTGCTGACAAAGAAAACTAGCAGAAATTGATTTTCAAGACTTTATTTATGATTCGCTTTTAATGGCGCAAGTTGAGTAGACGTATGTTACAACGCAGCTACAAAATTGTATTACAATACAATAACGGTAATTAAATGAAAATTTAACAGTTAAGTGATAAACTGTGCATCTATAGTTATTGCAGTGTATTTGTTTTAAAGTGTTTGTTTGCTTTAGTTGAATGCATTATGGAATTATAAACAAGTGACATTGAAGTTGAAATCATTATCTGTAAGTAACAAACGTGAACTTCTAATAACGCGCATATCTTGTCGGTCAATATGCCAAATACAAGATTAACACCTAATACCTCTAATGTACCTGAAACCGATAAACTGGAGCTTCTGTTCACAAAATTCGAGCAAAAATGTGATGCTCACATAGATATGCGAAGTGAGGAGTTGGAGTAGTACACGGGCAGAAGTAATCTTTGTTTCTTCGTTATTAAGGAATTAGTAGGAGAAATCACTGACCAGATAATATTATCGATTATTAAAGAAAAATTAAAAACAGTGTTGACTTTAAGCGATATAGATAGTTCTCATCGTATTGGTAAAAACTACAGCAACCCAACGTCCAATACTTGTAAAATTTGTATCGTACCGCATACGTTCGCAAGTGTTCTCACAGAAAAAACTTCTCAAAAATACTGGAATGTCGATTAGTGAGCACCTAACTAATGCGAGATATCAGTTAATCAAGTTAGCTAAAGAGGAGCTGGGCCGTTCTAAAGTCTGGAGTCGTGACGGAAAAATCTTTGGGATTTCTTCAAACGGCAACAAAAGTTGTATACAATCAGGGTCCGACTTAGAAACCATCTAAAAAGTATTGGTTTTAGTATTATAGTCCGATGAATTAATTAATTTTCTCATTTTTTGTAGCGTTATATTTTTGTTACCTATATTGTGAACACGCGCGTTTTCTTATAATTTACAATAAAGTACAGTACTTTTAATGTAGCTGTCGTAACATTTGTCGTTAAACGTTATCACAGTACACAATTCTTTTGGACTGTTAATCTCTTTTGTTGTTCGATTTTGTAAATATGAATAAGAAATTATCCATTGCACATTTAACGTTAGATCATTGACTGTACATTTTAACGATATCAAAGACAAAATTTTAACTAATAACTTTGATGTATTCGCCATGAGTGAAACTTGGTTAAACAATTCTATTTTATTTAATTCATTAAGCATAGATGGTTATAATTTGATACGCTGTGACAGGTTATTTCATGGTGGTGGAGTAGGTATATACTTAAAGAAATCTATCAAATTTACTATTTTTGAGATTAAAAGCAATATCGAACAGTTATGGATAAAAATTCAACTATCCAAAAAAAACATTGCTCTTGGAACTTGTTATAATCCATCGAAAATAACATACAAAGATTTTATTAACAATTATGAACTTGTTTTTCCTTACATCATATCATCTGTTGATATGGCCGTTTGTCTTGGCGATTTCAATGTTAATTTACTTGAAGTGACACCCGAATCTACGTATGTTTCTTCTGTCTTAGAAAGTTTAGGTTTGCAGCAAATACTCAGCCAGCTGAAATAACTAAATTAAAAAATAAACAAGAAAACATCACCTCGAACCGTAACGAGATCCTCCGCATCGTGGAAGACTTCTACCGTGAACTATATAAGAGCCGATTACGGGAACCTCTCAGCAATGATGTATCCACAAGGGAGAGGGAATAATAAACCAAGGATCCGAAGAGATGCCAGAAATTACCATCACAGAAATCAAAGGAGCACTGTCGAGGATGAAAAATAATAAAGCACCAGGAGAGGACGGAGTGGTTGCGGAGGCAATAAAATCCGGAGGCCTCCTCCTGTTAAAAAATACAATTACTCTTTAACCTTTGCATACAGGAAAGCACCATCCCCGACAAGTGGCACGTGGCAACCACCATAATGCTTCATAAAAAGGGCAATAAAGCGGAAAATTATCGTCCCATAACTCTCCTTAGTCATATATACAAGTTGCTTACCAGAATCTTAACAACAAGACTCGAAAACAAATTTGAACTCTACCAACCCAGCGAACAAGCCGGATTTCGTTCCGGTTTCGGAACAAACTACCATCTGCAAAGTGTGAAGATCCTATGGTAGACTGAAACATATATTTAAGAGCGACCTTCCCATATGTCAGAAAAGGAAAGTATTTGACCAATGCGTCCTGCCGGTACTCACATATGGAGCAGAGACTCTAACTTTAACAACAACATCCGCCAGAAAGCTGAAGGAGAGATCAATGCTTGGATTGAGTTTACGAGACCATGTTACAAATCAGGATCTTCGCCGAAGAACGGCGGTAACAGACATCATAGAGAGAGTAACGTCATTGAAGTGGAAGTGGGCTGGACACGTGGCAAGAATGGGGGATGACAGGTGGACAAAAAGGCTCCTGGAATGGAGACCGCGCCCCGATAAACGGAGTAAAGGAAGACCACCAACGCGTTGGACCGATGACCTGAAGAGAGTGGCAAGCAACTGGATCCAGCAAGGACAGGACAGACAAAAGTGGAGGGCCATGAGGGAGGCCTATGTCCAGCAGTGGACGTTGAAGGCTGATTGATGATTGATGATGATGAATCAGCCAGCCAACACGAACTACTAGTACAACAGCCACTTTAATTGATTACATTTTAATAACGGACGAAGAACTAGTAACTCACCAGGCTACATTACCTGTTCATCATGTAAGTGACCATGATTTAGTTTATTGTACTCTTAATTTACAAGTTGTTTCTAATACCGTTACTTTCAAAACAGTGCGAAAAATTTTGATTATCACACATTTAGTGGGCATTTACAAGCCATACCTTGGAATATAATTTATGATTTAAGTGATGTCGATAATAAAATTAAGTTTTTGAATAAAAATATTTCACTATTGCTAGATATATTTGCACCAGTAACAAAAGCTCGAATCACAAAAAAATATTCTCCTTGGTTAACTTATACCATCCGAGAAATGATGAAGGCCAAAAACAAAGCGTTAAGAAACTAAAAATAATAATAGTTGGAATTACTACAAAAATTTAAGAAATACAGTTAATATGGCAATTTGTAGAGAGAAAAGATCATATTATGAACAAAAATTTTGCTAATTAAATTATAAAAAGCTGTGGTCTGAAATAAAAAATTTAAATATCGTTTTTCCAAAAATTAAAAATTTGCCGGTACATCTAAGTAATCCTGAAGAACTAAATAACTTCTTTCTATCTTCTGTGTCACAATTGCCATTAAATGATGCGGTTGTAGACCGTTATAGTAGCTCAAACATTGTTAGTCCCACAAAATTTCTTTTCAGCGTTAGCCCCGTAGACGAATATGTAGTTTTCGAAATTATACGCGTACTAAAAAGTAAATCAATTGGTTCTGACGGGATAGGAATTTCAACAATCTGCTTATGTGTACCGTTTTTATTACCGTATCTAACTCATATTATAAACTATTGCATTCGTAACTCTGTATTTCCAGATAATTGGAAAAAGGCGATTGTTATTCCATTACAAAAATGTAGTAATCCATTTTAATTCAAAGATGTCAGACCAATCAGTATTCCTCCTGTGTTATCCAAAATATTAGAAAAGATTTTAGAAAAACAATTGAATGTCCATTTAAATAAGTATTATGTTATTCCATTAGAGCAATCGGGTTTTCGAGCAGGGCATAGTTGTAGTACTGCATTGTTACATATTACGGATGATATTAGTGACGCTAATGACAAATGGATGGTAACTTGTTTACTTACCTTAGATTTTTCAAAAGCTTTTGATACCTTAAATCATAAAATACTTCTATCAATACTTCACTTTATTGGTTTGTTTGCAGATGCCATTCGCCTATTATCAAATTACTTCAGTGTGTAAAATATTTAGATAAGAAATCATCATTTAAATTAGTTAAAGCAGGTGTTCCTCAGGGATCAATTCTGGGGCCATTATTATTCAATATTTACATCTCTCAGCTGAATCGGACCTTATCTTCGTGCAAAGTTCATTTCTATGTACGTTTGAATGGTTTAGCAATCGAAACGTTGTGTTTATTCTATTAAAAAAATATAGACAATGGAAGTCCAGAATAGTGTTATTATTTCATTTCTATGCTAATGACACTCAGCTATACATCTCTTTTAATCCATCTGAGATTAATCAAGCTGTTGTTGCAATAAACTTTGACCTACATCGTATCCAAGAGTATTGTAATGATCACTGCTTAGTTCTAAATCCAAAAAAATCAGCTGTCATGTTATTTGGAAAGCAAAGTTACATCACCCCATTAAGCAAGGACCTAATTATAAAATTAAATAACGAAGTAAGTCCTATTAATGATACTATAAAGAATCTTGTGGTTTATCTAGATAGTGATCTACGTTTTACAATACATATCTCAAAATGTCTTCAGAAAGCTTATTGTAATCTAAAAAATATCTATGAAAATAAGAACGTGTTATCTTCTAAAATTAAAACAATTTTATGCAACTCATTAGTATTATCTGTTTTTGATCATTGTGACGTAGTCTATGACGCATTCTTAACCGCGTTTGACTCTAACACAATTCAAAAGCTTCAAAACTGTTGTTTACGTCTTATATTTGGCATTAGAAAATATGAAAGGATATCGTATAAATTAAAAGTAGCAAATTGGCTGAATATGAAATCAAGACGTACTCTACATAGCTATTGTCTTTTTCACAAAATTATAATAAATAAACCACTATCGTATTTGCAAAAAAAAATTAAATTCCGAACAGACGTACAAACACGGTCTATGAAAATGATCAGTTTTGGGTCGCAATCCGCCATTGCAGTTACAGTCTAAACACAATGCTTGCACCTTATTCATTCTTGCAGGTTTTGTGATCTTTTATATTCCGAAGTAAGACTCAAACCTTTGAAGTATTTAAACTGTTTATATCAATATTAGCTCATAACATCAAATAATTACTTCTTGTAATGATATCTAATTTAATTATCATTTCAATAATGATTACGAAAATTAAATAAAACTTTTACTAAGTTAAGGGTTTTGTCATTACCTAATTACTTTACGGGCTAAACGTATTTTAGTTTAAATATATTTTTGCTAAAAATGACCACAAATAATAAATCCACTTGGCAGATTTACCTCACATCTAAACATGAGACAATTTTAATATAATACGATACTGTGGGGGTGAAAGTACAGGAAATTGAAAAATACTAAGATAATAGATTCAATTAGTAGACAATAGACGTTTTTGTTAATGACTAACAAAGAGGGCTTAAGTAATGAAAAATCCTTGAATTTAGAAAACGCGATTTTTTGCTGTTAATTACACTTTAGTAGTGGTTTACCTGCCAAGAGGTTACTGTGATATTTTAGTATTTACTGCGTTCTGTGTCGAATTTTTATTATAAATTGGAAAATGCCAAGAAGACCAAATCAAGCGGATTCTTCGTTGATTATTCGATCCCGAATAGCTGCTCTAGCTGTTGCTGGTTGGTCCACAAGAAGAATTTCTGAAGATGTTGATCTTTCTGTAAGTTAGTTAAGAAGCTTCAGCAGTATATTTTCTTTTGAAAAATGCGTCAAAGGGGTGTAATTTTTAAAAGACGTATTACTGTTCAAAGTTTTAAAAATTCCATATTTTTGTTGTATTAATTAAAGGTAGCATCAAACTATTTAAATCTTTGCAAGTAATCTGTTATGTGTTATTAATTATCTTATAAATAAATATCAACGTTTTAAAATAATTTAGCCACAGTAATGCATTTAGCATTGCCATACTGGTTTCACTTTACTACACCGTAATATGATCCTCATTGGTTTATTTTGTAATATTTGCAGTCTTTAAAAGTGGCCTTCGGAAGATAAGAATAGTATGGTTGCACAATTATCAAAATTAAGTGCAATAATAGTTTTATGTGCCAAAAGTTTGTTAAAATTATAATGAATATCCTTGTGATCGACATTTGTATTAAAAATCAAAAGCAAAATATCTGCCCTAAGTGCGCACACTTTGATTGATTCACTCTGTATATGAAGATGCTATTTATTTCTTACTTATTACATTACTCATTTAGAAATCGATTTTATTTAATAAAATTGTTAAAAGTATAGTGATTGTCACGACTAGAAAAATTAGTAGGGATCTGCTGGTTATCGAAAATTCAACGTCATAAGTTATTTATTATTACGTATTTACACATTCTCTTTATATATTATTTTATTAAATTCTCGTAGAGACATACGGTTAGACGTTGGATTGCTCGAAGTGAACTCGGAGAGTTACGTACTGTTCGTCCTGGAAGAGCTCGTGTAACGACTGAAGCCGAAGATGATGCCATTCGTCAAAATGCGAATGAACTAAGATTTGTATCGTCAGTCCAAATACAAGAAAATCTAGGACTGGGCTGTAGCGTTAGAACCATCAGACGTCGGCTACATGAGGGTGGCATGCATAATCGGCGACCAGCCCGAAAAATTATTTTAACTCCTGACCATGCTGCTGCACGATTAGCATTCTGCCAGCAAAATATTGACAGAGACTGGTCAAATGTTATATTTACCGACGAAAAATCATTTTCGACATCACAGGAAACCCCCGTGCAATTATGGCGAGCAAATGGAACGCGCTATGACGTAGAAAACGTCCTTCCTAACAAAACGAGTGGTCGAATTAATGCAGGGTTTTGGGGTTGGATGAGTAAAAATGGTCCAAGGGAAATTACTCGAATTGTTCCACCTAGATTTAATTCAATAGAATACATACGCGTATTAGAGGATGTGTTATTACCGTCCGTAAGAGCAATATTTCCGGAAGCAGAAATGGAAAATATTGTTTTGGTACAGGATAATTGTAGTATCCACACCGCTCGAATTGTGGATGAATGGTTTAACGAACACCCTGAAATACAATTGCTACCATGGCCAGCTAAATCGCCCGACCTAAATCCGATAGAAAATCTGTGGGCTGCCATGGTGAAAAGTTGGAACGACGTTGGCTTCAATGGCGTAAGAGAGAGAAGCTTACAAGAACTAACCGATCATGTGACGGCATCGTGGGAATCATTCAGAAATTCCCAAATTTGTGACAATCTTGTAAACAGTATGAGAAGGCGTTTAGAAGAATGTATCAATTCTAATGGATACTATACTAAATATTAAACAAATGAGACAAAATTTTACATATTCCTATTGTATTATTTTGTATACATATTGTATTATTTTTTAGTTCGTAGTATAAAATTATGTTGGAAAAAATATATGTTGAAATTTTTAGGTAAAATGGTTACAACATTTACATTAAATTATTTTCCAGCCGATTGCTTCGAAGCAACTATTTGAAAAAAATGTTTTGATCAAAAATGAATTTAGCAAATTTTAAGTTTACTTTATCAAATAAATCTAACATAGAATTTGCGCATTTCATCCAATTTTTAATTTAAAAATTTATTATCCAATAGTTCCTTTGAAGAAACTAACCGGAAAATAATTTAATGTAAATGTTGTAACCATTTTCACCTAAATATTTCAAAATATAGAATTAATTCTTGATTATGTGCATTGCGTACCTATTAAATTAAATATTTCGTAATTAATGTATCATTTACCTTTTCAATTCCACTAATTTAAATGCTTATTTTGACAATCTTTAAAAATTTACTGAAGTAAACAGTTTAAATAAGCCGTTGTAATTGTTAAGAAGCTTACCTGGGAATACAATAGAGGATCGTAAAACTACAATGTTTGTGTTTAGACTGTAACTGCTTTGGCGGATTGCGACCCCAAACTGATCATTTTCATAGACCGTGTTTGTACATACATTAAACATTAGATTCAAGGGTTCTCTTACTCCACCACTTCATCTTACGGAAGCTTTCAAACGTTGATTTTCATACAGAATTTGTCAATTTTAAATTACATTGCCTAATCATGTCAAAAAATACAATGCATCAAAGTTGAAATCATTCATCGTTAATAAACTGTCATCAAATGTTTAGTATAGAATCATTACCGAACATCAATAAAATATAAGTTTCTTTTTACCAAGAATTTAACAAACATTTATATGAGGGTTGAGTTGAAGAACAATAAGCAGATTAGCATCTGCCATTGAACTCCGCTTTTTGCTAATAATTCAGTTTATATAAATTCTATGAGTATTGTTTTTATGCAATAAAGACCTTTATTTATTTATTTATTTATTTATTAACTTGCGATAGCTACTACAAAACTGATGTAAACATTTACATTCACTCATATGTAATATGTAACAATTTAAAACCATAATAGGTACAATTTGCGTTTATATTCTATTCTATGAAACCTACTCACCATTTGTATATAAAAAATCAAACAAAAACGTTTTTAAATAACTCCAAACATTTACATTTTTTATGTGAACAATCTTAATACCTTCCCTTTTCAATTTTTTTTAAATTGCCCAATTTAGTTCGTGTTAATGATTTGTCGTATAGTATTGAGTGCATGTGTTTCTTCGAAACAGAATGTGATTTTCTTTAAAAATATTTGTTAACAAAAAATGCAATAAACCACCTGAAAGTCCCAGAAAAAACTAGATTTATTACGAAACTTAGATTTTTTGACTCTTTTGTAAGGAAAGAACTTCTCACTGCCCATAACCATAATCGTTTTGGGTGCACATCACAATTAAATTGAGGGGGTGCACATACTCTGATATAACATAACCTTTAATAAAGAGCGCTCTGTTTATAAAAAATGCAAATTTAAGGATTCAAAATAACCAGCAAATAATGAAATAAATATCTCTATGGGAAAAGCTTGCCATTCTTTACATCTTTGCTCTCTTGCACAAAGGGAGAACATGCTATTCACATAATTAGTAATTATTATTTTTAAGCTTGTATGGTTAGTTAATTATTATCAACATGTTTGTTAAAATTGGTGGTGTGGAATCCTTGGCTCTTCTTGTTAATTAGTTGATGTTTAACATAAAAATAAAGAAATTTACCTTCTTGAAATAAGGCGCCGCGTGCAAATTACACATGTTGCACACACAGTAGAGCTGACGCTGTCTCTCCACCATATAAGTCAAAACAAAAATATTCTGTTAATTACAGTGATATGACATACAGATCAAGTTATTAAATTACAGTATACATTTTATGTGAAAGTTTCGTGTTTTAGTAAAATGCGGATAATCGTCTAATATCACTTTATTTTCAAAAAAGTGTTTAAATGTGTAACCAGTCTTTAACGTGTAAACCGTCCTTAAGCGAATATTCTGACTGGCCTCATACAGGTTTGCCAACATTAATTTCCTAGTTAATTTTCAATAAATTTAAAGTTGAACTTTCTTATTTACTCTTTCAAGTTGTACCTACGTAGTATTAAATAAAGTAATTAAAATGTAAACAATAGTAAATAAACACTAAAATGGAGATAATTCTACTTTGCTTCTTTTACTTAACCTTGTTTTTACCAGTTCACTGTTACCTCGAATGTTTAAACCTGCAGCTTTCGATATCACAGAAGGTAGAGCATGAAGGATTTCACAGGTAATATTTATTATTATGTTTATTCAAATTTAATGCCAAACTTGTAGAAATATCAACTGGTTAATAGAATCATTAAATGTCGGAATTACGAAAACTTGAAACGGCTAACTGTGAAATCTGTTTACAACTAGATGTTCCACCTGAAATGTTTGTAAATCCTGATGAGTTATTGGAATTAAATCGTACAGCACAGGTACAATTTTATTTGCTTGTCACTTATTTTATATTCAATGAAGATTTCAGCTTATATAGATGGTGAAGTTAATGTTGAAACGCCAGCTCATGAATCCAAAGAACACATAGTTTACATTTACTTGAAAACAAATAACATTAAGAAGGTGTCGGTTGAATTACCCATTCATTTGAGATATCAAAGGGCTGTAATCGCCGGAGGGTATTTAATTAATCTGTTGCAGTATTCATTTTTAAAATTATATTTTAGGTTTGGCAAAATCAATCTGGCTAAACCTTCTCTGTTGATACAGTGTCCTATTGCTGGTAGAAAATTATGTGATGATTATCCTAGTATTTCCGCTCCTTGTGATAGCACCGGACAGCACTTCTGTATTTGGCAAAATGTTACATATCAAGCAGTATGTACGACAAAGGCAAGATTTTTATATATTTATTGATATGTTTCAGCTTTTTGAAGAGGTTCAGTTGTTCGTACCGATTGGAGATTTAGATGACTATCCTATTGTTTCAATTGTAACCCTGCTTTTAGGTTGCTTTGGTTCTATTTATATCCTTTCACTTCTATCTACAATGCCTTTGTAATATAATTTGTTTTTAACATAGACTTCTTTCCTTATTGATTTCCCTGAACTTCCCGTCTATTGGTCACCTTCTTTTCAGCTTTTCTTAGAAAATGATCAAAATTGCTCCACATTTCTTCCATTATTACTTAGAAAAATATTTTACGTATTATTGAAAGGAATTAATGGCGCGCTATCAATTAAATTCAAGAGAAAATTGAAGTGTTTACCTGTGCTTCACATATTTGTGTGTTTAAATATTTCTATGTATTATTTTAGGTTATTAATTGAAAAGTCCCAAGATAACATTTATATTTATAGTCTAAGTAATAAAGCACAACTACAGAATATTAAGTGACATGTACATGAATACACTACAATGACATCTACAGTGCTTTTCATTTAACATTGGCCATAGGATTTTACATGTTAATATTTCAATGTTAACACTTTTTTAGGACATCTGCTATTTTTAATTAATCTTGTGACGCCTTTATATCGGCTATTTATGTTAATTATAATTAAGTGGTAAAATGTCTATTAGAAAATATTCTAAATTCATTTGTAAGTTTTGAATTTAATAAAGAAAAACACAAAATAATATCGTCTCGGGAGGATTACGATATAAACTGACACTTTCTGTTCAATATTTAAAAATTAAACGTGTCAAAATGTCTCAAACTTAATAAACAAAATTTGAATGTCAATTTCGTTACCATAGTAACCAAGTCAAATTACAAGGGTTCCTTAGACTCGTCGGTTTGAATCCTTCCCGAGACGATATTTTAACATGGGATTGAAATATTAACATGTAAAATCCTATGGCCAATGTTAAATGAAAAGCACTGTATTAACAACATAACCATGGGTGGGTGCGATCTTAATTAACATTTTATTTTATATCTGTGCTACCTATCGGTGCACATATCCTTCCTCTAAAGCCGGCTTCCCACGATCCGTGATATCACGGATTTGGACGGACGAAACAGACAGCCAGACGGTCACGCACCAGGCTCTTCCGACGGTGCGTGCTGGTGGCGTGTTTTATTAATATTTTGTCATTCCAAAATGCAAAGTGAAAGAGAGCGTACTGCTGCAGCTGCGGCTCTTGTGGTATTGTTTAGTAATGATCACGTCGTGCTCTCCAGAAAAAACAAAAGAAACCACGCTGGTGGATGTCGGCGTACAACAAAAGTCGTTCAAGGTAACTAATTGTTAAATTATTTTTCATATATATAATATAAATAAATAATTTTCTAATTACCTTTTATTTTCAGATATAACGGAACTGATATGATATCTGATTTAACAAAAGAACCAAGCAACACATTTATAAATTTTTGTAGGATGACTCAAGTGACTTCGAATACCTTCTGCATAAAATTGGTCCAATTATATCAAAGACCGATACCACCATGCGAAAATGTATTCCTGTTCAAGAACGATTGGCAATTGCACTCAGATTTTTGGCTTCTGGAGATACCTTCACAAGCCTTACTTATCTCTTTAAAGTATCACTGCAAACCATTTCAAGATGCGTTGATGATGTTTGTGAAGCTTTGATGCAAGAATTAAAAGACGAAATAAAGGTAAGTAGGTATGTAAAGTGAGAATCATTTATTTATTTTAAAGTGAACAAAACCAAACCAGACAGAAACATTACATCATTTGTAATTTAACACTGATAACAAAAAACTAATTTAAAGTAACACTTTCGTAATATTGCTTCAACTCTAAACCTTGCTGTTGGGACGGTTGTGAGTTGTATGAGTGGGAGTGAACTGGGGATGGTAGATAGACTTGAGGTTGTGGGGATGGTTGTGAGTTGGATGAGTGAGCGTTGCCTGGGGATGACCGAGAGACTTGATGTTGTGGGGACGGTTGTAAGTTGTTTGAGAGAACATAATCTGGGGAAACTTCATGTTGTGGGGATGGTTGTGAGTTGGATGAGTGGGAGTGAACTGGGGATGGTAGATAGACTTGATGTTGTGGGGATGGTTGTGAGTTGGATGAGTGAGAGTGAACTGGGGATGGTAGATAGACTTGAGGTTGTGGGGATGGTTGTGAGTTGGATGAGTGAGAGTGAACTGGGGATGGTAGATAGAATTGATGTTGTGGAGATGGCTGTGAGTTGGATGAGTGAGAGTAAGCTAGTGATACTTGGAATGGTGATTGTAATTGCCGAACTGTGTAATTGTTGTCCATTGAACTATGCGAACGTATTGTATGATTGTCTTGTTGTTTCAAACTAAACATTATTTTGTCAATTTCCATCATTGCAATATCTCTTGTGTTTTCTTGTAAAGCTCTCATTTTATTACATAATAAATCGCAATACAGTGAAGAAGTGTCTGGTTCAGACTTTTGAGAGATTTGTTTTAAAAAGTTATAAGCTTCATCGCTTCGTTTCTTCATTTCTTCATCAAACGCATTGGACTTACTTCTTTTGGATGTATTTTTTGTTAATGTTTTTGGAGTTTTGAACGTTTGATCCGTTGTTGCTTGTGTATTATTTTCATCTTTGTCTTCCTCGATCTCCTCTGTATCCATTGAATCCTAAAAATAGAATACACACATTATTTTTACAATCTTTTTTTCGTAGCAGGTACCTGGAACGGCAGAAGAATGGTTAAAGATTGAAGACGATTTCAACAGCACTTGGAACTTTCTTCATTGCCTTGGCGCAATTGACGGGAAGCACGTTTTAATACAAAACCCTATTCACAGTGGTTCTGAATATATTAATTATCACGGCACTTTTAGCATTGTACTGTTAGCTTTGGTCGATGGTGACTACAACTTCACATTTGTGGATTGCGGATGTCAAGGTAGAATAAGTGATGGCGGTGTGTACAGAAACACAGAGTTGTATAGAAAAATTGTTACAAAGGAACTAGATTTTCCAACAGCAACTAGTTTGCCCTTTAGGCAGAAACCACTTCCTTACGTTTTTGTGGCAGATAGTGCATTTGCTCTCACTGAAAACATGCTGAAACCGTATGCTGGTCTCCACGCTACGGGAACAAAAGAAAGAATTTTTAATTATCGTTTATCTCGCGCTCGGAGAATAGTAGAAAATGTTTTCGGCATTATGTCGTCTGTTTTAGAGTACTAAGAAAACCTTTTTATTACAACCAAACAAGGTAACTAATATTGTAATGACGTGTTCTTTATTGCACAACTTTTTACGGCGATCTAAAAATTCCGGACCAATATATAATCCCCTGGTACTTTTGATACTGAAAATGAAGGTGAAGTGCGTCCAGGCTCGTGGCGAAATGATCTTGAAGGAAATGCTTCCTTGATATCAATGAGGAATATACCAATAAGAGCACCTCTTTCTGCTAAGACAATAAGAGATAAATTTGCCGAATATTTTCACAGATGGCGCTGTATCGTGGCAAAATAATTATGCTTAGGCATTAATTATGTTATCATCAAATACCAGAGCCTAGCGTTAATGTCAAGTGATGTATTGCATACTAATATTAGAATATATTTAATAATAACGGGTTTTAACGCTCTTCGCTCTTAAACCATGCTTTTGATATTAAATAACATGTAGTGACTTAAAATGTATGTGAAAGTTTAATTGAAATAAAGATTTACTCACCTCAGAATTCTTGGTTATTTTTGGCTTGTAAATATCGTCCAAAAACGTAGACATTATGTTGTAAAAGGGCCACTCAGGCTTGTAGACTTCGTCCGCTCCAGTACCAGTTCCTATTGAATCTTTTACTCTTTTTCTTTGCCTTCTGTACGTCGACATTAAATTCTCTCGCTTTTTCTTTATTTCCGTAATTGGAACAGTGCCATCCTTTAACTGAGTTTTTATGCGGTTCCACGCATCAAATGCGTCGTTCTTGTTCTTATGTTCTGGCGTCGCGGCATTCCATAAAATCGGTTCATTTTGATATAAATTTAAGAATTCAAAAATTAGTTCATTCGTCCACTCCATCTTTCATATTATAACCTCCAACAGAAAATAACCTAGTTCACTACACGCGTGTACAGCTGCTGTCGAACAAGTTTTGACCTGCTCGTCCGTGTCTATACGGACGAGTACGAACCGCGCCGAACGCGCTCGCACCGCACATTTGAAGTTACCGAATCTTGACGGGTCGGGCGCACGACGCAGACGCGTCTGTGTTACCACGGACGAGACCCTTCCCACGGTGCGTCGGTGCGGACTGATCCGCGTCCGTCCGCGATATCACGGATCGTGGGAAGCCAGCTTTACAAGTTAAGTTTATTAGGTCTTTTTATTATTCGGCCTGAGCCAGTAGTAACTCTGTTACCAGAATTATACATTTGCTTTACTATATACGAAGGTTCACAAAGCTTTAAAATTTCAGAAGATAACTTAGTCACATTAGTGCCTTTACCATTGGATTGTAAACATTCGCTTAAATCACGACTTACACTCTTTCTTGTATGCATTAGAAGATACTTTTAAATCGTATCTATTCCTACGTAAACAGTTACCTAAATTATCTTTGACAATCTTGGCGCAGAATGATCACATCACTATCTTTATTTAGAGGCATCAGAGGTGTGGCATTTTTATTGAAGTATTTGGTGTTGAACTTTTGTCTTAGGGAAAGCTTTTCGTTTACATTTGTCGGCAACTCTGGGTGTAACAACGAAACATTGATAGGCATTTTTGTTTTACAGCGTTTAGTAACTGAGACGGTTTGTAATTAATGTTCTTTAGGGGAATATTTCTATAACGCAGAATTCATATCTTTTCCCTCCTCTATTGATTTTTTAATAATATTTTTTGAAATGGATACTTTCTTTTCAGCTAGACCATTTGAGCGAGGAAAAGTTTGGACTTCTGAATGCTAAATTAAAGTTCCAGTCAATAGCAAATTGTTTGCAGTTGTTGCTATTGAATGGTACATTATCACCCAGGCAGCAGACACACGTGTTGAACACGTCGAAATTCGGTGGAGTTTGGTCATAGACGTAAGTGTCACGGAGGAAGACGTGTTCAACACGTAATTTAACTTCCGAAAATAACACTTACGAAATGACACGAAATCGACACGTAGGAACAACGTAACAAAAATACCAATTGAACACTTACGAAACGGGACCTAATTATCACGTAAAAATAAAGTAATACAATCACCGATTAAAAAATTTAATTACAAAAACTTTTATCTGTCTGAACATTGATTATTTCTTAAATACTTATGATTTATAACTTATTATAAGACGAACCTTATACTATTTTTACTTTTGTTTATTTGGATCTGCTACAGATAAGTTGATGAAACCTTATAAAAATGGGGCAGGGCAAGTAATGACTTATTAGTTAAGTATCGTTTATTTTTTTTATGCGCTGCTGTCTTAGTTTTAAAAACGGCAGGCGCTATACAAAAAAAGCGTGGAGTTCCCTTGCCGCTGTACACGAAGTACGCGCGTGACAATGGGTAATCCGGTAGTCTTTGTTCAAAGAGTAATGCTTTGGGAGGGATTATTGTCGATTCGAGGAGAGAGGAAAAGGAAAGGGTTGCTGGTACCTACTACCTGTTCTCGTAAAGTGCGTGCATAGAAGGTAATGTTTGCTTAGGGTGCACAGACATTGCGTGTACTTTACAGTTTGCGTTCTTTGTCTTTACTTTACGTAAATTTGGTACTTCTTGCTAAAACGATAATTTTTTGTGTATGAACGGCAATTTGTGCAGTGTGGTGTGTAAATGATCATGTAAGTATAAAAATATTTTGTTAAATTAGAATGTAGGTAGTTTTTGCTGATAATAATACTTTTGGCGATAGATATTTTCTGTTGGTGGTTACAGCAGCTAACTAAATCCAATCTTAATTAATGTATTCATTACAGTTTAGTTGTTACTTGATTCATTCATTTTGGCCCGGATTCTCAATTTCCAAATAACTTTATCTTCCTGTTAACTACCTTGCTTACGCAACTTCTAACAGGAAGAGTTTTCTTTAAGCGAGATTTACATGCTACGATAAATTTTGACAATGTGGTTATGACGATTAAATGATATCGAAAGAGTGAGAGAGTACATACAACAATTTCTTATCTAAAATTGTTGACCGGGATACAACTCAGCTGCTGTTGCGATGGATGAAGTACTGTGTTTTTGTTTGCCTACAGATTAAACTCTTTGTATTTTTTGACAACCTCTCCATATGCCAGATTTTTCCTATTTCTATTGGAGTATTCATTGCTCTTAATAAGCCAGAAACAGGAAAACTCTAATATAGTTCAATGATAATTCAATGAACTGAGTCATATTGTAGGGAAATTATTTAATATAAGGGTTAAGCTTTGACTTTTCCATTTTTATCGCATGCTGTATCAACTGTATTTTCTCTTTAATTCCTGTTTTTGTTTGCATTTTGTTTCAGAGTATATACTTTTTACATATAGGAGGTCGTGATGCAAGTTGCAAGGTGGTTTCGATGTTAAAGAGGATATTTTCAAATGATCTAGCAAGCAAGTTTAGTTATTTTGGAAAGAGGCAAGGAAAAAAACCCTTTGCTGAATTGGTGTTAAAAACTGTGATCATAAGTGAGTATATTATTCTTCTTATTATTATTATCTTATTATGATTAGTATCATTCATCACTGATTTAATTGTAATAAACATGAAACAAATTATGATTAAATTCATTTAAGGTTTCTTTTTATATGTATCCTTAAACTTTTACAATATAATAGAAATTAATAGTTTTCTTTTATACTAGAAAAATATGATTTATTGACACCGCTTTATTTCTTTAGATGCTGTTTGGATAACGGATCCAAACACTCCTGAAACTATTCTTCTGTCAGCCATCAAAGAGTGGTTGAAACACGCGCCTCAACGCATGAAACCAAAAAAATCGATAGACGTTAGTAGTACTATTTAGTGTGTAAGTAATTATATTATAAACGTTGCTTTTAGATTTAGAATAAACAAAATATTATTTTTAACGAATATGTCGAATACCAAAAGAAAAATAAAAACAATAGTGTCGAATAGACAACTTTATCGCCGAGCTAATAAAATAACAAAGACGGATTCAGTTGATATTGATAATATTAACATAACTAGTACTGTCGACACCAATATTGAAGATACAATTAATTTTAATTCTTATATAGACTCTAACAAAAAAGGTGCTGATAATAGTAATACAAACAATTTCTCTCAGGTACACTCATGAAATTTAAAACTTGGATACCACAATTTCTGTAAACAAAAGTTTGCACATTGTGAAGCGGGCTTAAGGGTATCATTTACAATTCTAACAGCAAGTAGTCTCAGCAGGGGTTATCTTATAGAAGGACTGTAGAATGAATCATTACACTAAGCACGTTTTAGAAAATAGGTAATTTACGTTGCTTACTTAATTTTTTTCTTTAAAGAATATATTTGAAGGTATCGCTAATTAAACACCATAGCTCGATTAATTATCGAATCAAAATTTTGTTTAGAAAATGTTTACAAAATAAAATTAGAAATAATTTTGATTTAAAAATCGTCTACAAGCAATAAATTTTAAATTAAATCAAAAAACTAAACATGGTTGACTGATTATTACTTATTTTTAAATAAATCTAACCAACTAATTACACATCATTTTATAATTACCCAATAGAATCTAAGGAACTATGTATATATGTAGTCAATTATTTAAGTAAAGAACATCAAAAATTTAATATTAATGATATTTTAGCAAAATGTATGCGCATACCATTAATACAAACAAAAAAAAACTATGTAATTTTTCCTATTTTTCACACATTTGATATATTAACGCCATCCATTGCATGTTAAATATCTATATTTAATAAACAATTTATTAATTAATAAATATATGTACTATTTTCAGTTTGTTTTTTATTTAAATTTAATGAAAAAATAATAAGAAATATCCGTAGGATTATAAATTATTAGTTAAGAACGTCTATAGTATCAGTAGGTAATAATGATGTTGATGTAAAATGTTACTATGATTTGAATGACATTTATCATGTAGTTATACATTTTAATATACATACACCATTATGTTTTCATATAATTTGAAGCTTGTTTTTAACTGCAGTTCTTCAAGTCTGCAGTTTTAATAATAGACGTAATCTTCTGTAATTTATAATTTTCGAAGAAGGCTCACAAAGTAGCTTAAATAAGTACATTTTCGTACATATAACTGACGTATATTTACACGTCCAAATAACGTAAATTTATACGTGGATATAACGTAAACTTATACGTGGAAATTACGTAAACTTATAAGTGCAAATTACGTAAACTTATACGTGCAAATTACGTAAAGTTATACGTGTGCATTACGTCGATTATTACGTTGATGGTCTGTGACATTAACACGTACCCAGCACGTAAAATTACGTAAATTTTGACGTCGTTTTCACGTAATTGTAACGTATTCTGCTACCTGGGCAAGTACCACCCAATCAGGCGATCCAAATCTGGCAAATTAATACTGTTTTCATTTGATTTACTACTGAATTTGAGGATTTATTTTTAAGGTAGTATTTCTAGCCAATTAGAATATGAATCAAAAATGACCAAATAACTTATGTTAGCACAAGTAAAAATGTCAACAGCTACGCGTTCCCAAGGTCTCTCTGGTATTGGGTAGGGCATCAAATTTTGTTTAGAATTTTTTCTAGCAACTTTTTCACATACTTTACAAGATTTAACCAACAATTCGATGTCACGTAATATACTCGTCCGGTATACAAAATCTTCCTGGCATTTGATTTAGATTTTTCAATACCAAAATGACCTTCATGAATGAAATTCAACATTTCATTTTGTAAACATTTAGGCACTATTAATTTATAATCACAAAATAAAAGGTCTTGTGATACATAAAGTTTATCTTCGATTTTAAAATAGTTTTATCTCAGAAGTTATGCTGCTTGAATTTTTAGGCCAATCATCTTAACTTATATTTTTCGTATCACCTCGGTTCTCTGTTCACGTTGCTAGGAACAGATTCGATGCGAAAATCGACCTTTTCGTTTCGATAAAAATTTTAAGTTTAAGTTTAAAGATGTATCTTTATTTTTCGATTTAGATTTTTTTGTACGAAGGCGTCTTCGAGGTTTCAAAAAATGTTAAAAATGGTTAACAAAATTTCAAACAAATTTGACCACAACTCGCTTATTTACGGGCCGATTTTCGAAATTCAAAAAGAAGTAAACATTTTTGGCCGTTTCAGTTTTTTTTGACCTCGCGTGTTTTAAAAGTTATAAGCAAAAAACTTTTCCGAAAAAATTTCAATCGAAAACTAAAACGGACTAAATTATAATTTATAAAGAAAAGTGTATTTAAGAAAAACGTTTGTTTTGTGCCCCTGTCGCAAAATGTGTAATAAAATTTTTCTTTAAAAAATTTTTTTCAAGCAATTTACATTGTCAATACGAAATACTGTAATTTTTACTAAGAAAAATGCTAACAGTTAACTGTAACGACATGTGTGTGTTAAAGTGCAAAGCGCTATCTAAACGATAGCTTTAATGCTTGAAACACACGTTGTCGATAAAGCCAAGTATAACTCATCAGAGGACAGAGGTGTATACTTAAGTGCGGTATACGACTGTACAAGACTTTGCACTTTAACATACACATGTCGTTACAGTTAACTGTTGGCATTTTTCTCAGTTTATACTATTCACACGTGTCAATTTTTGAATGGCTTAGCTGTAGAAGGTTCAATTTCACCGAGGTGATAAGAAAAATATAAGTTAAGACAAGTATATTTAGTACTGGGCCAGTGTTCAGTATATCGGGGCGTGCTGTGCTGTTGCATTGGTAGGATAGGCAACGTTTGTTAACGTTGTTACTTCGTTCGTGAGGATCTTAAGGGCCTGGGGTCAGCTAGTTGTTAATATAGTCTATGATAGATTTTAACGTTGGATTCTTGTTTGTTTCACATTTGAATTGACTTTTTCTAACATCTGACATTGGCAAGGTTTTATTGAGTGCACAAAATAATCTATTTCTTCATTTGATTTTAATTGTTGTACAATATTTAAATACGCCTTTGATATTGTATCTGAAATATACATATGTTTGCCTAGCCTATACGTTATGGTTAGGCTATAATTTAAAAGTTTCAACCTAATACGTTGCAATCTCGGTGAAATTTTATCTATATCTTTTTTGAATATGCGGTTTCTAGAGATTTGTGATCACTAAATATTTTTACATTTAGACCATATATGGACAGATGAAATTTTTGAACAACAAATAAAATAGCTAACACTTCTTTTACAATTTGTGTGTACTTGATATCTGATTTTGTTAAACTACGCGATGCATATGCAACCGGATGACCTTACTGCAATAAACACGCGCCTAGCCCGACTTTGGAACTATCGGTTCCTATTTCTTCTGGTTTTTTAGGGTCGAAAAATGTTAAAACTGGAGAGTTTGTTAAAATATCTTTAAGAGTGTTTACAGCCGTTTCATGTCTATTTGACCAGTACTATTCAACATTGTTACGTGTTAAATTTCTCAAAAAGGCTGAAATTTTAGATACATTTGGTATAAATTTCCCCACGTATTTCACCATACCTAAAAATCGCATTATTGAGTTCTTATATGATGGATTAGGCACGTCTGTTATAGATACAATATATAATTTTTGTTCATTTCTATACCCTGGCTAGTGAAAATTTGACCTATGAATTTAACTGATGACTGTTTGAACTGAATTTTAGTCTTGTTAAATTTTATATTATATTTTTTGCTCAAACTAATTTCAAAGTTATATCACGTTCGCTTTCATTTGCTCCCGTTATAATTAAATCATCAAAATATAAGCCAACAGCTTCAATGTTTCCAAAAATTTCATAAATTTTGTTGTTGAAACACTTCTGGCGCCGAACATATGCCAAAAGCTAGTCTAAAAAACTGATATCTACCAAACGGGGTACCAAAAGTTTATAATCCGCACTACAATCATCGAGCAACACTTGCCATTAACCATCATTCATATCAAGAATAGTATAATAATTTATATTACTTAATTTTATAGTAATCTCTTCCAGGGATGGTATTAGAAAGTGTTCCCTTTGTATAGCACTGTTTAAATGCTTTGGATCCAGACACAACCTTAAGTTACCATTCGTTTTTTCAACAATCACCAGAGGTTGAAGCCATTCTGTAGGTTTTTCCACTTTTTTAATAATATTCTGAGCAACTAACTCATCAAATTTAATTCTTAATCGTTCATGTAAAATTTGTGGAATACGTCTAATGGGTGTGATTTTAGGGCTAACATTCTCTTTTAACGTTATATGATGTTGGCTAGGGAATGTTTTATCTGTCACATCTTTAAGTGATATAAAATTAGTCTGAATTTCATCAATTCGCCTAACTAAATTTAAATACATACAATCATTTAAGCCTAACAAAGGTATCTGATCTTTCGAATTAACAATTATAAATTTAATTCTAAAACAATGTTCTTTTACTGCACAATTCAATTTAATTTCTCCTACTGTTTGTAACCTAAATTCGGGATTACCGTATGCTATTAGCAAAATACCTGACTTTTTAAGTTTGCAATATGGTTTAATTACTTCAAGAATACCTAGAGGTAACACACTCATCTCTGCACCAATGTCGAGTTTTACATCAACTTCTACATTATCGATTATAATTTTCTTAGTCCATGATGTTTTCTTGACGCTACTAGGTGTAGTACCTACCTTTCTTTTCTGGTTGACTTCATGATTTCACTACACCATTCATATAAAATTCTGGCTCACTCACAACGTTATCAGTTTCGTCTTCTTCTTGGGTTAATTCATGAACTTTCTTGTTTATTTTTGCTTTGCTCTTCTCACCGTTTTTACAAACAGATGCAAAGTGATTTCTGCCTTTACACTTGCGCAAAATAGAACGTTTTTTTATTAAATTACCATTAGCGCATTTAATTGCAATTTTTTAAATTAAAATTAACAATTGATTTATTCAACCCAGAAAATGCATTGTTACAGTTTGTTATTGTCAAAAATTAGTTTTAAAAGACATTTGTAGTCGTTTCAAAGTACAACCCGATAGCAACTATCGGCGAGGGGTCGTAAGCAATTTTTTGCGATGTAGTAGTAGAAAAGATGCTTTAAGAAAAAGGGGCGCCACTTACAGTTGTAGCTATCAGCCGTAAACAGTAGAGACTTAAGACAAAAAGAAACAAAATTATTTATTTATTTATTCGTATGGTACATTACACAAATACTTTATTGTGATGTAAGTGTTATGTATGGTGCTCCAGAAGATCAGTATAAAACTGTATAGTGTGGTGACGAAACCGTGTGCAATAGTGGATTGGTTCGTCCTGACAACGCATTTACTTCAAGGTTTAGGAAAACCACTAAAACCTAAACATGCCAACCCTTACCCACCCTAGTGTTTACATGTAATAATATTAATTAAGTGGGTAAACATTATAGAAGGTAAATAAGAACATAAAATATAACAGCACAGCCATTGCATGACGACATATAATGGATCGGTCCAAGCGTCAGTCATGACAATGACGAAAAAAATAGTAGATTAAAGAAATAGCAAAACAAAATAATGGAAAAACAGATAATCAAGACAAGAATACAAAACATTGCTAAACTTCAGATGTCCTTCAGATTTGTAAGCAATAATATTGCTTCATCCGTTAAATGATGAATTTTTGGAAATCCTCCTTTAAACTTCGTTAATTCACAATCCTTTACAATATGTGTAACGGTCTCTGGTTTGTTTCCACAGTCACAATTTAGATTAGAAATCGCACCCCATTTGAACAACATAGAGTTGCATTTTGAATGGCCTGTTCTTATGCGATTTACTTTTGACCAAATTTTTCTTTTTGATCAAAGCCCGAGACTTCTATTGTTGGATCATCAATAAGATGTTTATTGAAATCATCAACTTCAGAACATAATTTTTTCCACTCTTCAACTTCAGAAAAAACTGTACTTAAGTAGTCTTGCAACTATATAGGACTTCGAGATTTAAGTCTTTTAGCAGGAGGGTTGTTAATGTCATTCCAAATTGGCAACTTTTTGTTAAGTTGGCATTTATCCCATTCTCGTTTTATCCCAGCTTTTCGTCGAATGTTCGATGGAGTAATATTACAAAGAACAGGAAGCCAATCGAGAGGAGTAGATTTAATGGTTCCACTAATTATACGCATAGTGCAATTCAACTGGGCATCTATTTTTTTGTATGATAACTATTCAACCAGACAGGAGCACAATATTCTGCTGTAGAATAAACTAATGCCAATGCAGCTGTACGAAGTGTCTTTGCATCTGCTCCCCAAGTTGTTCCAGCTAATTTTTGAATGACATTATTTCTTGTTTTCATTTTTTGTTTGACTTTTTCTAAATGATCTTTGTAAATTAAAAACGTATCTAAAGTTACTCCCAGATAAACTGGGTTAAAATTATGGTTTAACTTTGTATTATTAAAGATAACATTAAGTTTTCTACTTTTCTCTCTATTACGTAAATGAAAACAAGAAACCTCTGTCTTTTTAAGATTGAGGCATAATCGCCATTTTTTGAAATAATTTTCCATAATACGCAAATCATCAGATAAAAAAAAATAAAAAATAAAAACAAATTGAGAATGCAGGAAACTTATAATTTGACAATAGAGCTTGTTTTACCACTTGTATCACAGACGCAAATACATAAAACCTAAATTTTTAGCAAGCAACAATAAGGCTATTAGGAAATAAATTACGTGAACATTATAGTTCGTATCACAGATAAATTGACTATTTAGTTATGTGACACCAATATTGCGGTTTTAATTAAAACGAAAGAACTACTACAGAACGCCGAATAAACAATTCACGTTTTGATAGCAAGTAAGTAAGTAAGTACCCCAATTATTACGAATTTAGTACCAAACAAGTTACAGTAATTTTCCTAATTATAGCTACTAAACTGTGAAAGTATTTGAAACTTATAGTAAAATATTGGCGCAAACATATGAGTAACCTTTTTGTCGAGAGACTCTGTGATCACAAAGTTTATCACAAATGCGCTTATTATCCATAAAACATAAATGACTTAGAAACTAAGGTAGGTACTTAGTTATCAACAGAGAAAAGAAAGGGTGGACAAAGCCGACTCTCTTGATTTATTGAAGAATTTTTTGTATTCTTTGGATCCAAAGTTGACGAAAATTTTCATCATCTAAACTTTCAAATTGTTTTGACTACAAATATACATATTAAATATCTACTTTTGTTAAGTTCTATTTTTACAATTTGGTACACAACACGGTTGTAATCTAGATATTTTCACAAAAAGTATATTAAAATAGCAACAGCGTTTTTAACTTCTAACGAAGCAGAAAACGGACAAAAGGAAATAAAGATTAGGTATCTTAAGCTGCCAAGTTAATGTCAATTCATAGAGTACATTTACACGGGCGGTGCTTTAATGCCGATGTTAGTAAAACCGGTGTTTTTAAGACCGATGTAGAATTAGTGTTTATACAATGAAGCGTTAAAATGTAAACCGTTGTTATTTAACACTGTTTCATCACCATTTCAAATTTTGCCGCCATGTAGTCAACTGATTTGTCACTTTGATTTTTGTTGATCATAACCTCACACTAAATAAATACCAAAGTTTTCTACTCTAGGCTAATAAACATCAGTATAATAAACTCAGTAAATTGCAAACTATTCTTATTTATTAAAAATTAAATTATGTTACAGCAGAATTTGGTATCTAGTTGGCAGCCCTGCCTTACACAGGTTTTATTTAGAAATCTGCGTTTACACAGCGTTTTATAACGATTTACTAACGTCACGCCTCTTCGTCAAGAGGTGTAGCGTTAGTACACCGTTATTATTAAAATCGGTATAAAACGCTGTTTACACACAAATTTACGCCGGTTTTAGTAACAACCGCGTAGTTGTAACACCGGCGTTAAAGGGCCGTATAAATGTATTTATAGATAGCAAAGAGTATATTTGATAATAGTGTCGACTATGATTTTTTTGTATCTAGACTAGACTAGCACCAAATGTTTTTGAATATAGCGGGCCATCTATTGCTATCGGACTTTTACATACCTATTTATTTAGATTAACAAAGGCAATACAAGTGCACACTTTATGACTGTCAAATTGTTTTATTTGATGTGCGGAAACGTCAGGTGTTTTAGGTAAATTTACAATTGATACGGATACAAAAAGTACGAAAGATGATTAGTTATCTACTGGCTGATAAGGTTGTGGGAACCACAAACACGGGCTATCCCTACACATGCAAAATCATCCCTCTTACAAGCCGAGGACACGCGAAGCCGATCGATCACGCCAACAACCCCTATAAGAAGACGGCTCGCGCATAAAAGAGACACTCTCAGTTAGGCCTTAAACTAACAGAGTCACTAACTGGCGCGTATAGCCCAGTGAAAGCAACCACCGGCGCGTATAGCCCGGCCTACCCACTGGCGCGTCTAGCCCAGTGCCACGCCTGGCCCAGGGATCACGCCGCCACACAACTGAGGGTCGGTCGATGCCCCCCGCAGCAATCAAGGTACCACAGGGGTCGCGCCGAGAACGACGTCGACAGCGGAGCGACGTGCGCGCCTTCCTTCGACGCCCACCCATACCGGAGCCAGTGTCGCCGTTACCTCCATCGCCGCAGAAAACGACGGCACCCATGTCCATACGCTCGCCCACAGCAACGGGAACCACCACCATCGAGCTGCCGCCACCGAACATCTACCGTTTCGTTGACGGCATCACATTACGGAGGCAGGACCCGCGGCGACGACGATGCTAATATCAGTTGTTAATATGTAGAGTGCAATAAAATGTTCAAGTTCACGCGTAAATAAAATCAACGGCGTGGCAGCCCCCCCCAAAAGGTCAAGACGTACAGGTGTCGAAATACACGGCCGCCTGCTGTGATAAGGTACAGCGGTTCCATTGTAGAAAAATCACGACAATGTTTGCCCCATAGAACAAAAAGTTGTGGAATGTGTTGTAAATGGAACGCAGTTTGTAGGCTAGTTTTACCTCTAATTATTCATGGATTGGTTCCTCAGGTAAAAATCGGCATTCGATAGGGTGCATAATACAGATGTACTTATTACAGCTTGTAAATAATAAAGGAACTCGTAACCCTTTAACAGTCATGAAAAAGCTCGTGGTACCACCGCTGACGCCAATTATCTAAATCAAAAAAGCCGACGTTATATAGAACAAGAAGTCGCGAAGAAGTAGATTTCAACGTCAGCTATCAATTGAATTTTTGACCCGAATGTTTGGTTGCTTAATCACTAGGCCTAAAATAGCACGTAAACGAGATTTAAGCTAAATATTCATAATCGATAGAAAAAACCGTCAAAGCATTTTTACGTACTTTTATTGGTATCAATATTTTACCTATACCTACTTTGCTGAACTAATTTATCAGAGTCTTTGCATGTCAGGCTGTTAGTACCAGTGGCAACATTATTGCCTTCTAGAAGACAGCAATTTGCGTCGGACCTCTCTAACGTTATGTTGGCTGCCGAAATTACTTAAAACAACCACGCTACTGAAATTCGGGCGCAATTTTAAAAATTAATAAATTTAAATGTTGGACCATAATTTTAAATAACAAATTTAAAATTAAATATGTATATGCGGAAATGCTCAGAACTATTCAGAAATCACTAAAAAACTTTCTTTTCTAGGACAAACATTGAGTAGGAATAACCCTAAAAATTAATGCTCTCTGATAATCCGATATATTATTTAATTTGCTACCTTTGGTAGGTACAGCAATAAATATCGTCAAACTTTAACAATACTTTATTAGTTTTACCCTGTAAACACCTAAAATAACAAATAAATTTAAAAAAATACATTTGATTTACACCCAAGAATAATAAATATAAGTAAAAACTTTTAGTTTAAACAGTAAAATTGAAACATAAAGAAGCAAATATTATTTAGTATAAACCTCATTTAAGTCCTTAACTTTACTCCTGACTTTATTGCGTGATCCACTGCTTTATTGCGCAATAAGATTTCTTTGCACAAACTAATTCCACGACTGTAAAATTTTTTAGGTTAAACACTTTGTATTAACTATTAAACGACTAATACTAGCATTTCTATTAATTTAAACTCTATTTTTTTACAATTCTCGCAGCATTCACTTTTTGATTGCTGCTGCACTCTTTGGCAAGATACAGCACCTCTCTATCTCCTATCCGCCCTGGTAAATTTACAAAAATGGGAATATTGTCACAAACTCCAGTTTTGCTTTGGCATGAGATAGCAAAAATATATGAGTCAAAAAAATGACAAAGCACGAGTTGTATGTACCATAACAATGCTCTGTAATCTATCCATTAATTGACATATTTTTAAACGTTAATTTAAGACAAAATATTTCCTCATTTGCGATTTGGTTCATTCCATAGTTGTCGGTTCGCTAATAATTAAAGGCCGGTTCGTAGTGCACTACAAAATACCGGTTTGCCAAACCTGCGGCTCTAAGACGGGCCGGTTCGGAGAACCGGTACGAACCCCACACTTTCTGCGCTGCTGTGGAATTATATTTTTACCCCTGTAATAGTGGTTTCGGTTTTGACCATTCAGAATTACACTCGTATACAGAGTGTTTCATTGGGAAACTGGCTTACGTTAACTGCAGGTATGAGGCATCAAGGTGATTCTAAAATACCCCCATCTGATTAATCTAGCGCTTTTTATAACTGAAATACAGAGTGTTTTATGTATTTTGTCCATTTCTTCAATATGGCTTATAACTTATGATCCGCCTTGTATATATTTTTTAATGTTTGGGTTACATATTTTTTATAATGTGCCCAAAACATAAAAATATTTATGAAAAATAAAATCCAGGTCCGGCTTCACAAAATATTTACAAATTTGTTAACACCAAAAACAACACCCTCTATTATCAAATTTAAAATTTTTGTTTTCATATTCGAATAGAGCGCAAAAAACTGAATCTAAGGATGTGCCTTCGGAGTTTGGCCAGAATAGTTTCAGAAGTCAAAATGAAATTCATGGGATTATTTACATTTTATTTCATTTTAATGTCAATTATCTGATCCTCAACACTAAATATTGTGAGATAAGCGTTAATTAATGTATTTTAGCTTACTACGAATATGAAATATGAAAGAAAACATGAAACACCCTGTATAAAAAATGACGTAACTTATTAAAATAACCATTAAATGCAATTTAACAATTAACTTACTTATAAAAAACAGAAATTAGAAAGAAACTAAACTACTAAACACTACAAATGTTCAAAATGACCCCCATTTAGTCTAATGCATTTTTCTGCTCTTTTTATAATATGGCTGACACACTTCTAATAACTTCTGGATTATTTCCAAGTTTCCTACATGCTCCTTCAAGTTTTTCATACAATTGCGTCAAAACGTACGTCAATTTTCTTTAGAGTTTTTTTTGTGTGTGTTTGTTTAGGGGTTTTTGGTGCAAATATAAAATATGGAAGGTGATCAGTACCTTACAGTACTCCATGGTCAACAAGAAAAACATGTTGTTCCTGAGAATCACCACTTTGGTTTCCGGACCTGGTCATCAAGACCCTCCCGGATAATTAGGAAAAAATGTACAATACAATTTCACAAAACACAATCACATTACACACTTAATTAATATTATTACATGTGAATACTAGGGTGGGTAAGGGTTGGCATGTTTAGGTTTTAGTGGTTTTCCTAAACCTTGAAGTAAATGCTTTGCCAAGACGAACCAATCCACAATTGCACAAGGCACCACACCGTACAGGTTTATACTGATCTTCTGGGGCACCATACATAATACTTACATCACAATACAATATTTAAAATGTACCATACGATTAAATAAATAAATAAATACAATTGCTCTCTATTGTTTATCTCTACTGCATAAACTTTAGATTTGAGATATCCCCAAACGTTATAATCGACAGGGTTAAAATCAGGTGGCCTTGGAAGTCATTCATGTAGACCTCCTCTACATATCCATTTATCTGGAAAGTTGGTATTTAAAAAATCTCTTACAATTCGCCTATAATGTGGTGAAGCACCATCATGTTGCAAAAAAATTCCACCCGTTTCGGTTATAAAGAGCGCTAGATCAATCATATGGGTATTTTAAAATCAGCTTGATGCCCCTTACCTGCAATTAACGTATGCTTGTTTTACAATGGAACACCCTGTATATAGATATACTTTTCTTCACTATCCTTCTTCATTAAAAATAGTACAAGTGATGGGTGCTTTGGATCAATTTTTAAGCGATCGCCGATTGTAATTTATATTTGACTGCTCTACCCACTGAAAATACAAGCGGTCGGAGATTACTCTCTGTTGATCTGCATTGAAAGGTCTTGTATTAACGATCAATCTCCAAACATAACCTTTACATATTTCAAATGTCACTCATTATAATGTATCAGTTTTGTCAGAACTTCTCTCATCGTCTGATTCTTTAGATGATGAGATTATTTTTAAAATAGTTTATCAAATAGCATAAAAAAACCCAATACAAAAAGTTCTGGAAGTTTGTGCGCTTGCCAGTCGAAAACCTTAGAAATTAATAGTTTAAAAGATTTAAGTTATGTAAGTTTTTTTGTAATCTTAAAGTGGAACCGTTTTAATTACAAAATTCCCCTAATAAGCAATCTAAAATAGGGAATATCATTTAAAAAAATGTCTACTTTAATGATTTTTGGCCACCCTGTATCAAGAAAAATATTTTTAGAAAATGCGAAAGGTACGCTTCTACAATTCTCTGTAAACGTCATTAAATTAGGTTAAAAATGACATAAAAACATAAAAAAATATGAAACTATAAAACATCCTATACGTAGCTCAACGATTTGCATAATTTCCAGTTTTCCAATTTAGCAAAGAAAAATGAAGAGAAAAAGTTAAGAGAAAAAATTAAAAAAAAAAATGAGAAAAAAATTAGGAGAAACAATGAAGAGAAAATAATAAGAAGAAAAATGAAGAGACAAAAATTAGAAGAAAAAATTAAGAGAATGAAATAAAGAATAAAAATGAGTAGAAAATTTGTTATCCACCATGTGCTGGCAGTGCAGGTACCATGCCAGGTAATAATTTGCTTTCAAAAACCTGTTTTGGACATGATTGTGGTGGGGTTGAGACAGGAAGGGTGCGTCGTACAATGCCCAATTTCTAATCAGCTCTTCCTTGTAGTAGACAAGACATACTGTGAAAAAATCAAGGTTTTAGACGCTTGCCGTGAGGCGCTATCACGCGTACTAACTTGTAGGCTTGCTTGTTTACAGACATAGGTTTTCGGACTTTCTGGATCACAGGAATCAGCTATCGAAAAACGATTTTTACCAAAAGACGTGGAATTCCGAGGCAAACAATCGTACACAGAGGTATTTTTCAGTTGGGTAGATGGTTAAGTCAGAAAATGCAAAAAAGTGGTTTTGCCATCTGGACGATTATAAGTTCTACCAGAATTGACAAATGGTAGACTGTATTTTAAGCTTTAATGACTCTTATTAAATTTTAGAAAATATTTAAAGTAGGTATTTTAAGAAGCAAACCTATAAAAATTCCATACTTATTTCACCTTAATTTATTAAAATATTCAATAGTCTGCAATAAGATCACAGTTTTGTACAAATAAAAATTAATACAAGGTGAGTAAATAAATAGCGTTATGGTATAAAATAATCTTAAAAATAATAAATAATAGCACACATGAAAAAATCACACGATTACTTTGGCTCAACTTGATACCGTATTGATTGATTCGACGCGCAATTTCGTAATGAATTTGTTATAATTAAATTGAACTATCACAAAATGTAATTCGAAAATATCACTTCAGGTACATCGAACAATATTTGAAGTAATTGGAGGGTTTGGCACCTGTTTTTCATGATTTAGTGCTGGAAAATTTTCTCTCATTTACGATAAAACTATTTCTCATAGCTTAGTTTTTTCTGTCGGTTTTTCTGGACTTTTTTCTGTAAATAAAACGGTTATTGTTGTAAAAGCGTGTTTATAGAATTACGCGTACCTATATCTTCTTCGGTAATGGCCTCGCACGTATCCCATGGTTGTATGTCACCAGACCCGAATATTACGTACAGGGTGTTACCGACTATATAAAATCCTCCTGCTATGAGAAAAACGATTTTCCACTGCTCAGGGTCGTGCTGTAATGCGATGATTAATTTAATTAATTACCCTTAAGAAATATAAGACCTACTTTATCTTTTACGACGTAGTGCACTAAAAGTGGTCCAAGGATGGCGAAAATATTTGAAATTCCGTTAGTTATGCCCATTAAAGTTCCAGCGTGAGTTGGAGATAAGTCCAAATGATTAACTTGATAGCCACACATATGGGCTGCGTTGCTACCAACTGCGATAATAAGCAGCGATATTACCATTCCGGTAGTGTCTAAACCATGACCAAAGAATCCTAATATTATAAGAGCCAAAGCTGGTACGTACAACCCTGAAAGTAACAGGATGAATAGATATTTGACATCGTTTGCGTAACGTTTCATTACCTATACTGTTCGCGATTTTTCTTCCGGTCCCTATGCTTACGCAGTCTTTGTTTATTATGTAATCGGTGAAACCACTGAATATAAAACTCATTACCCACATCGTAAAGTACGGACATGCGGAAAGCAAACCATTCTAAAGAAAACGTGATAGTTGAAAAGTGATCCGTAAATCTCACAGATACTTACGGATTTGATGTCAAAATTCATCACGTTCTTCATGTATGTTGGCATTTCGGTTAGCAAAGTCCAGAATCCCCAGTTTTGGGCACAATGTGTTACAAGTATTGCATATACAGGTAGAGATGTGAAAATTGATTTCCAAGGTGTTGGTGCTTTCTGAAATGGGTCAATTAATATTAGCCCAGTAACAGGTATTTAGTGCACGTTACCTCTGAGTGATCGGTTTTCACACCGAGAGACGTTTCAATATACAATTTTTCTTCAGCAGAAATACTTGTATGTTCTGCGGGACTGTTAGATCCAAAGATCGAAAAAGCAATAACCCAGATAAATCCAACGAGTCCATAAACGTAAAACGCAAAAGGCCAACCGTAAGAACTACCTGATATCCATCCAGTTACCGGCATAGCTATTACGGAGCCTAATGGTCCGCCTATAAGGTTAAAAGTAAAATTTTAATTTTTCGCGTCTCTTGAACTTACCAGCGAAAACAAATGCACCTAATCGGGATCTTTCCGGTATAGGTGCCCATTTAGTTAACATAGTGTGAACGCACGGATAGAAGAACCCTTGCGTTACTCCCTGAATTATCCTACAAATCATGACTCCCCAAGAACCTAAATCGGCCATTACCGGAATTAGAATAGTGAACAAGGAACAAATTGCCGTTGTTCCGACAAGGAACCAACGCGCTCCAAACTTAGTGGACACTTGACCCGCTATTATTTGAGGCAGGATGTAACCCCAAAAGAACGAAGATAATATGATACTTTCATCATGCCAATCGTACGTCTGTAAAAAATTAATTAATCTATATTGTTGTAATTGCGCAAACAAAAATAGCTTACCTTAAATCCTGGATTAATTGTCGGGTCTGTCATTGCAACTATACCGACAGATAGATTTACCCTCATTCCATAACCAATGCATAGCAACAAAGCTAAGAAGAGTATTTGAAGGTGTCTAGCTCCGAAGCAAGTGTCTGTAACAAAATTTTATTGTAATACATTACAACAAATGCAATAACATTGAAGTAGATAAAAAAATATCAAATAAAAACGTTGTGACTTATCTCACTACTCGAGGAACGGCGTGAAAGTGTTTGTTTGAATTAATGATAGTGAAATGTAGCAAATATTATGAATAAATAATTATTTAATAGATGTTAATACCAAGGACGCCACTTTTAGTTATTTCGATGACTTACTTTTTTCGCGTTCGAATTGCAGGTAAACGGGATGGAAATTTTCCTCTCGTTCTTGTACTAGCACCCCGTACTTTGGGCACAGAGGCGGTTGCGGTATGAGAGTGCTAGTTTCAGATTTAAACTTGGTAAGATGTTGAGTTTTCTCCATAATGCAAGGATCGAATAAAATGGGAATATTTGATTAAAGCGTTACCGCAAACGACTAGGTTTACTAAAGTGAAATAGCAACGGTTATCAGTGTTGCGTGATTCCGGTCACTCTTAAATAGCACTAATACCGCTTTTTATTGGTTACCGACAAATCTCAATTCGTTTGCAGACAATTCACGTTCTGCTGACACAACCCCAACACCACACTAAATAACACTCGATTAATTTAGAAATTATAGTAGTAAACAATATGTTTTAAAGGTTTCTTTATCCGCCTATAGTGGACCTGGTAACACGATAAGAATTTTTTTCTAATATAGCGACGTGATTAAAAATTATTTTAATTTTCCGTTTTCTATGCTATATCGTTTAATTTCCAATGTAGTTGTTAACAGCTACGTTCACTGGTGTTTACTGAAGTTTTAGTGCAAACTTGTTTTATATCATTAAGTGGAAGACATTGAAAATTACCTTCTTCGAATATCAATTAAAACGTTGTTTTTGCAAGTGTTTGGGACGATTGTATATAAACTTTTGTTCTTGCTAAGCTTTTATACGTGAAAATGTAATGCCCTGATATCTTATCTTATTATCTTATAAATATAGATCTATCTTTATGCGGTTTAGATTGTTTCAGTAGGTATTTTACAAATAGTAATTGGTTTTTAAGTATTAGATAGACATTGCAAAAACTATTTACTATCACAATCACGTAAAGCTATAAAATTTTAAGTAATGAATACAATCAAAGATCGCCCCATAGATACTACGCGAGTTCATTGCAAAAATATTAATGAAGTGGTTTCTTTGATTTCAAGAAAATAATACGTCATAAGAGAACCATTGAAAAAATGAGGTCTAAGATTGGCTTTCACAAGGATATTTAATATGGGTCGTATTATTTATCGATGCAAATATTTAAATGCAACACGTGTTATTTTATTCTCTACAATTTAATTAAAAATTTGTAAAGAAAAACAAAACCAATGAGTTAATGTTTACAATTGATTATATAAATTTTATTTGATAATAACTTTGAAATCGAAACTTTCCATATTTTACGACTATTTTCAAATGAAAAAAAGTAAATAGTTTCTCTACACTTTTTATTGTTATTGATAAAGCACATGTTTTTATAGCCTTCAAAATTTACTATTGACTGACGTGATTATTTATGAACATTATTTTATGTAGAACAAAGAAATCTGAAAGTGAAATTAATTCAATTTATAATCATTCTAATATCCTCCAATTAAATGTGAAGAAAAATGCAAATGTTGTGGGGAAGAAATTGAAATCAGTCATGAATATTATATTGATACATTGCCAGATCTAATTGCACCAAAGATTGAATACAAACGATTTTCAGTGCAGGATGAAATTATTGAAGCAGACAGAATTCGGGTACAACAGGAGAAGGTTTCGGTCATTTTTCACACTTTAGAGCTATACATAATGTCTGTATGCAAATGGTTAAACATGAAGAGAATAAAGAGCGGCTGTTATACTGCAGAGGGTTTTTGACTCGAAACGCTGTATTTATTTATTTATTCGTATGGTACATTTTTAATATTGTATTGTGGTGTAAGTGTTATGTATGGTGCCCCAGAAGATCAGTAGAAACCTGTATAGAGTGACGAAACCGTGTGCAATAGTGGATACACGAACCGTCTTGGCAAGCATCTGCTTCAAGGTTTAGAAAAACCACTAAAACCTAAACATGCCAACCCTACCCACCTTAGTATTCATATGTAATAATATTATTTAAGTGTGTAAACATAAAAGGTAAATAAGAATATAAAATATAACAGCACAGCCATTGCATGACGACATATAATGGACCGGTCCAATCGCCAGTCACAAGAATGACGAAAAAAATAGTAGGTTAAAGAAATAGCAAAAAAAATAATAATAGAAAACAGATAATCAGGACAAGAATACAAAATATTGCTGAACTTCTGACGTCCTTCAGATTCGTAAGCCATAATACAGCTTCATCCGTTAAACTATGAATGTTTGGAAACCCTCCTTTAAACTTTGTTAATTGATAATCTTCTACAATATGTGTAACGGTCTCTGGTGCGTTTCCACAGTCACAATTTGGATTAGAAATCGTACCCCATTTAAACAACTTAGTGTTACATTTTGAATGGGCTGTTCTTATGCGATTTACTTTTAACCAAATTTTTCTTTTTTGATCAATGCCCGGGACTTCTATGTTGGATCATTAATGAGATGTTTATTGAAAACATCAACTCCAAATCAAAATTTTTTCCACTCTTCAACTTCAGAAAAAGCCGTACTTAAGTAGTCTTGCAACCATATAGGACTTCGAGATTTAAGTCTTTCAGCAAGAGGGTTGACAATGTCATTCCAAATTGGTAAGTTTTTGTTAAGTTGGCATTTATCCCGTTTATTCCTTTTAACGCAGTTTTTCGTCGAATGTTCGATGGAGTAATATTACAAAGAACAGGAAGACAATCGGAACAGTAAATTTAGTAGTTCCACTAATCTACACACATAAAATCGTGACCCGGTTTGTCTGTCTGTCTGTCTGTCTGTATGTATGTTCGTCTTCTCCTCCGAAACGGCTAAACCGATTTCGGAGATCGATACGTCAAATTGTTTAGGAGGTCCAGGTGCTGATCTTAGGCGGGGTCACAAGTTGACCTGACTTTTGCCCTCTGACCTGAAGCGGTGAACTCACGTCTTTAATTTCAGGTTTGTCTAGAATAAGCCCATTTTCAAATGGGTTTGGTTACTAGTATAATATAATATTAATGTCGATCGACATGAACAGTCCTATAATTTATAACCGTATATCCATACTTTTGGCTAATAATAGTGACAAGTTTCTTCCAATAAGCCAATATAACTTTTTAACTTTAAATCCGTTGATTTGGGATTCTTGACAATATGACTTTTCCATCTCAATCTACTGCCAATGGGAAGTCCCAAATATTTGACTTCATTGGACGTGGAAATGGGTTTATTATAAAGAGGTGGCCACATTTTGTGTCTTATCATAAATTGATTTACTTTCATTTACTTTAATTTTCCACATAATTAACCACTGCTCTAGTTCATTTAGAAGGGTTTGTGAAGATGTTATGTTAGTTAAACAGTGGTATGCTGTCTAAAGGAAAATTGGTGGTGACGTAGCCATGTTTTGTGATCGTATTTTCATTAATACGACGTAAGATTAGTCTTTTATGTAACTTTGATACCAATGACAGAATGATATGGCGATAGGAAGTGATCTCGTTCTGTTTACCAGGTTTAGAGATAATGATTACTTATGCAAATTTTAATTGCAACGGTCAGTAGATGCCACTAAGGATTCTGTTGAAGAGGATTTAAAGGAAGCCAATTCCATGATCAGGTAACTGTTTAAGTATGATTGCCTTTACTTGGTTGTAGAGGATTCTTGTTTCTTAGCCATTTTATTTCGTGTTTAATTTCTTGAGAGCGAATTTTACGTATTGGTAGTGACAGTGTGAGTGCAAATTGTAGTTCTTTTTCAATTTTCTCATCTATTTCATCAGAATTAGGCTAGAAAACGCCTTCCATATAATGTGCAATTGCTTCTGCTTTTTTTTATTAGATCGTTGTTGCTTGTTTGGAATGGTCTGTTCCGAACAGCTTGTAATTTGGGTTGGAGTTTATTATTGAGTTGGTCGTGTCTTCTCTTATCTTTAACACTATGTGTGCCTTTGCGTTTCTTTTTTGGTTAAGATGTGGCAGTCTAGACTGCCTACTGTACCGTAGTTATGAAATAATTTCTAGCATATTCTAGGTTTTGTGTTGTTTTCAGGCATATATTATCATCCAAGTGTTGCTCAATGTATGCTTGCATCGCAATCTGTTTTCTCATTGCTGATCGAATGATTGGGAGATTTGTATACGATATCTATGCTAATTGTCGCCATGATCGGATAATGATCAGAAATAAGATAATTTGAGTTAACGTCTATGTAATTGTGGAAAAGCGTTTTGCTAATAAAGGAATCCAGAAGGTCTTAAACTTTTCCTGGATAGTTTGAGGCTATATGCTGGTAAGTTGCTAAACAGGTTCTTGACGATTCAGATGTGGGAAATTTCATTCTGTTGACTGAAGTTGAATGGTCATCGATCTATCAATTGATTATTTGGCTGTTATTTTGTTAAAATGCTTGGTAAATTATGCATCCCTTGTAATTTATAAGGTGGTTCTGTCTCACATAGTGCGCATGTGGCTTTAGTGTCCCTGGTTTTAGTACAAATCTTAATATCACTGAGTCCTTCATATTTTACACATTCATATGGTATAGGTATATTACAATGTGACCGAGTATGTCCATAGTTTTGGTCTTTCGTGCATTGAACTAATTCGCTGTTTTTCCTGGTGGTTTCAAAACTGACAACTAGGTATTCTAGCGACTTAACGTTAAATATCTTTTTGTTGTTATCAACCTGTTCGAGGTTGATGAAGAATAGTAGATCTGGTTCCTGAAATCCTTTGTTTTTTTATCTAGATGTTTCAAGAGTTTTTGCGTCTATTTTCCTAAAACTGATCTTCATGAATAGTGTACATAGAGAAAATTTTAATCTTATTACTATTGGAATTATGAAAGAATGGTAGGTGCTGTTGCAGGGCCCTGTATTTTTAACATTTGCAAATACAAAAAGCTGAAAATGTTAGGGCTTCAAAAATTTATGAATTTCCAAGAAATTTAAATACTAAATGTTTTACAATATTTAAAATGGGTATAAATTCTCCAGGGTGATTTTAATTAAGAATTATTCCTTTTTAGGATCTTCCAAAGGTGGGGGTGCCTTTTTCAAGGGGAAAAGCTCTCTTCAAAAAGTTGGCAATTCTTCCAAGCAAAAAAAACCCACCTGATAGAGACGAAACGTTAGCAATACTTCTATAAAAGGAATTTTTCCTTTTGTTGCTCCACCTTTGGAAAATCCTAAAAAGGAATAATTTTTAATTTTACAATATTCTCATTGCCTCTAATTTTTATTAACATTTCAGGTCTTAAGTTGAATTGATTAAGAGAAGGAAAACATACATTTACTTACTATTTTAAATGCATGGAATTTGAAACGAATTTATCATTAGTGCAATTTTATTGTAATCTATTGATAAACATTTTAGAAGACCGAAATTATATGGCAAAAATGTGGATAACCATGCATTACTTTCTATAATTTGATAATTAAAAAATGTAGTTCGACAAAGTAAAAAAGAGTAGTTTTTATTTTGTAACTGAATAAGAAACTGCCAAGTGAACACATAAATTTACTGTTTTGAAGTTAAATTCTCTAATCCGATTAATTAAAAAGTAACATGAATCTTCCTCCTATACTTGCCGCGACAAACGCGCGACTATTACATCTGATTGTTTTAAGAATAGCTTATAAAAATTTAAAAATTTCTATCGTTTGTATTTGTCATAATTTTTATGTCTTAATTTTTGTATAAGAAAATTAAAATCATGTTTCAAAAATTAATTATTATTTTAAGAAATGTTAAAAAACTTTTAAATTAATATTTCAAAATAATAATTATTTTAGTAATACCAACAAAAATATTACACTAAACTCTTGTGCAAATAAAAGTGAATGTATTATACATTTCAATGTTTGTTTTAAATTACTCCTGCAGATAAAAACTCCAACGACCCCGATAAATTTAGAAGAACGTAGTTACATAAAGTGGGGAACCATTTTCTAAAATGTTACATAATTTATTATTGAGTCTTTAATACTATAAACTGTTTAAACAGATGAATAGATATTTGTTTTTATACGCGTTTCTTCAAACGCTCTCTCCCTTAAATACGTTTAAATATTAAAATTTAAAATGCTGGAAAAAGAAGAAATAGAAGATTGCGTTTTAGATAAATAGATAAAATAATTCAAATGAAAGTTATAGATTATTACTTTCCTTTTTTCTTTAGAATTTTTAATGCGCTATACCAAATTCCGTTTGAAAACTGTCGTCAACGCATTATTATTACTTTTTTATTATTTGCTGTTGTTGATCCACATTTCTTAAGAAAGAAGGAAAGATAGCATCAGCTTCGTAGGAAGTCAGAACCTTTTATTGAACTGGTTAACCTCAAATTTGGTGTCAAAATACGTTTCTTCCAATTTTTCTTCATTTCAAGAATACATTATGACGATAGTCTTAAAAGATTTTATAAGAAAGAGACAATAACTTAACGTGCAATATATCTAAATGTTACCCAAATGTATCAATGATAAGTTCATGAAGAAAAGTGAAGGTCAATTACATTTAAAATACACCTCTCGCTTTGTGACCATGCCATTTGACATTTTGCATTTGAAATTACATTAGAATAGGCTACTGTTCAAGCTTAGAATAATTAAAACACAAAATAGAACTCTTGTCACTAATCAATCAATTTTTTTAAAAATTAATTATTGCAAAATATTTAAAAAATTACAATATCGAGTACAATGTATATCGTATAGCAAAAAGATAGATGATGGCATTTTGAAGTTTTTGAGTTCACATGTTTTCATTCTGTGTTTATTTTGTCGGTTTCATACTCGACAGTTGGGTATAAGAAGATTATTTTTTGTGGATCACAAAAAATTTACTAGGACAATATTTCTTTTTCATTGAAAATATAAATTGGACTACGGCTTAAAAAATCAGTAGTGAATTCATAAAACAACACATTCATGATGTAATACAATCAATTAACAACCGATGATCTGAACTGACCTTAAAGCAGAAGAGGTTATTTACTATATTCTGTCTTTAGCATACGATTATCGAATAATGATGTTATTGTAATTGTGCAGTCAAATAGAGATAAACTTATCCAAGATCATAAAAATTAATAGACGTATACGTACAAAAACATTCTTACGTCGTTCATTTTGAACTTTACTACAACTTACACGCAAGTTATGTCCAGACACGAATGATATGAAATGCACTCTGAATTTACTCCGTCGCTGAAAAAATGGCTGATGATTACTATTCACTGATTCAAGCTATTATTAGTATATGTTAAAATAGAAATAGATTTTTTAGTGGAAATATTAACGTAACGAAAGAACAGATAACTATAAAAATGTTGAAGAATTATTGTATCATTAACAATTGTATTTCAATGAAAGAAGAAACGTGAAAGAAATTATTTGATCTGGTTGCAATGAACCGTTGCTTGACATAATTATGCGGAAACGCTTACAAAAGATTAGCTATAAATACGACGTAAGGGGTAAAGTGCTAATTAATATTTGAAATCTTATGATATCGAAGTGCGCAAGCATTTGTTATCTATCAAATGTAAATTAAAAAAATATAAAAGAAGAAGAGTATCCCGCATATCTTTTTAGTTGTCATAGTAACTCAACCAAATATATATTATAAAAACTGAAAAACAAATTTTAATTGGTTGCATTCAATCCTAATTTGATGCTGTTGAATATAAAGTCAAGAGTAACAATTTAACATACATAAACAAAAATTGTTACTCGTGTTGAAAAAAGTGAAGGTGGGGAAAATTAACGTAAAAATTGTAATTCCTCAATTGTTTGATTGCGTGTATTTACGTAATAGTGTCAAATACCTTAACGTCTGTCTTTCAATGTCTTACATACACATACACAATAAAAACAGATTAAATAAAAGTGTGGTTATTTTACAACATACGAATACGGAATAATGGTCTCCAAAAAATACAATACTTCACATTGAGTAGTCTACACCATAATCGCTTGGAGAATCTTAGGAATTAAAAAAATACATTACATGTTTTCTTTAATGTATTTACAGTAAAACTATAATGAAATCCAAACGTATACAGTTTAAAATGTGCAAATTAAAGAAAGTGAAAAACAATAATTTTAATCGATTTTGTCAATTCTGATGAAAGTAAACTTAAATGTTTAATAATATAATCAATATCAGCAAGCAGTATGTGCAAGTACTAATCTTCTTCAGATATTTAAATTTTTGCATTCACAAGGTGACAAATTCGTTACTTGACCTTAAGCATAATATTTGTTTATTCATGTAAACATGACCCTGACCTGAAAGAATGTTAAGCAGTGCTTAACTCTTCAACATCTATAAATTATATTTCCACACTAGAAATTGACACTTTATAGCCATTTGAATTTAGGGCGATAAAAGAAAAGGTCATCGAGATGTTCTTTCAATTATAGTTATGTGTGATTTATGTTTGTATTTCCTAGTACATTTACATTTATTATGAAAATAATCAATTTTAACGCAATTCTCAAATATTATCAAAGTATAATTATTATTTTTGTAACGTTTTGATTTGATATTTTAATGTTCTAAGTGATTGAACGATAAGTTTAAGTTGATGTTCTCACAATATTTTTTATCTAAACCAATTTTTTTATCTAAAGTTACAGAAACGTGTCCCCTATAGGGTATCAAATGTTACAAAATGATTAAACGTTAAAAATTTTTCGAAAAATCTCAAAAATTGTATTGGTACAAAGTGTCATTACACAATTGTTTACGATGATGCATGAACTTCAAACATTGGGTGGGTTCACCAGATCTCATGGCTTACTTGTTTTGTTACATTTTTGCTACAATTATGTTACATCGACACATGACGGATATTTGCTGCCATTACGTCGAATATCGATGTAGCGCTCAGGTAGCAAACCGTTCAGTTGCAACATTTGGTAGCAGCTACGAAGCTGCTCTTGAGCGCTCTGACCGGGCAAACGCAACCGTTTTAATAAACGGATTATTGTTTTGATTTGTGAATGTTAAATTTAGAGGTTATTGTTATCGACCCTAATTTTTACAACTAAACACTGGGTCCAAGATAAAAATGAACAGCATGGGGTTCTTGAAAACGGTAGAAGATACAAAATTACTCAAATTGCAAAAAAGTTAGGAAATTTAGAGTATACTTACAGGGCGTTCCAAAAAGTTCCATAATCTTTTTTTTCAAAATGTTTCAAAAAAAATCAATTTTTTGAGCTTATTTTAAAAATATTAGAAACCCAAAAAAAACATTTTTTCATTGACACTTTTAGAGCTTTAGAAAATGGTGCTATCAAATTTTTAATTCAACATTTCATCATCAATACTATATTTTTTTATATGGCTGCAACTTCATTTTTTTATATTTTTGCATACAAAAAACACCTTGTATTTGGTAGTGATTTTATTACAATTTACTTTACAACAATGTATCACACATAATTGTTTAGAACCTATTTTTGTAAGAAATAGTATAAATTGCTCAACTTCTTTGGAATTTGAGCGACCTTGTATCTTTTACCGTTTTCAAGATCCCCATGCTGTTCATTCTTATCTTGCACACAGTGGAGTATTTGGGACAAAAATTTGGTCAAAAATGTAACATATAAAATTTCCTCAATAATTCTATCAAGTGTATTTTGTAAGAGTTGACTAATTGGTAGTCAATCAAAGTCTATTGCACGAGCATGTTGCTACCCTTAATTGAAGAACAGATTTGTTTGTAAATGATCTGCTTTTCATTAGATTTTAACGTTAGTGTTACGTTAAAAAATAAATTGATGTTTTCAAATTGAACCCGGTTTACGTGGTAAAGAAAGGTAACAACTTTGTTTTAAATAATGCTTCTGAAAATGGAATGGGATTTTACTAGAATAGCATTATACGAATTAGTTAAGGAATCTCCCGAAAGAATAATCAATGAAAAGCTCAAGTTTATGGAAAATAGGGTGGCTTACATAACGAGGTGTCCAGATGAAAAGTTCACCTAAACGTTAACTCAGATGTTTTAAATCTGATTTAAAGAAAATTGTCTTCAGCAAGCTATAAAGGGGAGGGCTTCTTGCAGAAGAATGGTAATTGGTTTGCAAATAGCATCCAAGTACCTATATTTTTTTAACTATCTCAGGTCACCCTCAAAAAGATTACACTGAATCCAGTGAAAGAAGCAAGAGCAGGAAAATTGAAGAACTGCGACAACCAATAACTCACCAGGAACTGACATTTGCTGCATATCTCAGAGTCACAGAGCTGCTACAAACTCTGATGCGGCTGACTTGATAAAAAAAGTCACAGAAAAGAAAAACGTAAAAAAATACACTTTTGAGAAAGCATGGGCAATTTTTACTAAAGCAGAACTAACAAAAGGCAATGTAAAGTAATACATAGTGCAAACAGAAATATATAACCTTGCTGTTCATTATTGAAAAAAACGGAAACTCGATTATAATCTCAGAGACATTAGCTGATGTTAAATTGCAAGTGTAATCAGATCACACTACTTCACGATTATGTAAATATAGACACACTCTAGAATTAATATCCAAATGGGGTTGCGATGGCTCTCAGCAATCTCAATTTAAACAAAAATTTCAGAACATAAATGAGAGTGATGCAAATATCTTTCAAAGCTCATGTGTACCTACAAAACTAATTGCTGATCTACATAAAAAGAAGAAAACAATATGGTAAAACCAAGCCCCCTCTTCCACAAGACTCTGCAGACCAATCCGCATCCGATTTGTTCATGAAACATCAGACATTACAAATGAAGAAATTCCGTTTATTCAGAATCAAATAAACCTATTGAACAAAACAGAAGTGTCAACTAATGGCGGAGTACTAAAGATTAAACACACTATGGTACTGACAATGGTCAACGAAAAAGTCTGCAATCCTGCAACGGGGATAACATCAACAATGAGATAGTACATCAGTTGACTCACATCAAAAGATTTTAATAAATTAGATCAGAATTTTCTAGAAACCCCTGATACTTTAAAGTTTGGTTTGTTAATTTGACACACACGCATACTTTACGTATCATACAGAATCCCAATTCAGATTTGGTAGGCGAGAAGTGAAGAAGAGAAAAGAATTGTAAAATGAATATAGATACAAGTTCAAAGACGAATTGGGATTGCTTGTTAATATTTCGAAGCAAGGATTTAGAACATCAAATGATGGAAACACAGCTAGACGCTTCTTTTCAGATCGAGAAACAGCCGCACGAATCATTGAAGTAGACGTAGATCTAACTAAAAGGTTGGCAGTCATATTGGAAGCCATAACACGTAGGCATCACGTTGACGGAAAAAAGTTCTAAACGTATGTTGATGAAACAGCAAGATTGAATGTGGACCTTTGGAATTGACACCCCATTACTTAAACTTTTGATTCATAGGGCCACTGTAATTAAGCAAGCAATTTTACCCATTGGCCAGCTATCAGAAGAAGCTGCCGAGGCCAGAAACAAACACTTTAGACTGAACCGTACAAAGTACTCTAGAAAGTTCAATAGAAAAGTTTGTAACAGAGATGCCCTGAATAGGGTTATTTTAAATAGTGAACATTTTATAAGCTGCTTTAGACAAAGGCAAAGAAAAAAAAACAAATCATATAATAGCGAGACCCTACAACTTCTTCTTCCAGGAAAACAAAAATCTTTTCAAAAGTAGAAGAAATGCTTTACCAAATAGTTTAAACGTGTTCAAAAATGTATAGATAGGAAGGGAACATACTCTGAGGAGTAATAAAATCGTTTATCAAATCATACATCATCAATTCTACAAATTTTTCCAACAACCCTCGAATACATTAACTTATAGTATAAATAATTAAATTTTAACACTTGTATACAAGGATGTATTGATATCTAGTTAGCCTAGACCAGTTCCTTGCATAAACAAAATATTGCGTTACCATAGCAACGAACAATAACTTATTAGAAGTGTCAGTGTAAAGTTTGACGTCAAAAATGTAAACCAGAGTCACGCAATAAATTAAATGAAAAAAGATGTCCACCGAAATTGTGAAAATCGAAAAATTGGAGTATCGAGCCATCATCAAGTACCTGTATTTAAAAGGGTTAAGAGGTAAGCAGATTTACGAAGATATGCTTAATACCCTTGGTGATCAATGTCCTTCGTATGCGACCGTCAAAAATTGGAATGCAAGCTTCAAAAGAGGTAAATTTTCCATTGAAGATGATGACCGATTGGGAAGGCCAGTTTCTGTGTCAGTCCCCGAAAATATCGATGCAGTTCATGACATGATTTTATCAGACCGTCGAATTGGGCTAAAACGGATATCTGAAGCACTGAATATTTCATACGAACGCGTTCATCATATGGTTCACGTCAATTTGGACATGAGAAAAATTGCTGCAAAATGGATCCCCAAATGTTTGAATGTTGACCAAAAGCGTGCAAGGGTAGAAGCATCGCGTTCGATCTGTGCTCGATTTGAAAACGATGTAGACTTCTTAAACCGAATTGTTACTATGGATGAGACTTGGGTACATTTCTACGATCCAGAAACAAAGCAACAATCGATGGAATGGCGACACTCTGGTTCTCCAAGACCTAAGAAGTTTCGTGTCCAAAAATCTGCTGGAAAAGTTCTTGCTTCAGTTTTTGGGATTGCCATGGAGTAATCATGATTGATTTTTGGATAAGGGTAGAATAATAACTGGAGATTACTATTCGACATTACTGACCACTCTACGGGAAATTAAAGAGAAAAAACGCGGAAAGCTATCCAAAGGTGTTTTGTTTTTGCAGGACAACGCCCCTGCACACAAATCTCATGTTGCCATGCAAAAATTTGTGATTTAGGGTTTGAATTACTAGAACACCCCCTTATTTACCCGATTTGGCTCCGTCCGACTATCACCTCTTTCCTCAACTGAAAAAAAGTTTAAAAGGTCGTACATTTTCTTCCAACAAGGAGGTAATAGAAGCTGTAGAGGTCTGGTTTGCAGAGCAAAAAGAAGAATTTTTTTTAATGGTCTAGAGACGTTGCAGGTTTGTGTAATAAATGTATCCAATTAAGAAAAGAATATGTTGAGTAATAAAATATTTTGACATTGAAATTTTGTTTGGTTCTATAGTAGGCTAAGAATTTTTCAATATATCCTCGTATAGTAAAATAAACTATATTTAATTAAACTTCATATGTAAAATTAAATGCAAGTCCTTTATTTACTCTATACATTTTGCAATTAATATTGAGCAAATTTTAAATTTTGGAATTTTGGCCAGGTTTTTGGTGCAAATACTCCACTGTGCGCCAGAGCAAATGGTGATTATTGCATTTAGGACTTACTAAAAATTGAAGTCATCTGATCAAAGAAAAATAGAAAAACAAATTGTCAAAAAATAATTACGAAAGGATATAGGTCCGTAATTCGTAGCCTAAGCACGTACAAATGCATAACAGCATGGTAAGTAACCCATAAAAGGTTTGTGTCCAAAAATGTTCTAAATGAATCAAAGATGGAAACAGAAGAGGGAAGTTTTTCTCTTTGTCTTCATCAATTGTTATTTGTACTTACTATGCTGTAGAGCAATTGCATTTTATTTAATAAAAAAAAATTATATTAATTCACTGTACCGAAATAAGCCTAATATAATGGACGGATATTGTTTATTTCAAAGTAATGTTAGTATATTAGAATGTCGTTTTACTAAATAAACTAAATAAATTATTAGATGAAAGGCCAAATCTCAAAACGTAAAATCACAATATGAACAAACAAATTAATTAATCAAAGTTAAAGAATGTTAGATGCTAATCTATTTTTTCAATGGGATGTATTCTTATGTGAGGTATTTAGAATTTTAAAACAAATAACTCGTTTTTATGTTTCATTTTATGTGCTAATTATAAAACAATGGAAAATTTATAACACCTTAAATAACAGTACTACATTCTTCTTTTTAAGGTGTGCAATTTGCTATCAATGTCATCGCTATTTATTCAAATTAATTTGGTGTTACGTATCCACCAATTTTTACATTAGTCGATTACATTGAATTTCGCAGCTTTAACACACAAGTCAACAATAAACTTTTCTTCTCCCTACATTGGAAATTAAAATTTTACTCCTATGGGCGAAACTGAATCACACAATTTTTATGATGCAACTATTATCAAAAATTCAAAATAGATGATAATTAAATGAATACCAGTAGAAATTGAAAAATTCGCATTCATTTTCTATATCTTGTTGAAAATTTACTACTTTTTTCGCTTTCCATACCTTATACTGAATCGTTTTCTTCATAAACTGAACTTTTATTTTGTACTTGTTCATATTGAATATATTTATTTATTAAATGTCAGTCTTTAAACTTTATTAAATTTTGTTCCGGCATCAAACGGTGTCGACTAGCAAATGTTTACTTTTTACCCGAAGCCACAATACTCTATACAGGGTGAGTTTTCATGACGGGATAGCTTGATTACTCCTATGTTTTTAAAGTATCAATTTTGGTATAGCATACGTAAGTATTATAAAAAGTTGTAAAATGAAATAGTGAATATGATTTAATAATAATATACAGAGCGTGCAATTTAAATTTTTTTAAATTATAGAGGTTTGAAATGTAAATATATAAAAATATATACATATTTCCAAAAAAAATTTAGTCTAGAACCACCTTGTATAAACAATAAACCCTGTATATTACAAAAATATTTTTAAAAACTGCGCTCAGATGTATCACTTACAACGCCGTTTGGATAATTTTGATGTCTTTAAAAAATAGGAGTAATCAAACTCACCCTGTATACGGTTTCTGTATTTCCTTTTTATGTTTAGCTCTACTTGCATTTTTGAATAACACGATCTTCACCTATTTTTTAATACACAGTTACTTGAAATAACTACCAGTCATGGGGTAATTTGATAATATAGTTTTTATTAACTAAACAACTAATGTAGTAACCGAGTGCATTATCAAACTTACTACTAATTACTTACTAATTCATTAATTAAGTTATATCTGACTGAGTGTTGGTATTTAGAATAGAAGTTCTAGTTTTTAAACTATGTAAAATCTCAATGTTTGTTGAGGTAAGGATTAGTTAGACATAGCAAACACTGAGGCCAATATACAGTGTAAAAATTCGAAGCCGTCAACTGCAATATCGTTTCTTTTCTCAATATGGTGCCCCCTTCGTCATTTTTGACAAGGGAAGAAATAAATCTATTTTTTGGATTTCAACTTGTTCTTAAAAAACAGATTTACTGTAATCTAAACAAAAATTTTGCTTGTCTTGTCCAAAAAGAAGGTTTTTTTCGTTCGCCTTTCTGCTTTAGTTTCAATATGTTTTTTAAAGCTTTTACAATTTTCTTTTTCTGTTAATTTCTAGTAATTGTATTAGCTTGCTGGCACTCATTTGACACATTTGTTCATGTAAATTGGAAAGTGGTCAATTCGAATTAAAAGTTACCACGGCAGCTACACATCTAACAGATTACGGGTCCCTCAATGAATAATTTATTCTTTTCCCTCCGATAAAGATCTAGAGGTAAAATGTTTCACCACATTAGTATCGACTTCTGGCATAAGAGATTTAATGTGGGTGACCAAAATTTGGAAGTATGAAGTTACTTTTGAGTAAAACTCAGGGTTGGTTTTCAGTTACACAAGAAGTTTTCTTTTGCAAAAATAATCTTGGCAACCATCGTGAAAACTAAACAACTGGTTTGCTAAATTGTCTAGATCTCCTCTGAGAAAGTTCACCCCATGCATTTTATGTTTGTTATGAAGAAATACTCCAATAACTGAGTTTCGCATTTGCCGGATATTAATTTTTCGAAGATTCAGTGGATAATTTGAATTAGATGTTAGATTTTGACGTTTGTTGCAAAAAGTTTCGTTAAATTGGCATAAGGGCGAGCTTCCAAGAGTTATATACACTGGGCAATTTGAAAAAAAGCTAGAAGCCATTTATTTATTTGTTTGATACATTATTGTATTGTGATGTATGTGTTATGTATGGTGCCTCAAAAGATCAGTATAAACCTGTACAGTGTGGTGACGAAACCGTGTACAATTGTGAATTAGTTCGTGTAGGTTAAGCATTTTACTTCAAGGTTTAGGAAAACCACTACAACCTAAACATGCCAATTCTTAGCCACCTTAGTATTCATGTGTAATAAAATTGATTAAGTGTGTAAACATTATAGAAGATAAATAAGAACACAAAATATAACACCACAGCCATTGCATGGCAACATAATAAACAGGTCCAAGCGGCAGTCACGACAATGAGAAAAGAAATAGCAAACAAAATAATAAAATAATGGAAAAACAAAAAAACGTCATTTACGTTTTGTGTGCGTTTTTATGCGTTTTTAATACAAGTATAAAATATGGAAGGTTATCAGTACTTTACATTACTCCATGATTAAGCAAAACATGTTGTTCCCGAGAACCACTACTTTGGTTTCCGGACCTGGTCATCAAGACCCTCCCGGGCAGTAAAAAAAATATAACAAAGATTTCAAGAAGTCATAAGAAGGTATCAGCAATCATCACATTGAATTTTCTGGTTAGTAGAGTGTTTAAAAGATTCAAAACAATCTAACAACTCTCGGACTAAGTGATCTCAAATTAGTGAAATCCTTATTGGTTACCAGAAATGCTAGAGTGCAAGGTGTAGAAGAAAATGTTCTCGAGAACAAAGGTTTCACTGTTTCAGTGATGATTCCATATTTTTGACAAGCTTGAAGTTCATTCAAGTACTACAATGCTATGAAGTAAGTATACGCATCATTTTCCGTGAAACAAAAAAAAGTCATATATTCACAAGGTCACATACAGTGTTTCCTCGGAAAGACGAGACCTTTTTTTTTGGTTGAATTCTCATATGTGACTTTGAACAACCAACAAAGCCATGTGACGTAAAGATCAAAAATAATAGAAGTATTTCGTGGAAAATGCTTCCATTATTATACTAAATAACGTGTTGCTTGTTTTAGACGTTAATTGTGATGCGCCAAAACCCGGTGAAATTAATTATTCTGAAAACATTTAAATATTTTTCTATTCTACGTTTTTTTTTACGATTAGAAAAATAAAGTATTAGGTACTTAAAGTACGAATTCAAATCTAAAACACAAGTGGCAAAGGCACGAATTTATTTAAAGATTTAAAGTTTTTTTTATACTATTTTTTCAATTTGCTTATGTGAAATAAATAAGTAAAGAAATTCATTTAGTCGATTTATGAAATGGCGTTTGTTAATGAACCCACTGTAGAATGAAATTGCAAAAATAGTGTTTATAGGGTTCTATCAATTTGAGTAAAGATTGAGTAAAATGGTTATTGCAATTCTTTGTTAAGTTTTTGAGAAAAAATAATAATCTCTTTCCGTTTTAGAGGGGCAGACAAATTTTTGTTTGTCTTTCCTGGAGTATACAAAACTTTTATTGTTGAATTTTTAGCCCATACGTGAATGTAATAAAACCAAAAGGTATAATAAAAATCAAATACCAGCATCAAAATTTAGCAAAAAAAAACTGTTAAAGCAACCGTGTATCATTTTTATGCGATTTACTTAAAAAATTTAAATTAAACAAAATGAAAAGGGGAACAAACTGGGATAATATTTTATGATTATTTTATATTATGGTTTAGTAGGGGATAGGATTAAGGTCACTAATAGGATTTTATGTTGCCGATCCTTAGTTAGACCCTAAGATAAAAAAAACAACATTCGCTCTACAAAACAAAAAAGGGGTTTTTAATCGATTTCCATAGCCGCATGAGAAGTCGATGGTTTTGACTTTTTCGATGGTCATTCTAATTCATCGTTTGAATCTGTATCATCACCATTTGAGCTCGTGAAATTTTCTCCACTTAAATCCACTTCATCGAAATATCACGTATATGTATGGAAACTTAAATTTCACAGAAAACAAATTTTTTCGCTCTTTTACCTCATTTTTGGTCACCATATAACCACAAACGTAACAAAATACATTTATTTTTGGACACTTTCTATTTTCCATACTGAATATTTAATTTTTTTTTGCTTTTTGTTTTTGCCTTTTCACGTATACATACACGAAAAATTGACGACGTTTAAGCACTAAGTGCTAGTGTTGGTACTAGTACTAGTGCCATATAGTTAAGATGCGCAAGTGTTAGATATATGGCACTGTGCCAATACTAGTACAATGCGCGCCAATTTCATACTAGTGTTGGTATGGATTGTTGCACAGTAGGAACTTGTACTTAAACGTTGTCAATTTTTCGTGTATGTATCATAGTAGTTTAGAATCACAAATTTTTCTTTTCCAAAAATAGATGCTAATATAAAGTAAATATTCAAAAGTCAGTTAAAAACCAGTTTCTTGAACGTAAAATGTAAAATTTTGGTGTGAAATGTACCATTTGGTGGTGAAATTTCCTACAACGGCCAAAAAGATATATAAGCATTGATTATAAGTTATTGCAATGTTGAGCAAAGTTATTCGTGTTGATGCAGTGAACATTTTTGTCGAAGACGGTTATATGCACGGTTTGTGAGTTATAGTCGAAAATGTAAAAAAATGTCATTTTTTCGAGTTTTTGCACTAAAAACACCCCGAAAGAGTGAAAATCTGGCTTCGACATGTTCACAAAAGTTGTGTGAAGAACATTTTGTTTGAAGATTACTTTGAGAAATTCCGAATAACTTACGATATATAGCCGCGCAAGACCAAATTCGAGCAAACAAATTCATAATGGCGTAAAAAAAATTTGGAACAAAACTATCAAAACTCAAATAGGAATTTTGTAGTTGGGGTGGGCACCAGAAACTGAAGTTTACATTCAATGACTTCGAAAATATTGCACTGTGTAATAAACAGAAACGGTAAAAAAGTAAGGCAAACAAATGACAAAAATGGTTTACTTGTAACAATATGCGTTATATAATTGACATTCGTATGGTATAATGATTTTTCCAAGCATGCACTTCTGAGAACATACTGATGTTATCTGAAGCTCCAGCACTTGGAACAGATTAGATGAATTCTGAGTTGTTTGTTGCACCAATGAAAAATTTTATATTCAGCTGAAGAAAATGGTTCCAGTATTTTAGCTGTTTCTTCCTCATGTGATTAATAAACTACAAATTTTGGAGGTTTTAGTGCTTAAAAACTGAAAGTGCTTATGAGCTATTCTCACAAGTTCAAATTTGCTTTATTTTCTGGTTGGATATAATTGTAATATGAACGGTAATTCAAAATTTGAAATTGATTGTAAATTTGATTCAGTCCCTATTTTTTGTTTTTAACATTTAATTTATTAACATTTTGAAACTACCGCCGTTCGAAACAGTGTTTCCGTGCTATGCTTATGGCCATACCATGTGGTGGTCATACTTGCAACTTAGGAAGTCAGACAACACAAATTGCCAACATCGAATTTCTTCGTGAATATAGGATTGACTGTCGTCGTATCCGCGGGAACATAGTCGTGAGACGTCATCCGACTAACAATTGACATTTTTTTAATAACTTTCCCAATATCTAAAAAAATTGAAAATTCTGTAATGTTTTTCCAATTTAAAAATATGTACTATCAAATGAAATAATAAAAAATACTAGTGGGAATAGCACATCGTTGAACAATGTTTTAGATTCCAATGCCGTGCTATAATAATTTTATTTTCAACTCAAACAAGTTGAATAATATTTTACCAGCGCATTCTATATGAGTTCACTATACAGGGTGTTTAAAAAATACGTTCCGATATTTGGCCTACTTATAGATCTCATCAGTACAAACAAAAATTCTAAAAATCAACCGTTTCCGAGATACAGGCAGTTTTTAAAATTAAAATTACTAAGCCCAGTTGAAGTGATTCGTCGTATTTATCACGTCAGCTATGGAAATAACTAAACAAAATTTGTTCGTTTCTGTCAGTCTAGTTGCCGCATTTGTTGTAATCATTGTGTGGCTGTCATTGTTAGTGTTAGTGTTAGTCGTTGTTGCTGTTGCTCATTATTGAAATTTTTAAATATGTCGGAATATACCAACGCAGAAATGGCAGACATGCATTTCATGTATAGCAAGGCCAATAGAAATGCTTATGAGGCACGTCGCCTTTATGCCAAAGCATTCCCAAACCGGGTACTTCCGTGTGCCAAACTTTTTACAAATTTACATCAACGTTTATCCGAAGTTGGATTGTTTAAATCAAGGAACGGTGATGGTGGTCGGTCTAGATCGGTTTCTACCTCCGAGGCATAACTTAACATATTAAGAAGAATTGAAAAAATTCCGGTACTAGTACTAGAAGACTCTCTACTGAAACAAATATTAATTCTTCCCTAATTTGGAGAATGTTACGCAAGCAGCAATTGCACCCGTACCATATTCAAAGGGTACAGGCTCTTACTGTGCCTGATTATGCCGCACGACTGGTGTTTTGTCGAAGAATGCTGACAAAAGTTGCGGAGAACCCAAATTTTGTAAGGAAATTTTATTTATGACGAAGCTGGTTTCACGAGAAATGGCATTTTTAATTTCCATAATAGCCATATTTGGGCCGATAAAAACCCGCACGCCATTGTTGCATCGAATCATCAACACCGATTTTCCATCAACATTTGGCTTGGTGTGTTTGGAGACCATCTGATAGGACCTTGTTTTCTACCTAACCGTTTGACTAATCAATTGTACCTTGACTTTTTGCGGAATACCTTGCCACTGATGTTAGAAGATGTACCCCTCAACCACAGACTTAATATGTGGTTGATGCACGATGGAGCTCCTACGCATTATGGAGTCTTGGTCAAAAATTATCTAAACGAAAATTACAATGGCAGGTGGATAGGGCGAGGAGGTCCAATTGCATGGCCACCTAGATCTCCCGACCTCACTCCGCTCGACTTTTGCATTTGGGGGTATTTAAAGACATTAGTTTATTCAAGTCCTGTGAATAATTTAAATAAGTTGCGAGAACAAATTGAAAATGCCTGCCAGACTGTTCTCTCTTTGAGAGAGTGCGGCGTTCACTTTTACGGAGATGCGAAATGTGTATACAAATGGAAGTAGAACATGTTGAACATCTTCTTTAAGAATCATTTGTAATTAAAATGTTGTATTTATACTGATATCTGTTCTATTGAAAACCTCGTGAAAATAAATATGACCTTTGGTTTATCCATTTCCTTAGCTGACTTGATAAATACGACAAATCACTTCTACTGAGCGTAAATTATTTTAATTTCAAAAACAGGTTGTATCTCGGAAACGGTTGATTTTTGGGCTTATGTTTATTTTGACTTTTTGTTTGTACTGATGAGATCTATAAGTGGGTCAAATATCGAAACGTATTTTTTAAACACCCTGTATTATGCAAAGAAATTTTTAACATTTACTAAGTTAAAAATGCAATTGGAAAACATATTATATTATGTTCAATTCGTTCTATTATGGCTCGTTCCACTCGCCGTGCCATAATTCCTCTCGTTGAACAATAGTATAACTAGTATAAAGGAAAAATGAACTTGTTGCTTAGTAACATGACTTCATACTAAAATAGCTTCTAGATTTTTCAGGTTCATATTGATCTTCTGGGACACCATACATAACACTTACATCACAATAAAATAATGAAAATGTATCATACAAATAAATCTTATATATAAAAATGAATCCATATTTCCCTTTGTCACGCCATAACTTCAGAACGACTTTATCGATTTCATTCATATATTTTTTTAAAGTTTTCTAATGTTTTATTGCAGGTTCTTACGGAAACAAAAAATTGCTTAAAAATGCGAAAATTTCTAAAACTTAAGCCCGTTTGACAGTTCGCCCGCTGTCAAGTTTTGTGTTTGTTCATTGCAGTTAGTCCATAGCAATCACCGCCTTATGTTAAAAAATCAATTTATTTAAGTATCGATTTTTGATAAGTTTCGATAGACCAAAATGGTCCGTATAAATAGATATACAGAAACACCAACGTCCAGTATTTCAGTCATGGGTTAACTTACATTTTGGGTTTACTGTTATGGTAACAATTGTTGTCACAATTGTTTCCTTGGAAATGAATTATAAATTAACCTTAATCAGATACTGAAATATCTGGCATAAAATACTTTTTATTTACACTTGAATTTTAATCCTTCAAAATACCAACAATAGGTCGAAGACTTAGGAATGTTGTTAAATGTCTCACTCTGATGCCTCCCTCGCTACGCTCGTTAGGTAACTGAGCTCGAGTGGGAAAAAGAATCGCTTTCCTCACTTGTTGGACAATTAACACCATATGGTTAGTGCAAAAATTGTTGGCAGGTTTTAATTTATATGGTATAAAGTGCTTTGCTACCAACTATTTTTCCAACCACATGGTTGGTCCCCTATAAAATTACCTATACAGGGTGTCACACCGAAAACTGCTACTAGCCTTATACGGAAAATTATACATGGAAAAAAATTGAAAATTTAGAGAATGACTAAAAACCAATAAGGCAAACTCAACTAAAATATTTTCTTTCTTCTGACACTTCCGGTTGTACCAGAAGTCGACATCAACTTCGTTATTTGAAATAGAACATCCTATATATTATTGGATTTTTGGATTCTACGTCAAATTTTAGGGTCACTTTGTATAACATTTCCTGTAGCTAGGAGTTATAGATTTCGAGATACTATTTTTTTTAATAAAATGTTCACAGATGCAAAGTTCACGGAAATATATGTAACTTTTTTTCGCGGACTGCAACAAACGAAGATGTGTGCATAGATTAAAAAATGTAATACAACGTGTTTCATAATTGCTGTTACATTTTGACTTCTTCAAAGATCAATAACTTTTTTAAGTCAAAGTATTTTTTTAGTCTGTCGGGTGCACGTTGAAATTATCTTTCAAATCATATAAGTATTGTTAGGATTAAGTATTGTTAGGATTACGGCTACTAATTTTGAAGACATTTGCAATTTTCTACTATTGAGGCGTACCAGATCTGTAATTGAATTGGCCATAATTAGTATTATTTGAGAAACATAAAACTGTGTGAATTTGACATAACCCAATAAATTTTCAAACCATTGTTGAGGGTCGTGATTCTAATCATGCCGGCACGTTAACAACAGATCTGCTATACTCCAATAGTAGAAAATTGCAAATATCCCAAAAAGTAGTAGCCGTAATGGTAACAATGCTTATATGATTTGAAAGAGAATTTCATCCTGCACACTACAGCGTAAAAAAACAGGGTGCTCTATTTGAAAAAGTTAGTGCTCTTTAAAGATGTCAAATGTAACAACAAACATGAAACACTTAGTATTCATTTTTTAATGTATGGACATACCTTGTTTGCTATAATCCATTCTCTTTATACAAAACCAAAATTAACTCGATCTGGAGTTCCGGAAAATGTTACAGATATTTCCGTAAACTTTTGCATCTGTGAAAATTTTACTAAAAAATATCTCAAAATCTATAACTCCTAGCTATTGGAGATGTTATACAAAGTAACCCTAAAATTTGACGTAGAATCAGAAAATTCAATAATATATAGGGTGTTTCATTTGAAATAACGAAGTTAATGTTGACCTCCAGCTCAACTAAAGGGATCAGAAGACTAAAAATATTTTAGTTAAGTTTGCCCTACTGGTTTTAGTGATTCTATAAATTTTCAAATTTTTTCCATGTGTATTTTTCCGTATACGGCTAATGGCGGTTCCAGGTGAGACACCCTGTATATTACATTTATTTAATCTTGCAGATCCATAATAAATATATATCATCGAATCTTAGTGCCAATGACGGAGAGGGACTACAAATTTTTGAAAAATTTATTTTATAGACGTTTCAGCAGGACAAGTGGATCAGAGTTATGCACATGCCAATTTGGTAAAAACACCAATTGTGGAACAAGTCCAAATCCTGTTGACCTCATCGAAAAGACAGGACAACGTCTGTCGGACCAGCTAGTAAATAAATAAATCTGGTTTTCGATTTATAGGAATAAAAAATCCTGCCCAACAATTCGTTACAATAAGCACTTGAGTTTATATCTACTATCTCAACTACGATATTAAAATTTGGTAATTATAAACAGTGGGGATTATACATGACTTTTAGGAACCTTGGATATATAATAGAAGAAATACAAACAGTAGACAAATACAAGTATCCTTGGGTATAATTTTAGTTATAATAATAAGGATGAGGGGCATATAAGAGAATTAGAACAGAAAGGAAACAAGGTATTGAGTCAGATATGTGGGATAGAGGAAACGGTTTTTGGAAAAGATTTTGAAAAAAAAAGATGGTTGTTTGAGAAGTTGGTAAGGAGTGTATTATTGTATGGAGCGGAAATATGGGGATGGAAAGAATGGGAAAACTGGAGAAAATACAATTAAAATACTGGAAATAGACGTTGGGATTGGAAAAAGAAACACCAGGATATATAATAGAAGAAGAAGTTAAAATAGATAAGATTAGGATTTGGACAGGAAAATTGGCAGCGAGATTGGAAGAAAGGATAAGAGACAGGGAGGGAAATGAGATACTAAAGAAATTTTAGAAGGAAGTGAAGAAATATTTAAACAAATACGGTGAAGAGGAGAGAAAACGTTATTATGAAAGGGTAGGGTACTCGAGAGAGGAGATAAATAGAAAAAGAAGGGAGGGGAGAAGAATGAAAAAGAAGCGATAAGTATAGATAAAGATATACAGATACAAGAAAGAAGTGCGAAGATAAAACGGGAAAGATACAATAAAAAGTACAGGGAGTTAAGTACGGAAAGAATACTAGGATATCTGAGGGGAAAAGAAGTATAAAAGAAAAAGGATCATAGCGAGATTTAGATGCAGGAATGAGGAAAGTATGAGTATATGTACTAAAGGAATGATAAGGAGATAATATGTAGGATGTGTGGCAAAGGGTGGGAGAATATCAAGCATTTAAAAGAAAATTGTGGGGAACTGCGGTCCGAAGAGAGTGAGGGAAGGATACTATTAGGAGAGAATGGACAGGGAATAGAATGGATGAAAGAAGTGATAAAGAAAAGAGAAGAAAATGAGAGGAAAAATAGAAATATATAAATAAAATTTAGTATTAATATGGGGATAAATTTTTTGTATTGTTTGGTTTTGGGATTAAAAAAAGGGAAAGGGGATTATATGTATGGAGTTTGGTTTTTATTTTTTTGTGTGTAAGAAATCGAATCTTTTGTTTACGTATATAATTACAAAGAATAAATAAAATGAATTGATTGATATAATAGAAGAAAATAAAATTTATGAAATCAACTTCGAAATATCATTACACTGCCAAACCATTTATCTCATTCTTATTTCCTCCAAAACTGGTTCATAATTTGTTTTCATTTACATTAATTTACAACAAACCTTATTTTATGGCATCTATTTTTTTGACTAATTTTTCATTCATGTTGCGCCATATTTTTTATGTTATTTATAATAAAAGGTATTTTAGTCGCTTTCCCTGAATTGTAAACACGACCTTATTTCTACAAAAATTAACACTTAATTGTTACATTATTAAATAATTCTAGTTGATTATACACAACAACTCAAAACGTTACCGGTGACGACATGGCATCTCATCTTTGCAAAATTAAACGCTTTGTGCGTAGCTGTTTAAAAGGAAACACTAATGTAAAGAAATACAAAAACAACAATTACTTTCAGCAGGATGGCGCCGTCTTAAAATTTTTAATATCTGGTATGACAAACTTTGTAGTATTTAGCAGAAGATGCTTATTCAAATCTAAGAATAAGAATAAAGAGGACAAGGTGAAAGTTGTTAACGCTTTTAGTATGTAGACACTTTAACATAGGGATTTCGATTATTGACGGAATGATTTAGTAGCTTGTTGGGGTCTTAAGTAACCACTTAAGTTTGAGTGTCTGTAATTTTTGGTGGGTCTCTTCGAAAATTTATGAATGTTTGTAATTTGAAGGATCAACAAGCCCAAAGCCGAATTATGTTTATCAAAGACAAATATGAGCACTTTCGAAAAACTACTTGATTAAGATAGATGGATTTTCCTCCAATGTTCATAATAGGAATTTCTATTGAACGAATTTCCATAACAGTAAACTTGATTGATAAGTACATAGAAGATCCTTAAAAAGGTAATAAATATACTGGTAACGTACACTAACGTAATTAAAATACACAGCAACACCTTCCTTTAAGACTTGACCTTACTTTTATTAATCACCTTCAGTGTGTAAAGCATTTTTTATAATTAAAACAAAGTTGATAAAACCCACGAAAATTTCCAGTGACTTATTGACCTATGATTTAAAATTAAACTCTGCACGATTAGACACTATCGCAAAGTTATTTTAACAAAATAGATAATTACTGCATAAACTATATCATTTTGTTAAGATTAGTTTTTTTCTTTCAATAAACGCGTATTTATAGAAGGTTCAATATTCTGTAAACAAGAAAATTTCCCTTTTTTTTGCTTGTTAGTTCATCGGCTGTCCGTTGCTCAGCTAATGGGTTACTGGGTCAAAATCGCTTTTGGAAATACCATTTTTTTGTTGATACTAGTATTTAAAAATAATTTGTTTAAATTTAATAGATCACATGCATTAATTAATCGTAATTAGTTTTAAAGGTTTTTTCCGATTGTTTCTAGTTACAAGAACAAAATCCGTTCAACAACCGCACTAATAATGATTACAACCTTTGTAATTATAATAGTTTATCAAATTTTTATCACACAGTTTCCTTTTCGCCACGAAACTTATCGATCTTTTTTGTCAAATCAAAAGTACAAGTGCAAGGTCGCAAAACAATAAATCCAGGAATTTTAATCGCCCATCGTATAAAAGCAATTAACGTGGTTACCATGAAATCGCGATTATCGAGAATAATGGATAATTAGACATTTGTATTTGGCGAACTAATTACCGTGTGAGATTCTTCAGTCATCGTTACGCTCAGACTAGAACCAGGAATTTGTTTGTTATTCTAACAAATTTTAAAAAATCACAAAATTCATCGCTCTAAACACAAAAAAAAATATTAACGTATAACATGTGGTGCACTGTCATGAGAACAGAGAATAATTCATAGATGTTGTCATCTATTACGTTTAATAACAAAAGGGTTTCTTAATTAAAAAAAAAATATATATATGATCTCGATTTTTTGGAAAAAAATTCCCTATGCTACAGATAATCTAATACAGGATGAGAGTATTTTAGATTGTTATAACCACTAGCAAATGTAACAAAATTAAAAGATCGTTTCATAAGGTTGAACGTGTACCAGAAACTTGATCCATTTCTACTTTTATTGCAACTTATTCAATGAAAAATCCTTGGCAACATTTTATGCATCGATTGGTGCAATAATTTCCGAAAACACTTACCTGGTGGTGTTATGATTCGTACACTAGATCTTCGACGGTCCCTTCCTTTATCAACTTTTTCAATTTTTATTGAAACTTCACGAATGTTAGGGGTTGTCATTTTTGATATTCTTTTTTAAACACTGTCTAACAGTATCACTCGCGCGATTTTAGTGGTACTGCTACTGTATTGGTGACTAAGTGACACCGTACCACTCGTGCTGTTTATATATGTTGTGTGGGAAACATCGGCATATCCATTGCAAGGCAAAGTTTCTCTTCCTAATCACTTAGGTTGAAGATCAAGTTTTTTTTTAGGGATTTTTGTTTACAAGCTCAACAAACTGCAACATGTAATTAAATCTAACTACCTGTTAACATTTTTAAGTTTAATACCATATTTTTATATTATAAACAAATATTTATATCCGATAGAATTTAGTAAACAAATGTTAAATGTTAAGGGAAATCCATTTTCGGCGTCTTCTACGAATTGATTCAAATTCCATCGATCATCACGTGCAATCTACTGATTGTCTCGTGCCTTGACATGAATATTGTTACCAAATTATGGAAGTCTTATTCAATATAATTATTGTAATCGTGATATTGATATAAAAAAAATCACAAATAAAGTTTTGGTTGTTGTGATAGTGCCTAAAAATAAAATCTGGTTTACGATGATTATTTAGTGTTTCATAATCAATTAAAGATGATACATTCTATTTTTGACTTCTGTTTTTTGTTTAATAAAAATATGTGTCGCATAGAATAAAAAATTCTATTTATTCTACTGTATAAGGCTTTTGAGTATTGATTAATAAATTTGGCATGATTTTTGTAATTTGAAAAAAAATGGGTAGTTTTACTTTAAAAAACTTTTAATGTTTTAATTAGAAGCTTGATTCTTTTTAAGCTTCTGCTTGTGTCACGTTTTTTTTGTTTTTAATCAATTTGTTCTTTACTTACTTTTAAGTTTAACCCTGGAATGGATACAGGGGTATTCGAGCACCCCACGGGGAATTTGTTTTTACAATATTTTTGTCAGTTTTAGGTTGGCTAATCTGTGGCTTTAGGTATTCTTATTTGAGGTTATAACGTGTGTGTTTATAATAACAACTGTTTTAATAATAATTTATTTAACAAGAAAACAATAGGTTGGGGTATTGAGATACCCCTGTATCCGTCTGTGTGTGCATTTTTTTATAGTAGTGTCATCAGTTTTAAAAAATGACTGAGAGAAAAGCTGTCAAATACACTGATTTGAACTTTGAGGAAACAGTACTAAGGTGGTACAATGAAATAGAAGAACCTGACGACGATGTTGGGAGTGAATGTGAAGATAACGTGGAAGTTTTGTCTGATAATCAAAGTGTAGTTTCCGCAGCTGATACTTCGGATGAAAGTGATATAGATGATCGGAATGGTGATATACTTACTGGCAAAAGTGGAATTAAATAGACTACAAAAGAACCCCTAAAACAAAAACGGCGGCACGTAATATTGTGTTAAAAGTTCCAGGTATAAAGGCTAATGCAAGAAATATTTTGAGCGAATTTGAAGCTTGGAAGGTTCTTTTACTGAAAACATGATTGACAAGATTGTAAACTATACAAACCAGGAAATTGAGAGGAAAAACACAATTATGGAGAAGCTAGGTATGTTGAACATACAGACTCGATAGAAATATTAGCTGTTATAGGGCTATTGTATATATCCGGAGCTAGAAAAGACGCCCATTTACCAACTTGTGAAATGTTTTCGAAACAAAGTGCTAAAGTATATAGATGCATAATGAGCGAACCACGGTTCAAATTTTTAATAAATTGTTTTCGATTTGATGACAAGAATATCAGAAATCTGGACGACAAATTTGCACCAATTCGTGAGTTATGGGAGTGTTTTATAACTATATGTACTGAGAGTTACACACCTCATGCATATTGCACTATAGATGAACAGTTGCTTGGATTCAGAGGACACTGCCCATTTAGAGTCTATATAGCGTCAAAACCTGATTAGTACGGGCTCAAGATAGTAACAATGTGTGACAGCAGAACTTTTTATATGATCAACGCAATTCCCTACATTGGAAAGGAAAACAGATCCAGTCAAGAACCACTTGCATCTCAGTTAGTGAAAACTTTGTCTACTTCTATTCATGGTACGAATCGCAACATAACAATGGACAATTGGTTCACTTCTATTCCACTGGCAGATGATATGCTAAAAATTGCAAGATAACTATTACTGGTACTCTTCGACATAATAAAAAAGAAATTCCTCCATCCTTTTTGCCAAACAGAAAAAAGCTATTTTGTCTTCCCAGTTTGCCTTTCATCAAAAGAAAACACTTGTATCGTTTACACCAAAAAATCTAAGTCTGTTATTTTGCTGTCTACAATGCATTATTCAAAAGAAGTCAATCCAGAGTCCCATAAGCCAGAAATAATCGAATTCTACAATTCCACAAAAGGTGGTGTAGATACATTCGATCAGATGGCACATTTCTATACTGTTGCTCGAAAAACACGTAGATGGCCTATGAGGTATTTTTACGGAATGTTAGATCAAGCTGGCATAAACTGTATGGTACTCTTCAGACTAGCTACGAAGCAGGACAAAATTATAAGAAGACAATTTCTTACTAATCTGGGATTACAGTTAGCTCAATCGCATATGAAGAGGCGGCTCGACAAAAATTACCAAAAGAATTAAAACAAGATATTGCTGACGTTTTGAATATCAACAAGTATGAAGACGAGCAGGAACCTCAAGAGCCGCCAAGAAAACTCCAAAAACACAGCAGATGTCATCTTTGTCCCAGGTCTCGTGACAAAAATCCAAAATAATCTGTGCAAAATGTTCCAAGGCGGTATGCCCAGAACACCGTGAAAACGTGTGCAATTCTTGTATGTAGTATGTCTGATTGTTCGTTATTAGTGTTTATTTCGAATAAAATGAATATATATGTTCTCCATAAGCACTCAATTTATTTATTTCAATGGGGTGTTTAGGTACCCCATGTATCCATTTATGTTCGTAGTGCTTATGTATCCATTCCAGGGTTAAGTTTTATAAGTTTTGTTAGTGATTACCTAATTTGGTTTGATCGTCAAATAATATATACCTACTTAGTGATTAAATTAGTTTTAAATGCCTCTAAAATACAAAAAATAATAAAAAAAAATATTCGATAACAATATTATTCTACTAAACGGGATGATAACAGAGAGTAGAAATTCTTTGAACACTCTGTATTTTTTGACAACTTTTACTTTGGAGTATTTAGTTTACATATTTTGTATTGTTATATAATTGGCAAAAACAACCATAGTCCGTAAAATGTAAATTCGACTTGTCTACGGCAACATGTACTTTCAGAGTCAATAAACAGATTTATACAATCTGTTTCGGTAAAAAGTATCATTGTCACTAGTTATAACACAGTGAAATTTAGGCGTTTCTACAAAAATAACCATAGTTTGGCAAAAACAGCTGTTTCTGTAGAAATATGACCGGCTACTTGAACATAATAACCTACAATAATATCTGTCAGTTGACTGTTGTATGTTGCATCTTAACTGTCAAATAGTTATCATTTCTTGCTTAAAATGAGTGATATCGCGAAATATACAGACGAAAATAACCCTACGAAGTGGAAACAAAAGCTAAAAAGAAAGCGAAAAAGGAAGCGAAGCCCATATTAATCAGGTGAAAAAAGAAGTACCCGCCAGAGTAACATGTCCAGATTGCAGGCGTTTCTATTCTTACGAATCATATTTTGAAATTTCAGATGTTCAAGATGTATTTTTTTGAAAAAATATCAGAAGATTTAAGACATAGTTTGCTTGACACATTCAACTCTTTGCTCAGTAAGAATGAGCAGGATAATTTTCTAGGCGGCCTTATCAGCTTTCATGCTCAAATGCGTCGTCGTCCTAAAAAACTTCAAAGCCTACAAACAGAAGAAGAATCTGACGATCCTGATGAAAAACAGTTCGGAAACAACGCTGTATTTACTTATAAAGTGCGGATTATTTCTGGTTGCTTCAGAGGATTTTTGGCTATCTGTGGCATTTTTTCCAGAGGACGAGTCAGAAGAATTCAAGATTTTCTCTTGAATTACGGACGTTCACCAAGAGATAGACTTGGAACACATCAAAACAGACCCAACAAGATTCTCAATGAAGTTGAACATCTGATTATTCAACATATTCAGTCATTCAAGGCCCGACAAAGTCACTATTCAAGACGTAAGAATCCAGACCGCTTATATTTGCCCAAAACTCTTTCTATAAAAAAGATGATTAAGATGTTTCTAGAGAAATACAAGTTCGCCGTCACATATAAAGCTTACTGGACCATTTTCAAAAATAGATTCAACATATCTTTTGGTTTACCAAGAAGTGACACTTGTTCTGTTTGTGATAATCGATGAACAAAAGAACAAAAGTTCATCTTATGAATTCACAAAGTCTGTCTGTCTGTCTGTCTGTCTGTCTGGATGTCCGTAGCTTTTTTCCTGTTGACATTTTTGAAAATTTTCTTTCGGGTTACTATAGAACATCAAAATCTAAGACATTTTTGCTTCAATCATTTTTTGTCTATCTCATCGGCAAAGTGGTCAAATCGGCTCCCGAAAAAAATTAAAAAAAAAAATTTTATTTGTACCTGTTGTAATTTTTTAGTTATTTTTTCAAATTAATCATTAAAATAAATTTTTAAGCTAAATAAGCAGTTCTTTTGTTCATCCCGGCAATGCAAGCTTGCGCATTCCCAACTGGTTTTATATTACAAATTAATGCAGCTACAGACCAGAAACGATACAAATCCTTACTTCTCAAAAAACTCTTCACCTAGCTAAAGCTGATAATTTTACAAACTTAAGCGAAAATACAAACTTCGTGCATGGCAAGGTGAATTGACATGCTTATCGTTTAACTACATGCAGAACTTGCCATTGCCTCATTTGCGAACTGGTGATGTGTTTTACGCGAGCCAGTTGTGGTATTATGTATTTGGAGTACATGATATAGGGACCAATGATGTGCTACAATGTTTGCTTACGACGAGACAACAGGCAGGAAGAATCAAAACGACGTTACGTCATTACTACTTTACTATTTCAATAACCGAGGAGCAGAAAAAAGTACTCTAGTTTTGTTCAGTGATAGCTGCCCTGGGCAGAACAAGAATTATGTTAAGGTTCGATTTCTCTATTTTCTTGTACATGGACTTCATATGTTCAAAAAAATTACTTTTCTGTAAGAGGACATTCTCGGCTTCCTAATGATCAGGACTTCAGCTTGATTGAAGCAAAAAAGAGGAAAAATAGTGCCGAAATTCAATCGGAAATCTTCTCCTTTCAACCTGGTTAAAGCAAATCGATCGGATTTTCTTAACATTGCGAATGCTTTGAAACCATTCTTTACCGCTAAGTCTAAGCCACCAATGAAAATAAAGAGAATTCGTTGTCTGAAGATTTCCTCTGACTGCCAGTTTGTGAAAGTCAAACATGCCTATACTGGTTTATGGAAAACCATCAACATTCGGAATAACAAAAAATTGCCGTCGGAAATAACCCTACAACAACTCTACAAGGAAGAAATTCCAATAAAGCCAGCTAAGTTAGTTTTTTTAAGGAAACTGGCCAACTTTGTGACAGAACCAGAGAACCAGCAGTATTATTTGAGACTGCAAGCTGGAGTTCACGGCAACATAGTGGGAGACTATGCCAAAACAGAAGAAGAAGATAAGAGCAGTGGTGCAGAAGAAACTTTATAAACTAACTCTGTTAAATATATCATTAGTTTCATTCGAATAAAAAGTTTCTGTTTTTTTCCCTTAAATTAGTAATTTTTTTCTTACAAAATCAACCAATGTCGTAAGAAAATTTGTCAATAATAGATCACCACTCATCAATATGCGTGTTTCTAGTAAGTAACATATGATAAATCGTTTTCTGATATTTAAAGGCAATGATATGCGGAAATGTTTTATAGGTTCTTCAAAATCAGAGAAGTTAGAAAGTTTTTATAAATCATCTCAGATTGCAGCAAATGGACTATGGCTGTTTTCGCCAGAAGCTCCTCAATTGCTTTTATAATTGTTAAAAATATAAACACACTCATTTTCATCTCCGTGAGTTTATTTATTAAATAGTTTAATTTCAGAAAATTCTAAGAGTGGATAAAAAAATATCAAAAATTACAGATGAAGAGGCAAATGACAGAAAATACGCGGCAATTTTTAATTAGCAAAGTTATGGTGGTCTACAAAGTAATATCCAAACAATATTTGGAAGAACAAAAGAATAACAGAAGGTAAGAAAACAACTACTATCCTAAAAAGCCATAGACGAAGTAATTAAAACAACAAAAGATTTAAAGATGGAGGTGGAACAAATCTTAAATGAAAGTGAACAAGAATTGAAAAAAATGAGACAGAATATAAAGTTAATAAATGAAAAAGGAAAAGGAAAGAAAAAAGGAAAAAGACAAGCGAAACTTAGAATAAAAGATAGAAAGACTGATGAACAAATTAAATCGGGCAGAGATAAGTGACAAGAAAAGGAGTTTACATAAAACAGAGAAGCGAAACAGCCACCATAAAGAAAGACAGAAGAACTCAAGAAACAGGACTAAAATGCCAATTATCAGAGAGACTTGAACAGCGGAAATCAAGCTAGAATTTTTGGTACTGGTTTCCTAATTAACCCCTATTTCGGAAAAAAAATTGCCACAAAGTTAATAGGAAAAGATATGAATGTTATTAATATTCATGCACCACTGGGAAACAAACGGAAGAAGGAAAAGATGAATCTTATGAAGCGCTGGAGAACGATACACTACCAAAGCATGAAATTAATTAGTATATTAAGTATTAAGGTTGGTCAGAATCTCCTTACTGGTACGAAGTACAACACTATAAGAGTAAATGAAACATTGTACCGACAAGAGAAGATTGAAACAAGGTCACCCATTGTCGGCAATACTGTTTAACCCAATACTCGACAAAATAATAAGAAAAAGTGGAATCAATCAGACAGGAAATATTTTAAATAAGAGTCACCAGTATCTGGCATACGCAGACGACATAGCTCTCCTAACAAGTTCGAAAAAAACAATAGCAAGCTAACTTAAACCAGGAGCAAGAAAAACTGGCCTGCAGATGAACGAAGACGAAACAAAATTTATGATAATGGGAAACAAGAAACTCACCGAAGGAACCTCAACAAATCTCAAAATCAAAGTAAAGGAGGGTGACAACATAAAAATAAAGAGGGTACAAGCTTTTGTGCATTTGGGGGTGTTTGTTATTAAAAACAAAAACAGCAGTAAAAAAACTGAAAACAGAATAGTAAAATGTCACAAGCAAAATTCTAAAATCTAAAAGTGTTTCAAGAAAAGCAAAAATTAAAGTGTTTAAAGCAATAATATAACCAATAATGAATTATGGATGTGAGACGTAGGTGACAAACAAAGCAGACAGAAATACTTTTGAAACATAGGAACGGAAAATTCTCAAAAGAATGTTTGGAGGAAAAAACAACAGAATTGTGAGAGAGAAAAAACAGCTAGGATGTGCTAAAACTGTAAGGAAAGAAATCCATAACACAGTATGTGACAGCCCAGAGGATTAGATGGTTGAGATACTAAGAGAACTTTTAACGGAAAGAGTTCCAAAGTACACAAAAGAGGGAGAAGATCTGAAAGGAAAAAGAAATGACAAGATCTAACTGCAGATGAACGTTGAACATTTATGAAATCATCATATTCATAGTAGTTTACTGTTTCAAATTATAGTTTTAGGCCCTAAATTTCGTAAAAAGTTTACCTATAGAATAGCAAAACATATTCCATCGTATTTTGTTTATAAGTATGCAATTAAAATGGGAACAACTAATACATGTACCTGCTCTTAACCGCGCCACTATAAACGCGAAGGACTGTACAAGGTGGCAGTTGTGATTTAATGAGCGTAATGAAAAATGTGAATATGACGGAAAATGACTGTTATCAACTACGTCAAAGATGGCCGTTTTGAATATTATAGGGGTTGTGAAAGGCGTCTGTATACAATTTTATAACTGGCGTCGTTGACCAATATGGTGAAGGTAACCGTTGTGAAAAACGTCTGTGGTGGTTGTTAAAAAAAGTGGGTGTTGTGAACATGTAAGTCGTTGTGCAAAAGTTGGGCGTTACACTAACATCGATAGAAAATATGATGAAGAATTGTGAAAAGTCTGTGGTGGTTGTTATGAAAAAAGTTGGCGTTGTGAAGAGCGATTAAAATATAACCAAATAAATTCTGTTTCGAGGCTAAGTATCTGAAGAAGCTACTATGGCATTGAAAACAAAATGTTTGCTAAAAAACTTTCTTACATAATTGATATAAATATTGATAAAAGTCTTGATTAATTATGACTCAGAGGCGCACGACGACAACGAACAATGTTGTTATGTTATTTAAACAAAACTATTTCTAATAATAACGATTGTGGTTTTTATGTTGCCCTTATTTAATAATAATAGTAAAAAATAATTTTACGTGATTTGTTTAAATCATAAATGTCACAATTAAAATAATGTATGTATTGTTGAACTATTTGATTAAGTAATAATATTTATATTGCATTGTGCTAAATTTTATGCCGCTATCGAATAAACACTGAAATCAGGGGTCATTACTTACTACTCAAACACATATTGCATAAAAAATTCATATTTAATACAAAACTAACAAAAATCACAGAAATGGAAAAAAATATGACTCTTGCTTAACTCTGGTTCTAACCGGTAATACAAGATATATTCCAGTTGACCTGCTTTGATGAGAAGGTCTAATAAAACTTAATGTTCATGTTTGAATTATTAATTAACGCGAGCAAATTTTTATAGGGGACGAAAATTGTGTTTGGATGTTTTTCTGAATGCAAAACCAAGGATGAATTGTTTTAAAATTGTGATTACGTGTTGTTGTTGCATACAATGTCGTGGGTGCAAATATGGAATTGGTCCTCAAATATTTATTAAATTTGGTTTTTAATTAATTGCTTGAGGTTGTATATTAATTGTAGTTAATTTCACTAATAAAGTTATTAATTCAATTAAAATTAGAACTCCTGTTCAATTATAGAACCCCAACGCCGGGGATGGTAAGAAGCGTTCGGAGAGTTAAATTTTATTCACAACCTCTGTTCTTTGTTACTGCCGACGTTTCGCTCGCAGAGTGCGACCTTTATCAAGGCATATCTAACTCATATTTGCAGTGTTTTAAAAAGTTGAGTTGTTTACTTATGACACACATATTTTTTTACGCTTCTCAGAAAGTTATGTGGAATTTTTGGAAATTATTTTGATTTTTCAATTAAAAAAAAACTGGAAAATCATGTCTTGGCAAAATAATTTAGAAACGATTTCGTGTCTCAGAAATCTTTGTCTTTTTTCTTTATACTATTTAGCATAAAAATAATTTTTTTTGATATGTGTTATGGATAATGAATGCAAACCAAAAGTGTAATACAAAATACCTTCTCACATTTTAGGAAATAAATTAGAAAGGAACTGGAAAAGTTCACCCAAACTTTTGTGATGACATTCACAAATTGAATATACGCTGATGATGCTCTGTGAGTCTTGTATTGCAAAAATCATGCAATGTTTTCCTTATTTCTAATCATGACAGTCACTCGTCGTATGCTACTCTGAATACCTATTTCGTAACCAGCTCTACCACTACATACACATTATTTATTTCTAATAAGATGTTGCGACATCTAGTATCGCCTTCTGCTCTCGTAGCCCGTCCAAAAAGTGTTCTACAGTACTATTTATTTCTTCTATCAAAGACATTATTTCATTTTAGATTTCAAATTTATATGTATTTTTTTTATTTGTTTAGAATAAGATTTCTTAAGTCCTCATCCCCGCAGCTAAACTTTAAATTTTTGGTTTGATTTTCTAAAGTAAAATCTGATACAACAATTAAATTTAACTGCAACATCTTTTCTATCCCTCAAATTGATGACAAAAAAACGGGTCTTTCATGAAGTCATTTTCAAGACTTCTTCGTCAAAAATAAAAATATAACACACACTATTCACGCTCTAAGCTGCTTTACTCAGTTTTTTGTTGAACCATTTAACGATTCAGATGGTCTAGTAGCTTTTTTTTTAAAACGTAAACACAAATCAGAAGTGGTTTTTGTAATTTTACGAAACCAAAAATTGAAACAAATCTTAATTAAACCCTTTACCCTTTCACAAAGTTAAAGTATTTTGAGGGAAGAGGTGGCGGCGGCAAGGCATTACTGATATCCAAAAACGTTTTTGAGTCTAAAGCATGAAAACTAAATTTCCTGGAGAAACGTATACATAGCGGACTTACTTTATTGTTAATCTAACATTTTTGGTTTTCATTCCTTCCAGAGTGCGTCTGTTTGATCCGAGCACAGGAAACAAGTTCGTCATATTTCGGTAATTTTTTTTTGAAAGCGGAGGATCCTAGTAGTTGTTGGATTTCTTACGTAGTCATAGTCTGACGAACGTGAAAAGTGTACCTTGCTGATTTAGTAAGTTATTACGTATAAAGTCTGAAGACCCAGCACCCCGACTCGTGTTATAATTTTGTTTTGGGAATTAATTGAAGTTATATTGGTAAGTCGATACTTTTATTACATTTTAGTATATGTTAGTTTTGACAATTAGTACTGAAAGTAGAACTTTTTAATGATATATTTATGAACTTGTGCTTATGCAGGAAAGAAGTTTAAGCTGAAGATAAAATTGACGACGAGGAAGCAGAACTTACTTAGGATATTGAGTACACTGAAGAAAGAGATAGAAGTAGCAAATCAAAGCAAGATTGTGATAAAGAAGATAGTGAAGATTTTGTTCCTTTCTCAAAAGTTTTAAAAATACCGCATTTTATAGGGAAAGACGGAAATACTATATGGAATAAGCAGTGTCCTAAAAAATCGATAAGAACTAGGAAAGAAAATATTATTATTTGCTTACCAGAAGTAACCAGTTATGGTAAACAAGCGAAGTCCACAATGGATTGTTGGTCTCTGTATTTTACAGATAACATGATTCAGGTAATAGTGGAAAATACGAATTTGTATGTTTCTAAACTAGGTGAAATTTATACAAGAACAAGGAGAGCTAAGCCTACTGATATATGCAAGATCAAAACTCTATTAGGATTGTTGTATTTGACTGGAACCCTCAAAGTAGTCGGCTAAATACTAAGGAATTATGAGAAAGAAAGGAAACTGGAGTTGAACGATTTTTGGTTAGTTATGTCTCGTGATCGCTTTCTCTTCTTACTTAGGTGCTTACAATTTGATCATCTTGATACACGAGAAGAGAGAAAACATAAATTAGCGCCAATGAGAACGTTATTTGAATATTTTGTTGAGAACTGCAAAAAGACATACGCTGTTGGCGCAGCTACCACGGTTGACGAAAACCTAGAAACGTTTAGAAAGAGTTGCTCTTTTAAACGATTTGATTTGGTGAGTTTTTGTTACCGAAAGTTGACTACCTGAAGTTTTGTTACCGAAAGTTTGCTACAGAAGGTTTGTTACGGAAGAAGTTTTGTTACCGAAAGTTTGCTATAGAAGGTTTGTTACATAAAGTTTGTTATATAAAGTTTTTTTACATAATAGGGGTTTCTGACTATGCTTAGTCCACTATATTGCTATATTGTTTTAAAGAAAGAAACTGTACTAACTGTAACCTACCAACTAACACCGTTTACCACCAAACACATGAAAACAACTTAAATTGATTAAAACAAATTTTATAAAAAAATTTTTTTTTTAAAAAAAGAAATGGTAATAACTGTAACCTACACCACCGTTTACCACCAATCACATGAAAACAACTTAAAAAAAAACTTCTTCCGTAACAAACCTTCTATAGCAAACTTTCGGTAACAAAACTTCTTATGTAACAAAACTTCTTACGTAACAAACCTTCTGTAACACGGTTTCGGTAACAAAACTTCAGGTAGCCAACTTTCGGTAACAAAATTTCCCATAACGTTTTAAACAGTATATTCCCACCAAGCCCAATAGGTACCGGTTCAAGATTTTTGCGTTGGTGCTACATCTTGTACCTCAAACCTGGAGGTTTATGCTGGGAAGCAGCCTGGGAAGGGCAATAACGATTCATATAGTGTCTTAAGCTGATAGAACCAATATCGGAAACAAACCGTAATTTAACACCTGACAACTGGTTCACAAGTATTGATTCAGTCAACAAATAATAAAAGAACACAAAATTACATATGTGGAGACAATTAAAAAAAACAAAAGGGAACTACCCCTTGAACTTAGAAATACAAGAGCCCGGCCTACGTATTTGGATACCAAAACGATATTACGACCGTTTCTTACATCTCCAAAAAGTACACAAATGTAATTATGGTTTTTAGTTTACATCGCGATGACGCCGTTGATGCATCTACATTAGACAAACGCAAGCCTAGAGATTATTACATTTTATAATCACCTAAAAGGAAGAGTAGACAACTTTGACAAATTATTTGCAACATATGATGTATCCCGAAAAACCAGAAGATGGCCAATGGTCATTTTTTATGCCATGATGAATATGCAGGTGTTAACTCGCAAAATATATACCCTTCTAATACAAAATTCTATAATATCGTAAGAAGATAATTCCTACGAGAACTTGCTCTGTCTTTGAGCAAAGAATACATGGAAACACGTTCTTTGGCAGAAAATATATACCATCAGCTGTAAGAGGCTGGCACTTCAAATATAGCTGCGCATCAGGATATTACACTCGCTATGCGAAAAAGATGTCATTTATGTGCAAAATATTCAAAAACAAAATATTATTGCAATAATGTAAAAAATTTCTCATCTTCAATCTTGGTGTCCTACATGTTCAAAAATCGCGGAAAACCTACTATTATCAATTTTTATTTATTTATAATGAGAAACTTGCATTTTTTCTAAACTTTTATTTTTTTGCTTTTTGTTTAGTTTAATGCATTCTTTTTAATTATTATAAAGTGTAAATTTTTGTTTCTGTATAAATTAGAAATGTTTCTTTATATGCAGTTATTAGTTTGTATTTCTCTAGGGTTAAGAACTTTTAGAAAAATAGATACAATATTCACGGGGTGGTTTAAAATGTTCCGGTTAAAGGCAACCAGAGTGATTTGTAAATGGCAGACTGTAGTAAAAAGTTGAAAATTACTTTATTAATATTATAATATTTAATCTACATGAATCATATTTAGTGGACACCAAGTATAAAACCATTAATGTTATATAAAGTTTTTATAAATGTGAATTAAGACTAAAGATGTAGGTATTATGAGTATAATTTTGGTGATCTTTTTTTATCAAATATTACGTGATATCAGAATAAATCCTTTTGACAGAATATCCTCCATTTGCAGAAGAAGCTGTAAATAATAAAATAAACTTTATTCTTAAATTTTGTAGGGTTAATTTGATTAATTCGGAGATTCTATAAAATGTTATTATTGATTACAAATCAGTGACGTTCGTTGCGAGGTTACAGTCTTAATAGAATTTTTTAATACTAAACATAGGAAATACATTGCCATAGATTTTATAAAATTGTATCATACATTTTCATCATTAAACGATTCATTTTATCGAATACTAAATTAATTGTCTATTACAGTATTAGTCAATTTTATGTCTCAATCACGTAAATACAGTTTTATATTAAAATATTAATTTAATATTTTGTTTATAGATTGAGTTGGAAGAACTATAATCAAAACTTTAACATTTATTTGATTTATTTAAAGAAAAATAATAGGACAATAAATCGCTATGATTAAGGACTTCAATTTAATGTATAATCATGGCTACGTTTCGTGTTCTAAAGTGAACACTTCCGTAAACAAAACTAAGAATAATTGAAACTTGCTGATTAGGATGTAATTTATAAAATAATTGGGTTAACATGTTAAAAATTACAATGACATATTCCATAAATAGTAAAACTTAGTAATCTAAGTACCTTGATCTACAATCTACTGCATAGATTATTTAACATAAGGATTTTGGAAAAGATTGATGCTCGAGAAATGCACCGTTCTGTTGAAACTTTTTTGAAATAAAAATTTTGCTTAAGTATTACCGCTCTATACGTGTTTTTACTGATGCAAGACATTGCTGAATTTAGTTTTTTATACAAATTTTTATTGTGATTGTGATTCACGACTATACCAATCTTATTCCACTGTGTGATGTTGGTGTACTAACGTGAAGCCTTAATCATACCAATTTTACTGTTTACTAATGTAATTGGCTTTGCCAGATTAATAAAGGTGGTTCTATGTACGTCAAACACTAACCTAAGTACCTCGATTTACTGTTACTCTTTTCCATAAATTATCAAGATAAAAATTTTGGAGTGGATTGACGCACCGACCTGTTGAAACTTTTGTAAAATAAAAGTTCTTCTACGTACATACTGATCTAAATGTTTTTACTGACGTAAAACGTTACATAATTTCGACAACTAATGATTTGCATAAATTCCAGAGAAGTTTGTATACCTACAGTTTTTTTATTGTTTTTTATTCATCCTCGCATTCTTGGATAATATGAATAGCTGTTATTCCAGTTTTTAAATACAATCCAAGAAATTGTCAAATCGCATTTGTTTACCGTAAACATTAATTTTGATATTCTTCTCTATTTAATTACCTACTGCAATAAAATTGATTTAGAAAGTTAATGTAATTATATTAATATTGCCATTATTTGACACGATTTCTTTGAAAGTAGTTAATCAAGATATGTGCCTGCAAGTTATAATTTTCTTTAGTATCAGCTTAATGTCTTTTCTGATATTTATTTAATTATCGTAATATTGTTCCATGCTTACAATACACTAAAATGAAACGTTGCATCAAAAATTGAACTTGACTATTGCAATTCCCAAGTACATATTTGCATAATGAATGTGTAATGAGCATGAGCTATTAGTGATTTGACTTAGAATGCCAATTGTACGAAGGTGAGTTATTAATCATTAACGACTGTTTTGCTATTGCGTAGAAAGGGTTTTACGGTGCATTTAATTACAGTTCAGGAAATTTGTTATATGATTATGTTACAATAACATTGTTCAAAAGAAAAACTAAATCAGAATTAACTGTTAAACGTAAAAAATTGTAATTGTCAAGGTATCTTGAAACAAATTTTTATTGAAACTTCACTTTGAGTCAATGTCAACTATTTGCATGCAAACCGAATTCGAACATTAATCCTTAGGTGCATCGGACAAAATTATTAAAATTCTTCCTGTAACATTCGTTTCCTTTACAAAATTTGTGTAGGCGTATTGCTGAAAGTTAGTGAAATATCATCCTGAATCAATTGAAGTAATAATTACTTAAAAAACTTATAGGTGCTACTATTACTTCCTCTTGTATGAAGTTTTCAAATGTATTTATCTGATTGATAGTCATCAAATGTGCCAACCTTTTACACACTCCTGTGGCGGCGAGACACAAATATAGGAGGTTGTGTCAATGCAATGACAATAAACGACCTATACGTAGGTAATAATTATATTTAAACAAAAAGAATTGCACAGCTTACTTATGCAAAAACAAGGCCTAAAAATAATTTATGACATTGTGAAACTGATGATAAATAATTCATTTAGTTGGTGCATTTTTTTTAAAGAAAAAGAGAATTCTAATTCTCATTAGGTTGGTTCTCTTGATCACAATCGTTTTTATCCTAAAATGTGCACAACTAAAAATAAAAACCAACTTTTGGAGTACCGTGTATGTATCGTGTGTATTAGTCGAGGTGTTAATGGTTATTATCTAGCAGACAGTCAGAAAATACCGGGTATAACAGAATTCTTTGTGTGAACAAACAGTTTTATGTGGATGCTTTGTGTGGCAAACTATACAGGGTGTTGCTATATTCGACCGACAACGCTCTACCCCAGAGAGATCTCGTAAATTGGTGAATTTTGATATAGGCACGTGAACCCTTATAAACGACTTAGTTGCTGAGTTACAGGGTGTTGAAATAAAAATTAATAATTTGCAATAAACCGAAAATGCAGTTCAAATACTTTTTAAACCTTTTTCCAAAATTGAATTAATAGTATGGATTGAACCAAATTGTTTAGCAAAATGAGCAAATTGCACCTCAGCCGTTTAAGGGTTCATGTTCATATATCAAAATTCACCAATGTACGAGACTTCTCTGAGGTAGAGAGTCGGTTAAATATAGCAACACCCTGTACTAACTTTTTATTTTATTTTTATTTTTATAGTAGTAATTCTTTAACTGGTACAGTTTAGAAAGGTTATTATTTGAGCTAGAAAATATTAGTGCTCATAAAAATAAATTATAAACTATAAGTTTTGCTCGACTAATGTTAGCGATCACGTACGCAAAAGGTTCGCATTAAGCAACTTTGTCGACAGGTATGTAAAAGCAGTTACATAAGTCGATCTTTTGATAATTATTGCCAACATAAGCGTTAGCAAAATAAAAATCTCAAATCGCCTGTTGTAAGTTCGCAAGAGGTTGTACGATAGCAAACAAACACTGAGAATCACTTGACAACTGTTTCGTTCTTTTGGCACTCTTCAGGAGTAAGAGAACTCAAGTGTAAGTTCACTATTGTACAAATGCGTGCTGTCAACTATATTCCCTACTGGAGGGTACATCATATTCAAAGTTTTGTAACATCTAGTGCCGACTAGTGTTAGCGGTCACGTACGCAAATGGTTGGCATTAAGCAATTTTGTCGACACGTATGTACATGCATTTGCACAATAGTGAACTTACACTCGAGTTTTCTCACTCCAGAAGAGTCCCAAAAAAACGAAACAGCTATCGAGCGATTCTCAGTATTTGTTTGCTATTGAACAACCTATTGCAAACTTACAGCAAGCGATTCGAGATGTTTATTTTTGCTAACACTTATGTTGACTATAATTATCGAAGGATCGACTTATGTAAAATAAATTATTTTATCTTCACATATGAGGATATAAGGATAAGATTTCTGTTTTGCAGTATGTTATTTGCTTATATAATATTGAAGATAATATAAAATTGTTAACACACTAATATTTACGACTATAAGTTAGAGAGTTTGTATATTTGAACAGGTTAATTTCATGAAATACTAAAAATTTTTGAAATAAATAAAAGAAATCGAAAACGAAAGGACGGACAAAGTAATAATAAAACTACAGCTGTGTAATAAATAAGTCGACCAATCTGACAAAATGTGTAGTTATTGCACCACAACAACTTGTGTACTATGTGCACGACTATTCGAATAAGAAACTGAGCTACACAAAAAGTACAGTAAAATAATGTAAGGTGACGTGGAATTGACAGAAACTTTGAATTATAACCTAAATTTTGTATCAGTTGACTACTTTACGAAAATAATGACCAAATGTCAAAAAAATTCCAAAACCTACCCAGCTCATTTTTTATTTGAACAGTTGTTATTCATATTTATTTTTGAAGCTCTGACCGAAATCAGCGTTGCTTAACTTTGAAATAAATAAATATTTATTAACTAATTAATTCTTATTATTGAATATTATTATTATTTAATGTGATCATTTCTCATACTTATGAATGGAATTTTGTTTTGTTTAAGGTTACCTATTAGACGTATATTTTTTATTTATTAAATCAACGGATTTGTGCCTAATACTAAAATTTTCTTAGAATGCGACAAAGAGGTGAATTGAAACTATTTTCTTTTTTTTTGTACTTAGTGTTAAAAGTTATTACATTTCGAAAATTTAAATTAATTTGAGATAACAATAAGAACAGTCAATGTCACTAGTAATTAATGTATGTAAAAACAATATATTTAAGTAATCTCTCTGGGATTCCAAACAATCCAGTCCAAGATCATTACGTATGGTTTCATATTCACTTCTGACGTGATTGTGACTCATTCTAAATTGTGCAAATCGAAGAAATCTGTTCTACACCCTCTCAAGTTTATGCACCAAGCCTGTAGCATAGAGATACCACATTGTGAGCCATACTCTAATATTGGACGCACTAAAGCACAATATAACACTATACCAACAAATTGAATAGATGTTCTATACAGGGTGGTGCATTTAAAGACGGGTCATAGGTTAATGGTTTTGGTATCAAAATGAAGCTAAAATTAGTCCGTATAGCAGTTGCTATTAGGAGTCAGCTGAATTTCACGTTATTTTCAAAAATTTGTCAATAAAAATAAAATTAATTTTGATAGTAAAAAAATCTACATTCCTACGTTTTGACAATAAGGCTGAAAGGAAAGTCATTAATAAGCAAATAAAAAGCTTTATTCCCAAAGAACAGCTTTGACTGATATTAGAACTAAATTAAATAAGAATGTTACAATAAATAAACATCAAAAATGACTAATTTTTATTAATGAGTTTTCAAAAAAACGTGTAATTCAGCTGTTTTCTGATAGCGAGCGCTATGCGCAATAATTTTAGCTGCGTGTTTTGATACCACAACCGTTTTTGTCACTTGAAAGAACAAGCAGGAATTCGAAAAAACCAGTTCACAATGCTAAATCCCTATGACCCGTTTTCAAAAGCACTACCCTGTATACAAATCCTAATATTTTATTAGCTCTTGTAACTATATTATTTACATGATCAATAAACAACATATCTGACTTATAAGTAACTCTTTTTCAGAAAGCTAAAAAAAATCTTTAATCAATGGAGTCATAGTCAAGTATGGTTTTCATTTAAAAAATGCGTGTTTGTAACTAGAAAATGAATTGAGCTAAATTGTATATAAAAAAAAATGGACAAAAAATGTTTTGGTTAAAATAAAAGATATTCACAAAAAAAAGTTATAAAGCATTAAAGAAAACGGCATAAAACGCAAAACACTCTGTATCTCCCAGACCATTGAGTTTGTATCAAAAAATCGGGCCAAGAGTCCCGACCACGGTTTTTCCCTATCAATTCGCAAAATACCTGAAACCCCATAATTACATCGAAAATAGGACTCCATGTACACCACCTTTCTAATTCCATCAAATCATATTTCATTAACTCTTAATCATTTTTATCCCTAATTGCAAATAATATTTTGAGATCATCAGCATATAATAAGTACAAACAATGAAAAAATTTATTCCCAATATCATTTACAATTAATTAAAAAGTAGCAGCTCTAAATGCGAGTCTTTGTGGAACACCTGACGTAGAAACAATGTTTTCAGTGATAAAATTTGCAGAAAATTTAACATTCAATCGCTTGTTGGACAAATCATCCCTAAACCAGCATACCAATGGAACATTTACTCCAATACACTTTAATTTATTTATAAGAATAGAATGATTCACTCTATGATTCTACGTTTCCACCATTTTCAAAAGCATCTAAAATATACTAAGCGTATACTACAAGATTGGTTGTAGTTGAACGGCCATTAACGAAACCATACGGATGCTCTACAATAATATTCTTAACAAGTGACGATAATTTAATTTGGACTAGTTTTTTGACAAGTTCAGGGATAGCTGAGTATAGTAATTTCTTTCAACGGACTTATTTTGCCCTTTATACACTAGTCGTACATGTGTTAATTTCCAATTGTTTGGAAATACACTCACTTTAAGAGACCAGTTAAACAGTAATTGAAGGGCATAACTTAACACCATACCACAATTTTTAAGCACAACAGGTGGAACCTCATCAGGGCCTATAGATTTTCTACTAACTAGTTTACGCAAAACTTCATACATTTTATATTATGAAAATTGAATGAGCGAGAAATCTATTTCAGATAAAAGTTTCTGTGTTTTTTTCAACATTGGGTAATTATTATCATCAATTATAAATATAGAAACAAACAATCTTGCAAACATATTAACAATATCAAATTCATTAGAGCTCACCTCATCATTAAGTTTGATTTGTAATGGCATGCCTTCATTTTCTCTACGTGATTTTAGATGACTCTAGAAAGTGCTAGAGTTTGACCTCAGTAACTGTTCAATCAAATTATTATAATCAGAAAGATTTGTTTTTGTCTTTGGTTTTACATTCAGTTTGTATAATAGAGAACTTTCTATAGTCCCTTGAAACAACTTAAACTTGAAGCGCTTGTGTACTAGTTTCTTCTAAAAAATCTTATTTTTTAGCTCAGATGAACACCATTTCGGGAAATTACTAGGACATCTTTTCCTTATAAGAACATATAGCTTAAAAGAAGTTTCTACTGCCCCTCCCAAGTTGTTAGACTCTACTTCATTTTCAAAAAGCAAGTCCCAACTTATTTGCTCCAAGAAAAAATTATTCATTCTGTATTCTGCTTTATTGAAATTGTAGTAAGTCAATTGTTCAATTTTATTATTTTTACAACAAGCACTCAAAAACATAGGAAGAGGGGGTGACCACCAACCACGTCCACCAGTTCCATTTTGACAACATTATCAAATATTATAAGATACAATACAAAGATCTAATAAAGTGCCATTAGCAAATAAATTGCATGTGGGATGTGCAATCTAAGGTTGCCGTTGAGTCTGGGAGTCCTGTTTCTAAATTCCAATTGATTTTAGGCAAATTCAAATTACCAACAACAACTATGTAGCGTTTAGGATGCCTACAAAAAATTTCCCAAACTCAGTTTATTTATATGCCGAAACTACAGAATTTGGCAGTACGTATACATCATATATTATCAGACATATCCTGTTCAATTCAAGTTTCAATAAAATATTTTAAGTGTAGTACAATTCAGGACATTTGAGAAAGTATGATTTCACACCGTTACTAAAACGCCTCCTCCATGGTTTGTTAGGCTGTAACCTAAGTCACAATCGTTTATATATACATTAAAACCATTTTATTCCATTTCAGTAGTATGCACACCAGAATGAAGTCAAGTTGCAGTAAATACAAAAATATCCTGGTCAGTTAAAAGTACATTTTTTTTGTAAAGTATTCATTTTAAAACAACACTTCCTAAATTCTGGTGTATTCTGCTAGACATGGGTAACTTCAGTCTTAGGTTCAAACTGAAATACCTTTAGGACTCTATTCATATATCTAATTCACCCTCACCAGCGCCTCCAAGTTTCTGTTTAGCACTTCCTTTGCATTTTTGTGAGATCCGGTTTTACTGTTTCAATCTTCAAATTTCTGACACACTCAGTCTTAAAAACTATCTTAATAGGTCGAACTTTTTCTGTCTTTTTTACGGCCCACACTAACACTAACAATTACTTGAAGCTCTAGCTTATTAAAGTAGCAGCCACATTTAATTGATCATGCTTAATTCTAACCTTAAGCACATCCAAAACTGATTCTAAAGTAACATAACATTTGTTTTTTTGAACCCTTTTTCATTTATTTCTTCAAACAATGCAGAATTCTTGACCACGGATGTAGCCCCCCAAATAATCTTATTTTCTATCTCACTGATTTTTCTTTCATTTCAATCTGATTTCTTTTTAACAACATTTTATTCTGTTACTGACTTCATTTAAATTATTTTTTATACTATCGAATCACTGAAGCTTTATTTCCAGCATCTCTTCTGCAATCTTATCAACTTTTTTTACAAGTTCAGATAAAATAGACATGACATTGTCTACCTTATTTGTCACTGTATGTGTGTCAGGAGCTTTCCAATCTACTTTCTCACATATCCACTTAAAAGCAACATCACTTGAAAGCTTTACATATTTAGAATCAGCATCACACTGAATTTCGTTATCCTCTCTTCCCACTGCCTACACACAGATTATACTCGCAACTGACTTCATTACTCCTTCGTTGAAAAACAATTAATTAAAGTAATTAACAAATAAAAAAAAATTGGTATTCCTCATCACTTCTTCTTTTCACATAAAATTTGGTAAAAAAGTTTGTATGAGTTATAGTGGAATTTATTTATTTATTTAATCGTATGGTACATTTTAAATATTGTATTGTGATGTAAGTGTTATGTATGGTGCCCCAGAAGATCAGTATAAACCTGTACAGTGTGGTGACGAAACCATGTGCAATTGTGGATTGGTTCGTCTTGGCAAAGCATTTACTTCAAGGTTAACTAAAAACCTAAACATGGCAACCCTTACCCACCCTAGTATTCACATGTAATCATATTAATTAAGTGTGTAATGTGATTGTGTTTTGTGAAATTGTGGAATTAATATCTAATGTCGTGCATCTTTCAAAAAATAGTTTAAACATCCAGCATTAATACTTTTACTCTATAAATTTGGAATATAAGATTGTCAACAAACTATATGTCAAATGTCAACAGCGAAGTTGGGATGAAGTTGCTCTGCTTCATTTTTAAAATTCTATTGATCTTACCAACAATATTTCAAAGGCAAAATATTTTGCATCACGCTATAAAGAATCTGGAGCTTAGCTTAACACATTACCGTCCAACTCAATTGAAACACTACTGGACAATAACACTTTGAGAATTTCAATTGCACTGAGATTAGGATGCAGAATACGCTTGTCGCATCAATACAATTATAGACTAAGTTGATGAAAGTTGACTATAGACTATCTTGTAAAAACGGACATGGAAAATGTTCCATACATTCATCGGCAAATCAGATTTTGAAGAGTGCATTAGCAACTGCTCATATTCTTGCAATCTTGGAACCTTCAGGACTATATAGAGATGGTGGAAGACAGCTAGACAGAATGACGTTAGTTCCGTAGTCAAAAGGCATCTCTCTACCAAGTTACGCTTCAAATCTTAAAGCAGTAGCAGATATGGTGGAAAATTTAATTTATTTTTAAAATAGGTGTTTCCATTTAGAAGGTCTTCATCCATGCATAAAGTTATGTATGTACTACGGACATAACCAGCTGAAGCTTCGGGCTCAAAATCACGTCTCGGGTAATAAAAGGTTCATTACATCCAACTGTTATTTTAGGTCATCCAAAATCTCCCTGTTAACTTTTATAACTGTTTCTAACGTTATTTGCTATTCGTTTACTATTAAATAATAAAAAACTATAAAAACTATATAACAATAATATTTATTTGTAAATAGACTAAAACATTAATGGCCGACTTAAACTTAAGCAGCGCTTAAAATCAATCGTTACTAAGTTCTTAAGCATTGCTTAAGTTTGAGTGCAATCGGCCATAAATGTTACATGACTGTAAAGTATCCTCAAGTTAGGTAAATTAAACAATCATGTTTAGTTGGTTTTTATGTGTTTTTAGAGAAAATCACACAAGAAAATTTCTCATTAATTTTTTAAAGGTTGTCTTCAAACTTGTAATTTCTTGTTTTATTTATATATAGTATACATAGTATAATCTAGCATGACATCTGTAAACAAAGAGATAAGTCTAATTATATATTATTTTCAGGATTTTTCCGTCGTAAGATTCAACTAATATATACGGACTCATGCTAAGCTTTTAGTGTATAAATGTTTACTTACTTTGATTTATAGCAGTTTTATGACTTATGAACTTTTCCACAGTTATTTTGGTTTAAATCTTTAACAATTTCACGGCCTAGGTTATCGCAACATATCTTTGAAAAATGTTATTATTTAATAGTACACATTCTTGTTACTATATGTCTGTTATCAAGAAGTGCTGCCCATGTAAAAAACAAAAAAAAACCAATTTGATTGATAAAATTACTGGCGCCGGACTTAAAACCACTGATACACTTACTTCTACTTCAGACGTTAAACAGTTTTTTTTGTAATAGTCTGGTGGAATCCTATTGCAACCTGTTTCAGTCGGTATATGTACGTAATTCATATTAACTCAGAAAAAATTCCACCATTGCATGAGACGTAGGTTTATGAATCGGATGATACTAGGTACATCTAGTCTAAAGATTTATAATCACGTTGACGTTATTACTATTGTAAAAGACTCAGTATGTACATCTGCAAATAGAATGACAAAAAAATTATATTTATTTAACACACATCAACTTTCACATAATTCATGTTAAATAAGAAAAGTCAAATAAAGAGATGTTATTACTGAGTTATATCAATTATTGAGTAATTATTGTAATTATTAATAGTTTAGTCTTAGTCTTGTAAATGATCTAAGTTCGTTACCTGATAATACAGTAAAACCTCTAAATTGCGGTCACTAAAATTTGCTGCAAAACTGACCGGTATATGGAGGTGGCCGTTATTGGAAGGAAAAAAAATTATTTCTATGCGTTGTTTATTAAAATCTTTTAAGTATGGAACATAATACGGTTCGTTATAGGGTACTAACTATGTACATTAAAAATAACTATAAATGTGCTGATGCAATATTAAATAATTAGACAATATAATAATGGAAGAGTTATACATATTGAATACATAATATATACATTTACATAATTTGTACCTATTTTCTAATTGCTGATTATACCTATTACAATAATTAATTACATACATATACATACCATTAAATTACATTTTTGTGAATGAGGTTTGTTTTACATCTTTAAGTTTAGTTTGTAAAACAGAAGATTCACATTTTGATAAAATTCTATTCTACCGCTAGCTGACACTTATCATTAGAAAATAGAAAACTTTGCACATCTCTTAGTTGTTCACACACTTCACCCATATCTTTAATGTTTGACGTAAAAACTTTCGATTTTTCTGCACCACTTTCATTGTTTGAATCACAGCCTTCACTGTAGTTTAATCCACTGATTATATCTTGAATACTTAAATTGGGGCTTTCGGTCAAAATATTCCAATCAATAGCATAATTTTCAAGGCTTACACGTTGATTACCTTCTAGTAATACTAGAAAAAGCTGAGCTAGTAGAATTGCGTCTTCTTCATCAAAATCTTCTTGCAGGACCTTTTTCGAGAATCCTGATTTCGCGGAACATTTAGCAATTGGGATAGGCGAAACGTTTCTCTAGGTTACTGATATCCAAACTAAAACGCTGGTTAAATTGATATTTTCTTCCGCATCTTTAAAAGGACGTTACGTATTTGTGAATGTTAGCAGCCTTTTGATTAAAAACTTTCTGTAGACCATCTTAAAGTTTTGGATAATTTCTAGATCCAGTGGCTGGCAATGGGATGTGGTGTTTGGGGGTAGAAAAACAATGTTCACATTTTCAAGAGTCATTTTGGGCATTATCCAGAAATAATAAAACTTTTTCTACTCCGATTCTAGAATAGTAACGTTCTGTATCAATTTTTAAATGCAGAATAGTTACATTCTACAGCACCGTGCGAAATATTCTCGCTCTAGTTATGGAATGAGCACAGGTACGGCCATCTCGTGGCTGTTAACATAACGTTGCGTTTGGTGAGAATTTTAAAAATAATTAATTGACGATACTCGATTCAAGTAAAACCGGTTATAAATAACACAATTTAATTTTTAAGTTTTACTATAATTCATGTTTAGAGCTTATAAGTGTAAAATTAACTTTCAAAAGATTTAACCTCCAAATATATTGTTGTTTGAAATTATTGTGTGGCTGGTGCCATATACAAGAGGGATTTGAATCAATTACAAAATATATTGTTCATAGTTTATTATTCCTATAAAATTACACAAATTATTTTAGTCATTGCCAGTTCTTCATTCAATGATGAAAGTATTGAAATCTATATACTGTGAATGAATACGGTCCCATATGATAGACGTTAAAAAACTAACCACAACTATGAACAATAAACCTGTAACATTTATGAAAAGAGAGTGTTCAACTAAGTATTTAATGAGTTCTTCGCTATCATTCGTAAGTCGAAAAGTTTAACCTTATTGCTTATGTTGTGGTTAAAAATAAAAAAATGTTTTCCTTAGATAAGTCATTAAGAACCTAAATTGGCTTTGCTTATTAAGACAAAATCCACCAGTCAAAAATTATTCTTATAAACAAGGGCTGTAGATATTGGAGTTATGGTAGCATCTAAATGTGACGGTTCTACAATTAGCGACAAGTGTGGTAATGTTTAATTAAGTACATCACTCATTTATAACTTATCTCCAACAGGTATAAATTTTAAAGTGATATAAACTCAACATTAAAGAAGCTGCACCACAAGGTATCGTTATACCCCAAGATATTCTTTGTAAGGCTTTGGTAGGAATACGTGACTTCATCAAAACAAGCCTTCTAGTATTAAGAAATCTTCAGAAACCAATTTGTCATAAATGAAAGGATAATGAAATAAGCCCCGAAATTTTACACACATTAGCAGAGGTAACAATTAAACCAACTTCATTAGTAATTATCTTCACTCGTATACATTGGTCGTAAGGCTTTCGAAGGAACATGTGAGATTTAACTATAGTTACACGACATTCGAAGAAGGCAACAACATAACTAACCCATGAAGGATCCCCGCTCAAGTCGAAAAATTGGGCCTCTGTTCCTATATGAAAAATGTTTTTTTAAATTAGTCACCAGGAACCTAAATTGCTTATTAAGACACAACCAAATATTCTAATAATTTCACAAGGGCCATTCGTAGATATTGGTGTTACGACAAAGCATCTATAAAATGTTATGTTTCTACAATTAGCGACAATGGTGATAATGTTTAATTTAGTACATCACTCATTTATAACTTATCTCCAACAGGTATAAATTTTAAAGGGATAATAAACTCAACATTAAAGAAGCTGTCCCAAAAAGTATCGTTATACCCTAAGATATTGTTTGTAAGGCTTTGGTAGGAATAGGTAACTCCATTAAAACAAGCCTAGTATTAAGAAATCTTCAAAATCTTCAGCATGTGAGATTTATCTATAGTTGCATAACATTCAAAGCTGGCAACATAACTAGCCTATGGAGGGTAACTGTTCAAGTCGAAAAATTTGGCCTCTATTCCTATATGAAAAACTAAGTGGTTGCCTTTGAGCATGCACCCATTATCTTCACTTTATGGAATAAAGAAAGTTTCGTTCTTATCTTTTCTTTCGATTTATTAAAATGTTAATGCATAACTTATGGCCGGTTGCACCGACACAACTTAAACTTAAGCTGTGCTTAAGAACTTAGATAAATTATTGTTAAAACCATAGCAACGATTTTTTTAAAAGCATTGCTTAAGTTTAAATCGTCTTGGTGCAATCGGCCATCAGATATGTATCACAGAGTTATTTTTTAGAATTCCATTTTTTTGTTAGATATACTTGTATGTTTATCTTAGTTATTTTATTTAAAGAAGTACACTGACATACAAAGTTTTGTACATATTTCAAATAAATTTATTCTTTTCTAATGAACTAATGCGGCTTACAATTTGTTAATGAAGATTTCTGTCAAAGAGTTGGTTTCTTTATTTAAACCTTAAAAAGAAAGCTATCAACTTTATCGAACGCTTATTCAATCGTGCAAGTAAAGCAAGCATTTTCTTTGCGCATTATGATAAATTGCGCACCTCCTCAAGTATTTGTTTAAATACATAAAATTATTAGAAACACACAATGTATGAGACAATGTTTCAGATCTGCTAATGCATCTCACAGGAATGTGTTCAAATGCCACACTTTTTTTTTCTAGGATACAATGCTTCTAGAGAAACCAATTCAATTATTTACCATCTTATTTATCGCATCAATTATCTGGGATTAGATTAAAGTTGAATAATATCATTGCCGTCTTGAACACCAGGCCGTCAGGTTCAAATCGTGACGTCACAGTAAGAGTCGTAAATAAAATAACCCAACTTTCGTAACATGCCTTAATTTCATAAACATTATAATTTTAATCATATTGAGACTACGTTTGAGGTACTAAACGATAGAAGAATCTGTCTATAAAGCTCCAGATGTTGCGGATATGGTTAACTATAATTTTCATGCTGACGAATTGTGCTGTAAAAGTGATCACCTTCGAATTTCAGTAGTTACCTTCACCACGAATTTTTCATAACTTCGAATAAGTAGTAAGTGACTTTGTAGCATATAATTTTATTAAATTTGGTACTACTTACACCGAGAAATAATAGGTCAAACTCAGTGGCGGCTTGTCCATATGGTCATTTGGTCAATGACCTCCCAAAAATTTTGACAATATATAAAAAATATTCATTATTACGTGTTTTATTAAAATAAGTAATTAAGTCGCAAGTACAATAACTTAAAGTTTATCGGCCGTCGTTCGTAATTCATCCTCTTCAACCTTGGGCTGGCGGTGCGAATTGTCCTCATTAAATTAGATCTACCCGAAAAACTCGAAAAAACGTGCAGCGCCCGAATAAACGCAAACGTCCGAAGCAATAATCAACTTTGGGTCATGAGCCGGGTGCCGCAGTTTACGTTGACTTCGTATAGGGTGTACAACTACGCTCGATTTTTGATTCGATTTTCGCGTGTTTTAAACCAATTTAAGAATTTATATTGATATGTTTTACTGTTGTTGTGTTGTTTTGTAAAAATACTATTTATGATTCGCGTGTGCATGCGCTATAATAGAAAATGTCGGTAGTGCAGAAAATTAAACAACTAAAAAGTGCTAACAAACTTAATTTTACAAAATTAGTTGAGTTCAAGACAAATGGTCGTCCTTTGCCAGAACTAAGTTTACGACAAACTAGCAAAGACAAAAATAAAGATGTTCATCGAAACTTTCGCAAGGTAATGTACGATTTAGCTAACTGGATATGTGGTTGTGAAGTATCAAATGTATTTTACTGTTTTGTTTGTTTATTATTTTCTAAAGACTCGTCAGACTCGCTATAGTGCAAATCCGGTGTAAGACATTTAAAACATTTAAAAAGAGGAAATAAAAAACATGCTTTGTCTGCAGAACACATGAAATGCTCGGTAAATTTTGCAACCGTAGGAAATGTTGATATTCGTACACAGCTAGACAATGCTTACAGAAAATCCCTTAGAGATTTTAATGAGAATGTTTCGAAAAATCGCTATATTTTGAACAGAATTGTAGATTGTATAAAATTTTGCGGTGCATTTGAGATATTTATATTTTTTTAAGTATGTCTATTTTTAAATTAATTTTTGACCTCCCAGTATGATTGACCACGAGCCGCCACTGGTCAAACTTTGAAATAGGTTAAACTTTATTTATTATAAGTATTTAATTTTCATTTGTTATTACAAGTATTTGCAATTACATTCGTTCTTATTTTGGAGTAATTGTTTAGAATAGTGGTTCCCATACTTTTTTTTCTCATAGACCACTTTAAACATTTTGCTGGATCTGGTGGACCCCTGCAGCTATTACATTTACTAACTTACTTCCAAAACCCGAAAAAAGTATATGTCTATGTAAATCTGTGTTGTGGCTATTTTTCAATCAACTATGAGTTGAAAGTTTTCGAAAAAAGGTGAGAATTTATATTGCTTTGATTATGCTGTGAGTATTGTCATTCAAGCTAAGTTTCAAAGCCAGTCTAAAAGCGTCTTCATCCAACAGTTGGATTTCTACTTTACTTTTTGTATTCTAAGATTGACTCACAGTACAAGAAACCAATAATCTCCCACTTCGGAGTGGTAAAAGTAAAATAAATATTTTCTTGTTTTGTAGCTATTTATTCAAACACAAAAATTACTACACTTTTAATTATGTTGTTATAACAGTCTTAGTAGAATCAAAACGTTTTTTCTCAGATTACCATTGTAATCTGAGATAAAAGTTATAATTTTAATGGGAGGGATGTACTTGGTGAATTGACAGCAAATTATCAATATTCGGCTTGAGTTTAGTTAAGTATAACCGTAAATCTCCTCGCTCTGTAATATTTAATCTGCTCCGTTTTTTTGTCAACAAGTTTGTTACGGCACTAAAACTGCGTTCGACAAGATATGACGAAGGAAACGCTATGAGAAATTTTTGCACAATTCCCCACAGTCCTGGATATTTTTCAGGTATTTGTGCCTGCAGCCAAAATGATTGATACCCTCTTTTGAATGCTACTTTGAGCTCCTCATTAGTGCTAAGCTCGAGTAGCTCTTCTTGCAGAACCACATTTTCCACTTCAGTTTCATCATATGGATTTATTATCCATGGTGGTATATCCATCGACAGAATGTCTTCAAATCTGATTTTAAAATCATCATACAGGGCAATCAAATGTTGATCATACGTCTGAATATCTTCGTCGAGGCATTCTACCTGCGATAAATTTGGAAACTGGGAAAATTCACGTCGACCAATATTTTGCTTCATAAGTTTCAGTTTACCAAGAAAAGCTGAAATTTCACTCTTTGTTTTTATCAAATTGAGGCTGTCCCCTTGTAACTGTAGGTTGAGGTCATTGAATTTTTGAACAAATCTGTCAAATACGCAATGTCTGCTTTGAAATTCATGAGGTTTTCTTTTAAAACAGGATCTTTAGTGTTCAGAAACTCTAAAACAGAGTCGAAAAGCAAATAGAATCTTGATAGACATGCACCTTTCGACAACCAGCGTACTTCGGTATGTAGCAGCAATCGTTGGAAGTCCTCATCATTTTCTTCGCACAACTGTGCAAATAAGCGCGTATTTAATGCATTGCTTCTTATTTTGTTAACTGCATTAATCACAAATTGAAGCGCTTGGTGCAATCTATCACTCAATTTTTCGCTACTAGATGTTGTCGGTGGATGACACAGTGAATTGCAATTACCTCTGGTATAATCCTTTTAAGATGACTTATAAACCCACGATATCGCCCGACCATGGCAGGAGCTCCATCTGTTGCCACCGAAATAATGTTTGTGAATGCAATTGATTTTTCCGTAAAAAATCATTCAGAACATTAAAAATTGATTCACCTTTAGTGTCAGTCTTCAAAGTTTTCGCGAATAGTAACTCTTCAAACATTTGTTCGCCTTTGATAAATCGAACATATGCCAATAATAATGCTTCATTGCCAGGTAAAGTTGACTCGTCCAGTTGAATAGAAAAATGAGTTGTTTGCAGATAATTACACAAGAAACTTTCAACATCAGAGCTCATTTCATCAATACGTCTTTGTACAGTGTTGTTACTCAAAGGAATTCTTTTAAGTATGTCAAATGAAGATTTGTGCAGGACAGTTTTTAAGACCTTTTCAACAGCAGGCAAAATTAACTCCTCTCCAATGGTATGCGGTTTCCCAGATTTTGCTATAAGTAATGAGATATTGTAAGATGCCCGCAAGCCATCGTCGTTGCTTTCAGACGTTGAAGCGAACATACTATGCACGGTGGGTCTCTTTTCATACTTTTCCTTCAATGTTTGGAAATATTTCAAATCCTTACCTATTTTGTCAGGATGACACCTTCTTAGATGATCTTCCAGCTTCGATGGTTTCATAGAGTCATTGCTCAAGACTTTGTTGCATAAAAGACACATGGGCAATCGCTTGTCTGTATTTGATGGAAGAAAACCAAATTTCAAATATTCAACACTGTACTGTCGACACTTCTTCTTAGATTCAGCCATGTTTCGTATCAATTACTTACCTGTAAATATGAAAAAAATGTTTGTTAAGTAATCTTAAAATGATTTAACAAACATAATAGAAGTGGCTTTTAAGATACAAGTTGCTAACAAATAGATAGGTAGGTACTTACTTTTCCAACACTGGCAAACAATAATATCAATTCACTTTAATTTTCAAAAGTCTGAAAACTACTTCGGTCACCGATTAAAGAAAAATCCAACATGTTCATGCAAGTTCAGACACGACTTTAACTAGGCGGGCGGGCGGCGCGGCATCGGCGAGTCTTGACACGCTCTTTCTGAATATGGAATATGCAAGTTCTTACAAAAACAATTGCTGAGCTTCTTATAATATTGTCTTCCTATATTCATAGGAGAAGTCAAGCTTCTTATAATATTGTCTGCCTATATATATTATTGTCTCCCTTATTCATAGGAGAAGTCAAGTCGGGTCACCTAATACATTTTTATAGACCCCCGTTAACGAGTTGTGCACCCCCATTTTTTCCACGCAAGCGTAGACCCTATCGGGCTCCCGTGGACCCCTGGGGTCCACCTGGACCACTTTGGGAATCTAGGATTTAGAAGAATGTTACCCCAAATAGAAATTGACTTATTTAAAGGTTAGTAGGGAATCTATAACATTCAGAATAATTATAAGTGGACAAAAATAAAAGGTAATAACCATCATCTTTAGTCACTTCGTGGTTTCTTATTATAGTTTCATTTCGAAAATGCTTCATTCAAACACGAGTGTGTTTGAAAACAACTAAATCACTTTGAGGTATTTTTTTAACCATGATGAACTTAGGGATTCTTCATTAATGAAGGAAAACATGGGTACATAGGGTCACACAACACTTATTAGGTATTTTCTAGAAGTAAACGAACATAATAGGGTAAGGATGTTAAGTTTAAAAAATGCATTTATACCATTACCTGCTTATGTATTGTAAATTTAATAATTAAAAAAAGTAAACGGGATTTATTTAAATAATTATGAAAAAATGTCCTAACCTACAATTGTTCAAAAACACATCACACACTAGCCCAATACAACACAAACTAATTTTTACAAATATACAACTACAAAACAACAAACCAACACGTAAAATCAACAAAATACCAAATTTAACTTCAAAAACACCAAGAAAAATACAAAATTCTTCAACTATGCATGAAAATCTTAAGACTCTTACGATGACGTCACAATAAACAAAAGCGAGTAACCTGACGGCCTGGAGTTCAAGACCGCAATGATAATATTCAATAGTTTTTAAATCATATACTTACCGAAAGCAAAGTATAGTGCCGAAAGCTGCCAACATTAACTTTATACACAATTTGTTTAATAAACGTTCGTAATAAAATAATAACTAAAAAACTAAAGCAACTGAACACTATTAGTTGTGTTATTGTTAATTAATAAATCGCAAATAAAAGGCATTGCTTTTTCTAACCTTAACCTAAATTGCAACTACCATTACAAATAAATGGTACCAACTTAAAATATAAACCAAAACTATCACTTTTGTAAATTGTTTAACATTTCTTTTATTGATTTAATACACACTTTCTCTGTCGTAGAAAAAGTATAGTCTGCAACACGCGTGGAATGGCTATTCCGCACTTGTTACAGAATATACTATTCTACTTTCTTTTTTCATTTTTTCATCAAATTGTATGCGTAAATTGCATTCTAAGTAGCGAACAATGTAAGTACATCAACAATTTCTGTGTACAACGCACGCTAGTAGTTCTTTCTAAATAAAAGTGACAAATAATATACAAGCTGTCGTTCGTCATTTCGAATTTTGAATTATCAATTATTACAGATCTGAAGGAGTTTTTGCTGTAGTAGGGATGTACAGTGATTTATCGTAACTGAAATTGTGTGCTTATGCAAATATTTTTGTAGCAAAATGCTCTACTAACCCAGTGTTTTTGCTACATTTTTGAAACACTTGTATGTAATTATTTAGAAAAAACTATTAGCGTGCCTTGTACACACAAATTGTTGATGTACATACATCCGTTCTCCTTTTAGTTTGCATCTATTTTTAATCACTTCCATTTTATCTTTCCAATCCTCCATTTCAACAACGTATTGATCTTCTATTTCTCGTACTTTTTTAATGCTTGGGTTTATTAAAAGTTTTTCTTTAAAGAAATTCTCAATTACTATTTTCTTAGGTGTGTGGTGTCTCCTTGAGCTGATCTGTTATTTTGTTCCCTAATTCTAGCATCGCCGCTTTTTCCGCTTCTTATTCTATTGTTCTAAGTTGTTAATTTAATAATTTTATTTCTTTAGCTTGCTGTTCGAGTTGTTCTTCCATTTGTTTATTATCAGTTCTTTCTTGTTTAATTTCTTTGTTTTTTTTTATTTCTTTAAGGTCCTGGTTAATATTTTGCATTAATGATTTTATTTCTTTAATTTCGGTACTTGATTTTGGAATATTTTGCAGAGACGAGTTTTTTGATTAATTGCGGATAGTTCTTGCTCGTCTCTTTTTTTTTAATGTATTGATCAAGTTGACCTACACTATTGGCTCGATCTCTTCTGGTCGTGTTTTTACTTATTTGTTGTTAAATATCTTTATTTAGGCAACAAGTTCATCGTGTAATTTTTTTTAAAAGAAAAATATGTATTTGTTGATTTATGAATTTTACTTATTGGTTATCGGTCACAACTATGTAACTTTACAGACGTTGAACTCTTAGATTTATGTGTAAAACGTGTAGATTTATGTACCTTACGTAATTGGTTGATGAACTTGTATTAATTGTTTGGTTGCATTAAGTTTTTTTTTGTTTTTTTATTTATGCCGTTTTTATATTCCTTTACTTCGATTTTTACTTATTTTTAATTATAGATAAATATTTTGTTGGGTTTAAACGATATCGTTCACGTTGTTAAAACTCAATTGCTAATTAAATATTTGGCTTTAAATTTAAATAAGTCGACGCTACGTAAAACTAAGAAAAAATTAATAAATTTGATGTTTACTAAGAGAATTTCAAACACTTTATTTTGTTTATTCGCTTCACTTTATGGAATCTTGTGTCGTTTAGATATTGATTACTTTGTTACGTGAACGTTACTGTGAGATTATACCACATCATCTTCTTGTCTTGTCTTGAAAATACGTATACAACCCCCAACATTTTCATTTATACCAACTTTGTTATATCAAATTTGAACCATAGTATGATGACATCATTAAAAATTATTTTCTCGCTGCCTTAAAAAAATACATTATGAAACTTTGTTTTAAGGATAATCATTAACTCATAATAATATTCATTACAACAACAAAATCAAATAGTTTATTATGATTTATTCAAATTAATTAAAAATTAAATACATCGCATTTGTTTTTGTTACTTTGAATAAATAATGGATTGTTAAAGTCATTTTAATTGCCATGTTTTAATTAATTATCTTTGAAACAAAGTCTTGAATATTACGGATTTTGAAGAGCTGGGAAAAGATGCTTTTAATGATGTTCTATTTGAAATAACAAAGTTAATCATTATAATTTAAAATCTACGACGTACTAATAATTTTTTTTAAATTAAAGAAAAATTAAACAGTGATTAAACTTACCTCTTCTCCTAAACTTGAAAGAGATTGAAAATTTTAATTTTTATTTCTTTTATCCTATTATGCTATTTTACTACTTAGCAACATTTTACTCGTTAGCAACACAAACATAAAAACAAATCTGACATTAATGAAAATTCAATGTAGTTGGTACAATTAGATATATTTTAGAATGAAATTCCATTTGTTTAATGAAACATCCATGGTACTTGAACTTGATGAGGATAAATGCTGCCAAGAGCAATCCTTTGAAGCTTCTTGTTGATTGGAGCCTCTAAAAGTTTTCTTCGATGTTTGAATTTTATTTTGAATGCTATCTCCTATATAACCTTCAGCAGATGACGTTGAAGCCAACCCCCAAGTCTTTTCAAGTCAAGGGAGACTGCCCCATTATCAACCAACCAACGTGGTAGCTGCACCCCTTCCCACAATGTCCTGTGCAACTATACTGAAATCAGGAAGCTTCAAATATTCAGCAATTTTTCTCGGCAAACTATTAAATTTGGTTATCTTCATCCGTCGCATACTGCATTTACCATTCTGGTAACAAAGAAAAAATCTGCAATGATTAGTATTTTGAGGGCCTAATTTACGATTCTTCCGATACAACTCAGTGGCGTTTGCTTTGAAAATTATAGTAAAATCTCAATTTTTTTTTCGTTTTTGTATAATGTAGTGTTACGATAATAACCGATTCATTCTCTTCTAGGTCGTTGATTGTTAAACAGAAAAATCGCAATTATAAAATCAACCACACACGAAACAGGTTTCCGTCTTAAGAACAGTTTGTTGAACCAGCAATCAAAAATTGTGTTGAAAAAAACTTTGCACACAAGCAAAAGTTACTACGACAAAGAACTAAGTAAGATTGATTATATTTTGAAAATACCAAAGCAATTAAGTTTCAAACAAAAGTAGATTTTCAAACTTTAATCCAATTTTGTGGCTTTAGTACGGTGTATGATAAAACACCTAATGGAAAAGCGCCAAATAGACAAAACGCCAAGTATGCTTCTGTGGACAAAATGCCGAAAATGTTTTTGTAGACAAAACGCCAAAAATGTTTCTGTGGATAAATTGCGGAAAATGCTTTTGTGGACAAAACTCCGAAAATGTTAGCGTAGACAAAACGCCGAAAATGCTTCTATTTTGTACTTATTTGTTCACGGAAAACTCCTTTTACAAAAATTAAAACTAAATAAACAAAAAAAAACAGAAAAGTAAGGAAACAGTAAAACAAAACCTAAAGATAAATTCAATCGTAATTAAAAGAAAAAACTAAGATGCAAACAATCGCTTAACATGAAACTTAGAACTAGAACCAAAATTTGAATGTTCCCGTGTCTCATTAGATAATTTGCTGTCGACATCATTCTACTGAGTGGATTATTCAAGTCAAAGTTGGTACTCACTCTAGGGAGTCAAAAAATCGATTGACTTCTAGTGGCCCGGTGTTCATAACAAGAGTAATAAAAATCACTTTCTACAGCAAATCCGGATTGGAGTCAATGTAGAAAACACATATCAAAAATTTTCCTGCAAACTTTAAGAGACTCCAGGTGAAGATGTTGCATAATCCAACAATAATGGCCACGTTGATGTTGATGTCCAAGTTTGAGTTCCAAAAACCTTTTCTGCACCTTTCCAGATTTTCTATGTAACATATACAGAGTCATTGATAGTCGATGGTAGGTTAAACGTTTATGGAAAACGAGACATCGGAATAATTTGAAAATTTGGTTACTGGCATAGATAGACATAATCTAGCTTTCTAAAATATTTTTATTTTGGCGGTGTTGCAGCTTTTACTAAAAAGTAGTAACAACACGGATTTCGTGATGAAAGAAATACAACAACCGCTATTTTTAATTGTACAAATGACATCTTACAGTCTTTTGATAATAAAAAATGTTCTCTAGGTATATATTTTGATGCTACGAAAGCATTTGATCTAATAGACCACAAAATTGATTCTGTAGGTATAAGAGGAACTCCACTAAATTGGATAAAATCTTTTCTAACTACCAGGCAACAGTTTGTTTAAATTCATGAATGTAAATCAGAACTCTAAGGTATTAACAGAGGAGCACCACAAGGTTCAACGCTTGCTGCGCTTCTTTTCATTATCTATTGTAATGATATGAGCGAGACTTTATTAAACTGTAAATCTCTCTCTTCAATTTGCTGACTATACGTCCTTTTAATATCTCATAATGATGAGGTTACAGCCATAGAGCACGCAAACGATGCAATAAAAAATATGTCAAACTGGTGCGTTAAGAATAAGTTGTTAATAAATACAAAAATCATGCTAATGACAAAGCACAATAATAAATAATAATAATAATAATAATAATTTTTAATAAAACACCCTGCATATTATTTAATTTTTAGAATCGAAATTTCTTACTGATAATTTTTCTGAATAGTTCCCTATACCTATCTACACCGGTTTTTAAGATAATAATTATTTTAGGTTATTTTCTTTCAAAATATGATCCTACCAAAATTTAAATTTAGTTGCTATTTGAACCCATATAAGGCTGAAATTTTAGATGCAGTTTGCAAAAGACTTGTATTTAAGTGCTACCTAAATAAATTTATTTTATCTTAGATAGGGTGGTTTAAAATTAATGATTTTGACGTAATATACAAAAAGGACACTCTGTATATTACTTGAAATTCTAATAGACAATTAGAATACCTTCAATATATCATAGTGCTTTAGCTAACTCGCCAACTCTTCGAAATAATCGCAATTATTATTAAAAATCACATTGTTTTTACTTAATTTGCTTTACTTAGCCATGGAAGGCCATGTGATTTGACAATTGTTTAATTATTCATTGTATTGGACAGACGTCGAAGTGTGATTGTGATTGTGATTTGCTACTTAATACTTATTCAAAAACAAATTACAATGGAGCGAAATAATTATTCGCATGAAGTTTTGATGAATCTATTTATTCTTCATGGACAATGTGACAAAACTGTGGCAAGAACATGTAGAAAATTCAATAAAATGTGTTCTGATTTGCAGCCAATGAACGAAAGAAAGTTTATGCGAATAAAGGAGAACTTCCGTTTGGACAGTATTTGGGTAAAATTGTCAAAAAAAATTATAAAGAATGTTTGAAAATTGATATCAAAATAGTACTTTAGAAAATCGTGAAATGTCAATTTTTTCAAATGGAACACACTGATTTTTATATTTGTATCTCATTCGAGGTCCAAAATAAGGGTAAGTTAGTATAACACAACATTTAAAAAAAATGACCTTTGACGATTTTCAAAACTACTATTTTGATAACAATTTTCAAACACTCTTTATAATTTGTTTTTGACAATTTTGCACAAATACTGTTCAAACGGACCCAGCTTAACATAAAAAAATACACAAATCAAGCAAAAAATATTTTTGAATAGCTGATAATTCAAATTAGTTTTTGGTCTGCAAACGCCAATTTTGACATAAAACATTAAATAAGTCAGAAACTATTGAGGTGAGGTATGTGATATTGTACATAAAATATGCCTAGAATTAGACGTAAAACCGAAAGTTCTGTCATTTTAAAAATATTTTGGTTAAATGACCCGCATCGATTTTGGTATGCTCGCAAATATTCAGAATTTTCCTACGTATAAATTTTTCCATAAACAATCGCGGCGGTTCCCCGTGAACCACTTAAACAACTTAAATTGATTACAATAAATTTTACGTAAAAAAATTTTTTTTAAATTGTTTTTATGAATGTAACTTTTTTAAAGAAAGAAATAATAACTGTAGCCTACCAACCAACACCGTCTACCCCCGATCCCATAAAAAGAACTTAAATTGATTGTCCACAGAAGTATTGTAATTTGGCGCTTTGTCCACAAATGCGTTTTTAGTAACATTTTCGCCAATTTGTCCACTAAAGCATTTTCGGCGTTTTGTCCTCAACAACATGTTTGGCGTTTCGTCCGCGGAATCAGTTGGAGTTCGAGGACGACACCGGGTTACGAATGCTGAGACGTCGTTTTTTAGCGTTTTCAGAGTTTTGACCACATTCGGTGATTTGTCCACAAAAGCATTTTCGGCATTTTGTCTGTTGTGTATTTCTTTCTTTTGTATTTTCTTGTTGAACATTGTTGACTATTTGCTATTCAATAGTTTTTTTTTTATAGTATTTCATAGTGCTCTGATGATATATTTACTATTTCTCCTATAGTCTGTTAGTTTTCACCTTTCTTTTCAATTTTTTTCTTAGTTTTTTGTTCAGATGTTATTACCTATGCTTAACTACTGTATTTGGTATTGTATTTTATGTTACAGATGACTATAATTGTTTAGTCTTTCGACATTTTTATTATTTAGGACATTTTTATAGTTTTCTTTTGTGTTCAACAATATTGTATAATGTATATTTATACATTTGCCTAGCACTCACTTTAACTAATGTTTTCATCACTTTATAGTCGCTCTTGTTAGGGTCTGGTGGGGTAAGTGTATTTTGGGGTAAATGGATACAGTGCTAATAGCATTTTGTCGGTTGGTAGTCCTAATGCGCCATTTCAGTCTTAAATAGGTTGGATAGTACGCTAGCGCGATTGTGCTTGACAGCGACTGTCTCTCCAACTCGTCGGTGCTAACGATAAAAAGTAAGTAAAAATAAAACTTATATACTTTTTCGCTCTTGTTGACTTGATATTTAATATCATTACATTCATTGAATCTAGGAGTGTATACTTTACGTGAAATTAAATTACAGACATTTTGCTTTGAAAGTTAGGTTATGCGCTTATAATGCTACTATTCAAGTTAAAAATATTGACGTGTCTACACATAGCAATCGTATTGGGGTAATTAGATACAAAATACCGGAGAATGTGTAGACATGTGGGGTAGGCGTAGACAGTTGCATGTGTTATCTATAGCATCTAAGTGTAGATATCACAGTAAATGAATAAATATCACCTACAGGTACTATAAGTATTTATTATTTGCTTTCAGGTATCATCAACAATATTCACTATGCCACGCAACTACCAGCGAAAGAAGCCCCCACCATCCTACACAGCTGAACAGGTAAAAGCTGCCTGTGATGCTGTAACAAACAAACGGATGACCTACAGAGAAGCGGCTGAACATTTCCATGTTAACAAATCTGTGATATACCAGAGACTTAAAGGAAGGAAAACAGATATGAATATTATTGGAGGTGGCAAGAAGCCTGAAATGCCTAAAGAAATCGAAGATGATCTAAAACAGTGCATCCTTAGCCAAGGTACAGTGGGGATTTCGTGTTGATCAGATGGAGTTGTTAGATCTTGTAGAATCCTATGTGACTACAAACAATATTAAGACCCTACCTTCGTACGGAGAAGTATTGACAAGTAAAGAGGTGTTGAAATGTCTGCAGGAAGAGGAAAAACGTGAAACACATTAAAGCATCTCCGCAGAAGGAAATAATCGACGGAAACAAGAAAAAGGATAAGAAAACCAAACCAAAAAAATTCGTCGTCCAGCAATCTTCATTAAGTGAATCCGAAAATGAAGTTGACATTATCTACGAAGAGGAAAGTGATGAAGACAATGTAGAAGCTGAAATGGTAGATGCCAAAGATGCCTGCCAAGAACACCTAATAAACAAACTTTGTTTACCACTTCTCTAACCGTCGGAACTTGCAGTTGATTACATCAACCAATGGTATATCGGCAAAATTATTGAGATAAATGAAGAAATATTGACCATTACATTCCTTAAACGCATTACGAACGATACATTTCGATTTCCAAAACGGTCAGATATCGACGAGATTAACAAGAATTCAATTATCGTTCATGTAGCAGTTACCGAAGTCAACTAAAAAATTTCTGTGTTTCCCGAGCCAAAAGACATAAATAAGATGTGGATTGCAGCAAAAAAATACAAAAACTTATCTAATTTGTTTGAAACTAAAATGTTTATTTTTTATACTTAAATGTAAATGAATTGTTTATTTTTATTACCTCTCATCAAAAGTCAACTTCTTATTGCTCGCTGTTGAAAATATATGTATGTTTCGCATATTGATGTGTAGAATGAAAGTTATACTTTTGTATGCACTTACCCGATATACATAATTGTTGACCAGTACGTAAAATACGGGTTTGTATCCAATTACCCCAATTTGAGGGGTTAGTGTAGACAGTGACGGTAATAAAAAAAAATAAGTGTAACGCTACAACGGCTTTACATAATAAAATTGCATTTATCTGATCGATAGACTAGTAATCACTCTCAATGCTGATTTAGTACCTATCCCATAACTATTATCCCAGCCAAGAAAATCGGACCTTAATCAGGTTAAAGATTAGTAGGTCTTGTATAATGTTCTTGAAATCTAAGGTGATCTTGTTTTTTGTAGCCCATTAAGCCTTTTGTAGCAAATATTTTTGGTTCATTTCTTGTTTATCAAACTTCCGACTGATATCTTCTTCTCCATTTTCTGAAGCAACATTTCTTCTTCTCTTTTCTTAATTTTGTTCAGTGAAGCAGTGTTTCATTTAATGTGTTTTAACTTTCCTTCTAGTTGTGATGTCTATCTTATGCCCAAAAACTTCTTAATCTTAGTTTCAAGCTTCATCTCCACACGACGTCTTATTTGATTCCAAAAATATCTGACTTCTTTTGTAACAGCACTAGTTTTTAAGATGTCAGCAAATATATCTTAATTCTCTGATAAAACGCAAACAATTAACTAATTAATTTTTTTTGCAGTTCCTTTAGTTCTATGAAGGATTGATCTAATTGTGACAATTTTGAATTTGAACTATAATAAGTCTTTGTTTATAATTTCGTGATTTTTGCGTTTCACCATCTCAAATTTCCTAATACTTTGAAGTTTTATTTTTCATTTGAACTAATAGTTTTTATAATCTCAGAAAATCATAGTACCAAGTAAATAATTTTGCTTTCCTTTCATTCCTCTTCAGTAAGGTATAATACCACCCTGTCATTGCTTGGTAATCAAATTATTTTAATAACTCTTTTTGGTCAGAGAAATCCCAGGGATTTTAACCTTGAGTTTCTCGATTGATTCGTAAACAATTAACTCTCTTAGCCTAAAATATAAAAAATATTTGTGATTGAATTTTAAATAAATAAATTTTGGTTGTCTTACATGTTAAATCATTATTATCATTTAAATGTAAATATTTCAATGGGTCAATAAACCTATGTTTTTAGATATTGTTTCTGCCACCAAATGCATTGGTTTTGGATCAACAACATGAAATAGTGTGACAATACCAAAATTAATTTAAATAAAAGCTAGAAAGTCACCAACATAGTTATGTTGTTATCAAAAGGTCCTAGCAATTTCAGAAAAATATGAAAATTATATTGTCTACAAAATGTGTGTAACTATAAGGTTTAAGCTTTACCGAAAGTATCATCATTGAATTCTAAGTAAATATTTGCATTATTAAAGTAATGCAGCCGAAAATGGTTTGTGAAACTGTAACAAAATTAAAGTACCTGTCACCTACTACTGTTCGTTAAGAAACATAGTGAATCTAACACTCTATAGACCCCTTAGGGTTTTAGATGTCAGTTATAATTGTTAAGAAAGAAATGTAAAAACTTTGGTTACGTTTTGAGCAAAAATAAGTATTTTTGTTTATTTTGAATAAAACCTTGCAATATATATTTTCTGAGGTTGTTATTGTAAAACTAAAATCTGAAGTAATTGATGGACATTTATTGTAGATTTACAGTTTACCCCATCAATGGATAAGTAACCTGACCCTAAAATTTCCTGTCACTATAACCACTTTGGCTTCCAGAAAACCATAGTCATTTCAATGGAGATCAATGAGTATCTGTAAAGATTACATTAAAAAAAGATCATTATAGAGTACCTGAAAAACCATGTCAGATGCACCAAATCAGACGAGAATTTTGAATTGTACACTCAATAAATAGATAAAAATCATGCATCTAAATGTGTGTTGAACTATACCTAGTTCATTTTTGAATGAACAAAATCGTTTCTCAAAAATAATCATTACGCCGTGTTTAATTAAAAATTAGATAAATTATCAAGTTATAAGTTTACCAGAGAATAATCCATAGTATCAAAACAGGTACGAATTTCTAGAAACTTTTTAATTGTGTTCTAGTTACTAAAATCATCTTGTTGCCAGAATCAAATCAACATTTTTATCTAACACCAAATAATTGATCACGTTTAGAAGGAAAGATTTTAATTGAATTCTAGTAAAAACCTAATTGGTTATCAATTTGTATAATAAATCTTTACTTAACACATGTATGTAAAATAACATTAATTAATGATCATATATTGTGTAATTACTCCTTATCAATTACATAGACGTTAATGGTTGATTCTTTTTGTTTATTTATATATGAACATGATGTGAAAACGTGGCGTAAATGATTAATTAGTTTTGTAACCTTCTGATAGCAATGGACTGATCTGTGCGTACTATTTTGATTTACAAAATTTTATGTCAAATCATTAGTAATTAATTTTAATCTCAAAGAACATACAAAATGTAGAGTTAACAAAATTGAGTTAATTCTTGATTGGTAATAATCATGCTATTTTTAATTATACAGTTATAAATACACCATTATCTGTTTGGTGATTTATTTATAATTATTATTTTTTGTTTGATACCATTTAATGTAATCAGATTATTAGAAGCCGGATCGTGTTTGTTATCATTCTTTTGCTGGACTACATGGAATATCTCGTTCTAAATTTTGAATATTATGTTCTCTAACTTAAATAGAGAGAATAAAGGAGTAATCATGCTAAAATGTTCAATGATTCATTAACTTCGAAGCAAGATAACAATCAAAAATACCTACCAGTAAAAAAACCTTGATTTTTTTATGTAGATGTTTATTTTTCGATGCGTGTTATGTAAACTATTTCAGAACGACTGAAGTTGATAGTGAGTATGTGTCAGTCGTGATGTCTCTAAACCTCTAAAACCAACCCTTTCGTTGCCCTGTTGGATTTACTGTTTTTTTTTGGAATTTTTATATCTCGTGTTCTGATTATCGCATATAGTCATAAACTTGGTGTCTATAAATTTGATTTTGAGTTATACTTTCAAAAATGTTATATGACAAAACTGGCGTTTAACGGGAAAAAAGTTATTGTTCTTCAACAGAAACTTAAAAAAAGAGTTTTTTTTTCCTTTTCGGCTTCTATCTTTTATCCAGTTCAACTGACGCTTTTTCGCAAGAAAACGTTATTAAGGATAAAGTAATTTCTAGTATTTACAAAAATTATCCTGATACAACCATTTCGCGCCTGTCAATCGACGCGCAAAGTTGCTATGTCCCAAGCGGGATTTTCAAATACGCTTAATAGCACTCGCGTTTCGCGCTGCATTTCGTCGTAATACGACTTGTCCCCCGTTCATTTATTAAAATAAATTATTGCGATGCATGATACATTGTTTAGATATACCCATTTACTTAATAAAACTTTTGTTGGAGTGAAGTTTTATTTAAAAAATGAAAACTTTGATGGGCTTAATGAAGACTTTATTCTTTCCAAATATTATTTATTTACTATACTGCGATTTGTTGCTAATTTATTAGAACAGTAAGAAATTCTTTTTTTTTGAACGCAGAACTGTGTTTCTGTTGAAACAATTAATATTTCGACAAGTTTTACCTTTATGAAGAAATTGTTTTCTGCTTTTTTCAAACTCAATTTCTCACCACCCTTAAGGTTGAGTTCACGGGGCGTTTTTTTTATGTGGTTTCCCCACAGTTTTTACTTTTCCTTTAGTGAATTTCTCCCCTGCCATGATATTGATAGCCATCGTCATTTTCATTCTCACTTTATCACAGGTGATATAAATATAAATACTGAAATATAAAGGTCAAAACGTACGTCAATTTTCGTTAGAGCTCTTCGTCTGTGTTTTTAGGCGTTTTTAATACAAATATAAAATATGAAAGGTGATCAGTACCTTACAGTACTCCATGGTCAACAAGAAAAACATCACCACTTTGGTTTCCGGACCTGGTCATCAAGACCCTCCCGGATAATTAGGAAAAATGTACAACACAATTTCACAAAACACAATCACACACTAATATAGGGCACACAACAGATATGTTGAGGGGTTGAATAAGGACAAATCAGATTTGTTGTCTAATCTTTGTTTCAGGAATAGGGTCGATATTTTACTTTACAGGAAGTCCCGGGCTTTGATCAAAAAAGAAAAATTTGGTCAAAAGTAAATCGCATAAGAACAGGCCATTTGAAAACGCAACTCTATGTTGTTTAAATAGGGTACGATTTATAATCCAAATTGTGACTGTGGAAACAAACCGGAGACCGTTACACATATTGTAGAGGATTGTCAATTAACAAAATTTAAAGGAGGGTTTCCAAACATTCATAATTTAACGGATGAAGCTATATTATGGCTTACGAATCTGAAGGGCATCTGAAGTTCAGCAATATTTTGTATTCTTGTCCTGATTATCTGTTTTTCCAATGTTTTGTTTGGCTATTTCTTTAACCTACTATTTTTTCGTTATTGTCGTAAATGGCGCTTGGACCGGTCATATACGTTGTCATACAATGGCTGTACTGATATATTTTATGTTCTTATTTACCTTCTATGTTTACACACTAAATTAATATTATTACATATGAATACTAAGGTGGGTAAGGGTTGGCATGTTTAGGTTTTAGTGGTTTTCCTAAACCTTGAAGTAAATGCTTTGCCAAGACAAACCAATCCACAATTGCACACGGTTTCGTCACCACACTGTACAGGTTTATACTGATCTTCTGAGGGCACCATACATAACACTTACATCACAATACAATATTTAAAATGTACCATACAAATAAATAAATAAATAAACAGGTGATTGGCTTACTTTTCTTTTTAATGAAGCGGTTGATCTTGGTAAAGGTTCGAGTTCTCTATGTGTTCTTTCGTGGTCGTGTAGGTTTTTTCACAGCAAATCTTGCACAAAACAGAACATTTCAATCTTGTTTTTCAACACCCACAAGCCTTGCTACAATTGGTTGTACATCCAAAGCATACAATGTGCAGAAGTATGCGTGGTATCATTTCCTGATTGGTTGTCATTGTCTCCAAGTGCATTTATCTCTGCACCGATCCACTTTTGCATTTGATGATATGTTGGAAGGGAATGTTGCCTCGCTGTTGAGCTCGTGGGAGGTAAATGCGATAAGTCGATTTTGGTTTTTAAGTCAGGTTGCGAAAACCATCACCGAGACAACATAGTACATAACATCAAGTGCAAAAATGGATTGGAGCAGAAAAAAATGCATTTGGAGCCAATCACAACCGATCAGAAACAGATACCACGCAAACTTCTAGACATTGTATTCTGTGGATATACAACCAATTGTAGCAGAACTTGTGGATGTCAAAAAACAGGTTTGAAATGTTCTGTTTTGTACAAGACTTGCCGTGGGAAAACCTGCTAGAAATTACTTTTATTATTAAGAAAGTTCTCTCACGAAAATGCGTCACGTCGACTAGAAAAAAGATATGAACCAAAAAAAAAAAATCTTTTTTTAAAGTCTTTCTGTCGACTGTGGAGAGCAATAACCTTTTTCTAGTTAATCGCAAAGTTTTTTGTTATTTAACTTTGTTGAAAATATAATTCAAAACAAATTCAAAAACACCAAGTTTATAAATGTGAAATAATTAGAATGCGAGGTATAAAAATTCCAAAAAAAACAAATCCAAGATGTACTTAGAAAGCGTTGGTTTTAGGGGTACACTTTCAAATAAAAAGTAAGAGAAAAAATGTATACAAAAATGGTGGGTCACCCTTTTACAAATTTCTTAAATGCACTGGACTAAATCGCGTTGACTGTTCTAAAAAATATTTTTTTGTTTGAAGGGCTTACGAATAGTCTTCAATACGTAGCAGGGTAGCAACCAGAAATGGTGCGAGTATCAAGAGTCTCCACACTTTTGAATTTTTTTCTTTGTAAGACACTGGGAGACCTGGATGGCTTATGTGGTGGTTTCTTGTACATTTTCTTTGCGTGTTTAGAACTATGTTACGAATTTTTTTCTGCGAATTCGATCAATCATCTACAGGAACGTAGATGTCCACAAAAAGAGATAACCTGTCACAATATATGAGTTTTTAAACTTCTGCACTTTTGAAACCCCGAGGAAAAAAATTTTGTGATCAGCTCAGACAAAACTGTATGAGTTGATTGCTAAACGCTAACTATTTAAAAAAAATGTGATGAGTTGCGTTTGCCTTAGAATGTCTTTTTTATTTTTCGTTTGATGACAACCACATGTAAAAGATGCCTGCTGCTTTTAGCAAAGTAGTATCCATAATGGGGTTGGAAACGTTTGAGTTTAGTGCGACTTTGTTTCAGAATAATTTATTAAAAAAAAGAGGAAAAGTTAATAAACAAAATCGAACGAAAACAATCACATTTCCATTGCAGTTAGTCTTGAATGTGTAATTAACATCAGAGGGTTTGCACTATTAGCTACATTACAAAAAACCTTGGATCAGTTCTGTAAGTGAATGTATAAACTTTGCTTATAACTGGAGAGTGGCCGTGGTTTTTTTACTACTTGCGACGTTAACACTCTTCGATAAACGCTAACATTATTTTTAAATTATAAAGTGCAGGTTAATCTTTGTACATCAACAGAAACGAGAATTAAACTTTAAAATTCTATTTTGGTTGAAACACTTAACAATAAGGCGGTGAACACCATGGGTAGGTGCTTTACTTATTTTTGTAAATTGAGCTCAACAAACAAGTTTAGAATTCTTTCTGGAGTCATATATACTTTGTCTTTGATTTTCACCCAAAGAAAAAAAATGAAGGAGGTCAGATTTGATGATTATGGAGACCACCATAACGGTTTGAAATGTCCAGCGATTTTCGAAAAGATCGATTACTGCTCCTGAATTATGAGTCGGTCTATTTGGTACAAGCACGATGATCTTTAAAGACAAATTGACCAAAACCTCTGATGCCGTTTTCTTTAATATCTCGCACAGGTAACAATGGAACATATTATCAATTAGCAAGCATTAAACTGGTCTTGAAAATTCCGTTTTCTTATTTAAATTGTTATGAAAAATAATTTTTACTATGCTTTTATTTGAAAATTTCGACTTAACTATGAATAACTATTCTATGGTTGTAATTAGACTACACCTAATTACCTCATCTGCGCCTAACGTAATACAATATTAATCCGGGTGTTTTCTATTTGTGCTAGACACCTACCTTATTATCAGTTCTGTAAGTAAATTTATAAACTTGGTTTATAACTAGGGTGTCGTCATGGCTTTTTTTATGTTTGGGATTTCACCAGTCCAAACCACATGCTAAAAATGATGTAATAATTGTAAAGTTATAGTAGTGGAGGTACATGAAACAGGTTCAGGTTCAATCAGTGTGCAGCCGAAGGAAAATTTTTTTTTAGTACTACAGATTCTAGATGTGGACTGTCGGTTACAAAGTCATCGTCACTAAAAATACGTCCATTAAATAGGAAAATGCCAGTCTTTTGAAAATCATTCATGATATTGTCTGAGCAAATGGCTGTGTGTCACTTTTTGGAATTTCACAAATTTGTGGTCTTTCTTGGGTTATTTTGTAGCTATGTGTCTTGTGCAGACATCTAAAGGTTGCAGTATGTCGCTACAACGCGGTGAAAATGATACATACATAACAATACCATTTTCTTTAGCCCACCTTAGTGTCTTCACGTATAAATGTGAAAAGTGGTTATCTAATACATATTTGGGAAAATATTGCATGAAATAAAAGAATTCCACATCTGTTATCCAGCCACGAGCATTTCCTGCTTGTATACAATCAGAGGATCACCATTAATAAAATGCATCTTGGAGGTACTGTGTCTCCAAAAGCAGATACAGCAGTTACCACCGTAACGTTAGTACCTCGTTCCCCGAAGTCATACCGCCGACTTTGCGTTTATCTTTAGCAGTTACAATTTTATGTGGTTTTAGTACAATGGACACTGTTTTTTTATTACTTCAGGTAATTTAAAAAATTTTTTTAGGTTCTTGGCTTTAAATGATGTTGCCTTACCAAGACTGGATGGTTCTGGCTTTCGAATAAATAACTCGGTATTTTGATTTAAAAACATCGTAAGCCATTTTTTCCCTGCTTAGACTTGGACACATCAAATTTTCATAGTAGGTACTACACTCGTCTCGTCGAGCATATATAGTGTAGTTGACAATGTATAGGGTGATTTATTAAGGATGGCGACCGGCCGTATCTCAGAAACCGCACTTCTTACAACATTGGAAAAAACATTTTTATAACAAACTCGACCCATACAAAGTGTTTTAAAATATTTTTAGGTTTGTAGTTTTTTTCTAGATGGCACAATCTATAATTTAAAAAATATAATTGAATTGTTTACAAAATATATCATTATTAAGGTTAGTAAAAAATGTCAGTAATAGAAACTAGTGTTTCTAATCTAAAACTATTGTTTAAGTCATTTTTTTATATTACCTATTGTTAAGTGGTGGGGGAATGTTCCTTTTGTTGAGAAAAAGAATACAGTAATTTCCACATGCGTGAACCGATTTTTATAAACTTTGGCTCCATTTAAAGACCATTAAAGATAAATTTCAGAAGCAGATAACAACATCACATTTAATGTTTTTATTGGAAACTAGAGAGCGTTATGTAACACCTATCTCTATTTGTTATTTTTTCTGGGAAATTTCAAATGCAATGTTATAACTATAACCAGCTTACAAAAAGCAAATAATATTATTTATTTACCTGTAAAAACCTCAAAGAGAAATTATGTTACTTAATTTGTCTTAACAACAAAATTACAAGTAATAACGCGTCAAAATAATTTTAATAACACACATAATGGAACGTAATAAAACAACAGTTATTAACAACAGAAATTTACATAACAAAAAAATCATCTAATATCTAATTATTTTAAATGTTAATAAAATTATTTTGACGCGTTTTTACTTGTAATTTTGTTGTTAAGACAAATTAAATAATATAATTTTTTTAAACTTACAAGACTGATCAGAATTAAAAAACAAATGCCAATATTTTTGAAACAACAAGAGATATTAGTTTGCGGTTTTACAGGTAAATAAGTAATACTATATGCCTTTTTGTAAGCTGGTTATTTTTATAGCATTGCATTTAAAACTTCCCCAAAAATTACAAATAGAGATAGGTGGTTACATAACGCCCTCTAGTTTCCAATAAAAACATTAATTGTGATGTTGTTATCTGTTTCTGAAATTTACCTTTAATGCTCTTCAAATAGAGCCTAAGTTATTGAAAATCGGTTCAAGCATGTGGAATTTACAGTGTTTTTTCACTCAACAAAAGTAACATTTCCCCACCACTTAACAACAAATAATATAAAAAAATGACTAAAACCAAAGTATTAAAGTAGGAACAGTAGTTTCGAATGCTGACACTTTTTACTAACCTTAATTAGGATATATTTTGTAAAAAAATCAATTATATTTTGTAAATTATAGATCACGCCATCTAGAGAAAAACTTAAAATTTAAAAATATTTTAAAACACATTTTATGGGGAGTTTGTTATAAGAATCTTTTTTCCAATGTTGTAGGACGTGCGATTTCCGAGATACGGCCGGTTGTCATCCTTAATGAATCACCCTGTATACAAAACACAGAGAGGGTGGAATAGAAAAAGTAGAAATAGAGAAAGCAATAAATAAAGTAAAAAAAGGAAAAGCAGAAGGGACGGATGGAATACAAGGAGAACAATGGAGGTACATCGGAGAAGGAATGAGAGAAAAAGTAAGAGAAATGTTCGAGAGAATATGGAAAGGAGAAGGGTTTTCAGAAAATGGAGAGAGGGCATAATATGCCCAATTTACAAGGGGGGGAGATAGGAAGAAAGCGAACAACTATAGAGGAGTGAGTATAATGAATGCGGGCTATAAGATATATGCGGAAATAGTTAGTAAAAAATTGGAAAAAGAAATAGAAGAAAAGAATATAATACCGGATTGGCAAGCAGGATTTGGGAAAGGAAGAGGAACGCTAGACAATATATACATATAAAAGCACATAATCAATAAAGAGTTAGCAAAGAAAGGAGGAAAGATGTACGCAATATTCCTAGACATTAAAGCGGCATTTGATAAGGTGGAAAGAGGAGTATTATGGAAAAGGATAGAGGAGGTAGGAATAAACAGAGATATAAAAATAGCAATAGAGGAAATATACGAAGAAACAAGGTGTAGAACGAGGATAGGGAAGAAGCTAGGTAGAGAATTTAGGACGGAAAAGGACTAAAACAGGGATGTCCGCTAAGCCCAATCTTATTCTCGATATACATTAGTGATCTTGAGGAGGAAATGGAAAAAATCAAGTAGGAGGAATAGTAGTAGAAAGGAAAAAGAAATGGGTTTTAGCATACGCGGATGACATTGTGGCAATAGCGAATAATGAAGAAGAGATGAGAGGAGTAGTTAAATTTATGAAGAAATACCTGAAAAAGAAAAGACTAGCAGCAAATGTCGGTAAAACAAAAATTATGGAATTTAAAAAAAAAAAGAAAGGAGAAAGGAAGTTAAATGGTGGTGGGGAGGAGGTAGAAAGAGTAGACAAGTATAGATACTTAGGTTACAACATCAGATACGATAACAAAGATGGAGACCATATAAAAGAGATGAAAATGAAAGGAAATAGAATAGTAGGACAAGTATGAGGGTTAGGGAAAAGGATATTTGGTAAAGATATAGAGAAAAGGAGATGGATGTTTGAAAAGTTGGTAAGAAGTGTGGTACTATATGGAGCGGAGATTTGGGGTTGGAGGGAATGGCAAGAGCTGGAGAAGATACAGGAGAAATACTGGAGGTGGACGTTAGGACTAGAGAAGGAGACACCGGGGTATATAGTGGAAGAAAAGCTAGAAATAGAAAAATAAGGATACAAGCAGGAAGAATTGCAGTAAGGTATGAAGAAAAAATGGGAAGTAGGAAGGAAAATGAAATACTATATGAATGTTGGAAAGAGATCGAGGCACAGAAGGTAAAATATGGGGAAGAAGAAAGAAGAAAATACTATGAAAGAGTGGGATACGCGAGAGAAGAGATAAAGAGATTAAAAGGAGGGGGAGAAAGATGGAAGAGGAAATAATTGCAAGAGATAAAGATACTAAGAAGCAGGAAAGAAGGGAAAAATAAAGGAAGGAAAATATAACTAGAAATACATAAAAATAATGACAGACAAGACACCAAAGTACATAACAGAAGGAAAAGGAATAAATGAAATAAGAATGATTGCAAGATTCAGAATGGGAAATGAAGAAAATGAAAATAAATATTAGATGAGTGATGAGGAGAGATTATGCAGGTTGTGTGGGGATGAATGGGAAAATATAATACATATGAAAGAGGGTTGCAGGGAAACAAGACACAAGGAAAAGGAATGGAAGTTACTACTAGGAGAGAAAGGGAAAGGAAAACAATGGATGAGGGAAGTGTTGGAGAGGAGGAAAGTGATGGAGGAGAGGAAAAGGAAAATACTGAAAGCTTAGAGAAGAGAGGGATGGGAGGTTGAAGAGGAAACAGGAATTAGTTATTCAAAAAAGTGGACTTTAGGATTAGATAACAAAAACCAGGATACCTAATAATTCAAACAGGAAATAGAGCATTGAAACTGAAGGAAAAGATGGAAAACAGAAAAGAGAATAAAATGCCGTACATATATTAGAAAGAGATAGAGGAACAAAAAGTGAAATAAGGTAAAGAAGATAAGAAAGTATATTATCAAAGAGGAGGGTACGCAAAAAAAAATAAAAAGCTAAGAGGTGAAGAAAGAAAGATGAAAGAAGAGATAGTAAAAAAAACATAACCAGGTGCAGGAGAGAAGAACGAAGATTAGACAAGGAAGATATAACGACAAATACAACGATTTAATAATGGAATCAAATATGGATAAAAAGAAAATGATTGTTAAGGTTTTTTAGTTAAATTTCGTATTTAGTTTTAAGTTTAAAAAGTTTGTGAAAGAACCGAATCACTTTGTTATTTTAAAAAGACAAATAAATTTGATTTTGATTTTGTATACAAAACAGTAAGCAAAACATTAATTAAGAAGCTCTAGAGCAAAACAAATCATGTCAAGAATGACGTGTATTTAGATGCAGATGTAGAAAATAGTATATGACAACTCGCAGAAGGCATCTATCCACTTTGAGATTCCAAACTGAGCGGCGAGTTTAAGAATAAATGATTGGTTAAAGGACCTTCTGCGACTAATATTTTATATTATTTCTGTTTTATTATTTATTTATTCGTATGGGAAGTAAAGAAAAAATATAAAAGAAGACCCTTGAACTACTCATTTGTTCCTCAACTCGCCTCTTGTTTTGAAATTTCAAACTGAATAGATCAATCAGAAAGTAAAATAGGAAATTTTGGAGTAATTGGTAATATTTGTAAAATATTTGCTACCATTTTGGCAAAACGTTGACAACTTTGGTTATCATTTCGACACGATCTAATCTCAGAAGCCGTTTTTGTTTTAACAATGACTCCGGTCCTGGAAACCTCAATTCTTATACTTGTTACATTAGTTACAGAAAGCTATTTCTATTTATTTTTGACGTAAGCATGACAGCTGACAAACATCAATACACTAAATTTTACTAATTTTTTCGCACGTGACCCGTTAAAAAATCAACATTTAAGGAGGAAATGTAATACGCGAAGCTATTTTGAAAAATCGAATTAGAGATTTAAGTAATGACCAACAATTTGTTAAATTTATCTAAGTGGTAAGTCATAATACGAACGCTACTTTCTACACTACTTACGTCGGGACAAAACAAGGTATTGCGTGTCACGTTCTTTTTAAAACGTGTTCACAATTCTCACTCTCAAAAAGCTAAAACAAAAAATGCGTTTTAGAAAAAAGTGGTCTAAACAATAGTTATATATACACAATAAAATTTCCAATAACTTTTCTCTCATAACTTTTTTTGTATAATTGATATTGTTAGAGATCTTATCGGATCAAAAAATCCTTAGTTTAAACAAATTTTCATTCAAATCCAAATGCGTAAAATTAATATTTTTCTAAATATATCAAAAATTGGAAAATCTGTATATGTTAACGGCCCTATTGGCTCCATAGATTATGCTCAAAATCTAATCAGATCTGCGGTATTTTAAATAAGACTCGTGTGCAAAGTTTCATAAAAGTTGTTTTCTTGATACTTTGTTTACTTACATACGGTCGGACGGCCGGCCATAGGACAAATTTTTTTTTCTCATTATAACGTACTAACTCTAATTTGTCTGTAAAAAAAGGTGTTAAGATTTTCGGTTTCGAAACCGTCGCATACTCATCATAAAAAGTTAATTAAACGTAGTCCAAGTCGAGTTACTATGCGCAAGCATTATATTAGTAAAGAAAAAACAAACTATTATAATTATAAATGCTTTAACATTGTAACAAAAGGTTATTTATGTGGATCAAGTATGATTAAATCTGATTTATATTAAATTGTGATAATTTCATGTGAGTTTAATTTGCTAAATTACAAGTTTGAATCGTATATGTTCAGTGTAATTACAATTTCAAGTGTAATGCAAACATGTAATCATTACCAATCAAACTTTTTTTACAAAAATGTTATTTCAGAATGTACAGAGACACTAATTAAAATTTAATGAGAAATTGTAAAACAAGAATAAATGCCATTAAAAACCGAATTCATTAAGTTAATATTTGCAAATGCTTTAATATACTGCAAATGTATAGAGTTTAATTAGTTTTATGAATGTATTCATTTTTATTTTACATGAAATGTACATAAAATATGTATTTTCTAACCACGCATATAAATATACGCGAATTATATAATATTTTACTATAAGAGATGAAAGTTCGTTCTCTTTAGTGAAAGAGAAATTTGCTCAAGAACTAATAAAACGGAATTCATCTCGAATAGTAAATAATTTTCTACGAAATAAAAATAAAATAATAAAACCAAGAATAATAAAAACCAAGTAGCTTTCAAATTCTCCCGGATATTTTATTTATTGAGTCAAAATGGAGTAAGTTATGTCGGTAATAGAGATTCCATCAATTCCGATGTAACAATTTAAAACTTTCACTACCAGAGATGAAAATTGCATTGCCTACTATCATATGTATAAATAGAAAAAATTATATTATTCAAGATCAGAAATGAAGAAACCAAAATCTCTTTCCAATTAATTGTGTCGGAAAACAAGGTAAAGTTATATTGACAAGTTTAAAATCGATTAAATCGTTGAGTAAAAAATAAAAGCTTAATCGGTGGATTCAAATGTATTTAATAGCAGATAAATTTGTTTTTTTAAATATTGCAATTTTTTTTCTTACTAGTGATTACTTACCCAACAGTATACACACAGCAAATCATCAACTGTCATTATTAACCACTGTCTAATAACAAACAAATTAATGTTTATAAAATTTATCAGCATAAATTGAAATTAAAATTGTAAATATCTATACGGGAAGGCTGGGGTTAGATGGACACCCAGGTTAAGTGGACCACCGAGATATTTCTATATTCTAGTCAAAATTTCCCTCACTTGTAGCATTAGTCAAGAATCTCTGAAGATCGCCGAATGTGCCGCAGAGAAACTAACGTCCACCATTTGCAAACGTTGGATGGACAGTCGATCGAAATTTTTCGAAGGTCAAAGTTATTTTGTGTCTGTTGGTTTAAATAATTTTTTCGCATTGTGCATTATTTTTGGTTCAGAGTTGTGGAATAAAAGCAAAATATAACTAATAGTAAGTATGGTGGGGTTAACTGGACCAACTTAAAGTCAGGTTACTTGGATATGGTCCACTTAACCACACTAGACTTATAAATTATTTAAAACATTTGTAATATTTATTTTAGGTTACAATGCCACGTATTCGCAAAAGAGCCACTGAAAATCGGGCATTTTCTGAAGAAACTTTAATATTAGCTATACATGAAGTGCTAGAGAATAAAATGCCAGCCCGTAAAGCTTCCAATATCTTTGGCATACCACGAACAACCCTTTTGGGGTTTAAATCCAAAGTGGAACTTAGTGGATCTAAAAATATAAATTTTACCCCCAAAGAATGAGCATTTAACAGTGTTTACAACCGCTGATGAGGAGGCAGTAGATCACTATCTTAAACAAGCATCTATGATGAATTATGGTTTAACGCTTAAAGATACACATAAATTAGCTTATAACTATGCCATTGCCAAGCAATATCATTCCAGAAAAAGTCTGGAAAATTGGAATAATGATAAAATGTCTGGCAAAGAATGGCTATTTTCTTATTTAAAGCGGTACAAGTTTTCACTAAAAGCAGCAGAGTAGACCAGCTTAAGACGCGCTACTAGCTTTAACCGTCATAATATGTTTGAATTTGAAAAAAAGTATTAGATGACAATAAGTTTGAGCTTCAGGGTATTTATAATTTAGATGAAACATGTTTGTTATTTGTTTATTTATACAGTGCTTCCCAAAAGTAACGGATAAATTCTATAAAATTGTAAACAAAAATATTTCATAAAAAAAGTGCTATCCTAAAATAACTTTTCAGCCCCCCACCCTTTTCCTCCTAAGGGGTGGTAACTCTACCTTTAACAATTCAAATAGCAAAATACCCCTTGCGATACCTTAATTGATAGATTTTTTTATTCTCAATACAACGAAAAAAAAATTATTAAAATAGGTTGAAAAATAACGGCAATATTTACCAAAATGTAATGAAAGAAGAGCGTCAATAATCGAGTAGGCCGTGTTGAAGCGGATATAACAATATCGTTAAAACAATTGCAACTTGTTTTTATTTTACATATCAAACACAATTCCAAGTTTTTCGTGATTAAAGAAATAGTACAAAATGAAACTTACTGAAACCGAAAGAATCGAAGTTTTAATGTTGATTGGGATTGGAGATAGAAGCCGGACGCATGAAGAAGTTCGTATTTTGTTCAATGAAATGCACCCCGACCGTCCGCCAATATCGCAATCTACAGTAAGTCGAATCGAAAACAAATTTCATCTCGGACATGTACGGGATAAGCCTAAGGCAGGACGTCCATTGGCCTTAAATGAAAACCGACAATTGGATGCGGTTTTAGTGGTGCAAGAAAATCCACATTCAACCCTTGCTGAGGTCGCTTCACAAGTTAATGCGTCAAAAAGTTCAGTGTTCAGATTATTTGGAAAACACAAATTTCACCCGTATAAAGTGCACTTGGTACAAGAACTGTCCGATGATGACTTTGATCGACAAATGCAATTTTGTGAAACAATGATGGAACTCTAATGCAAATCCTTACTTTATTAGAAACATCGTTTTTTCTGATGAGGCAACATTTTTCTGAATGGTACCGTCAATAAACAAAATTGCCGTTACTGGGCCCTTCAAAATCCGCAATGGATGATGGAAGCAAACACACAATATCCTCAAAAGCTTAATGTGTGGGTTCTAGAATTATTGGACCATATTTTTTCGACGTAACGTTGAATGGTGAACGTTACCTGAACTTTCTCCGAAATGAACTAGTACCTGCTTTAGCGGAATTGTTTCCTAACGCAGAAGATTCTGATAGACCCGATGACAGAATTTGGTTACAGCAAGACGGTGCGCCTCCACATTATGCGCGACCAGTCCGAGAATACCTCGATCAAGAATTTCCTAATCGGTGGATTGGTAGACGAGGACATATTGAATGGCCAGCAAGATAGCCAGATTTAACCCCATTGGATTATTTTCTTTGGGGTTATTTAAAAACAAAAGTTTATTTGAATAGACCTGCAAATATTGAGGCATTAAAGGAAAGAATTCGTGCAGAAATTCACTTAATCACTCCAGAAATGTTAGACAATGTTCAACAAGCTTTTGTAAATAGATTAAGCATTGTCTTGTCATTAACGGGCAGCACTTTGAACATTTAATTTAGGATTAGTTAATTAAATTAAATCCCTCAGTTTTGTGAAAATAAATGCATTTTGCTAAATATCGCCGTTATTTTTTTTTTCGTTGTATTGAGAATAAAAAAATCTATCAATTAAGATATTTCGCTATTTGAATTTTTAAAGGTAGGGTTACCACCTCTTAGGTGGAAAAGGGTGGGGGGCTGAAAAGTTATTTTAGGATAGTAATTCAAAAATAAAAATCGACGTGTCAGAGCATTTATATGAAATATTTTTGTTTACGATTTTATAGAATTTATCCGTTACTTTTGGGAAACACTGTATAAATACTTTGTCTAATGTCCATATAAATTTTTTTAGGTTGTCTTACTGTTCACAAACCTGCAAAAAGTGCCAAACAAATAAGACAAGCAACATCCGCTAAACGGGGAAGTTTAGTTACTTTGTGCGCTATAATTGGGTGTACAGGTAGAGCTATTCTCCCTACCTAGTTTTTCCAAAAAAAATTATAAAGCACATATGTTAAAAAATAGACTAGCAGAAAGTGAAGGAACTGCGACACCGACAAGTTGGATGTAGGGTGAATGATTTGAAAATGTATTAAGGCATTTTACGAACGGCCCAGCATAGAAAAACCTAAGTTAATTTTGCTGGACAACCACGAAAACCACTTAAACATACGTACAGGGTCTAGATTATGCCAAAAAAAATGGAATAATTTTATTAACATTTCCTCCGCATTGTAACCATACATTACAACCTCTAGACTTATTGGTGTTCGGTCCTTTCCAAAAATATTATAACGATGCCTGCAACAGGTGGATGACAAATCATCCTGGTAGTGTTATAACTATATATGACATTGCTGATCTAGTAGGTGACGCTTTTCCAAAGGCATTTACAGTTCAAAATATAAATAGTGGATTTGAAAAAGCTGGAATATGGCCAAAGGGAAAGGAACACCAACTGCAGCGTCTATTTACCCAACAGAAAAACACCAAAAACTGCACCAAAAACTTTACTCGGACACGTGTTTCATGAGTATCGGTATCGCTGATGATGACAGCTTAGCTGTTGAAACACGTGTCCGAGTAAAGTTTTTGGTGCAGTTTTTGGTGTTTTTCTGTTGGTGAATATGGCCATTTAATGATGCAATATTTCAGGAAAACGATTTCTTATTATCTTACGTCACAGACCGATCACTTGATGAAACAGTGATGTCAAATATATCTGTTGAAGATAATTTACTAATCAGGTTTTCTTCGAACACGTCTGCTGAGCCTCAGCCTCATCCTCAGCCTGGATGCTCGTCTGGTCAAATTCATGGAACAACAATACAAGCAGCTCCAAACACTTTACAAAGTGTCCAGATTGAGACTAAGAAAACGAAGCTAACAATCAAAGCAACATTATTCTCCCTGAAGCAATACTGCCATTTGTAAAGGCACCACCCAGAAAACCGAAAGGAAATAATAGGACAAAGGGTAAATCGATGGTGTTAACTAGCACTCTGATAAAAGAAACTATAGGAACGAGCAAATAAAATAAAAGAAAAGAAAAGACAAGACAGATAAGAAAATTAATCCCAGAAGAAAAAAAAACAGTTGTCCGCAAGGTATTAGAGTGATCGTCATCTAATGAAGAAGACGATCCTATTTATGATGACTCTCCTGAGTAGGAAGAACCAATGGATTATGAAGTTATTCATAAGTAAAATATTATGGAAAGGCTGATTATTTCATAGTCAAGATACATGGGAAAAAATTTTCGAAAAATTACATTGCAGAAGTGACAAAAACAAATGCTGATGGTTACAATGTTGTTTTTTTAAAAAAAGAGCAGCTGTCTAACCGTTTCAGATATGCTGAAGAAGATTCGGGTTTTGTTCTATTTGAAGATGTAGTGTGAGCTTTGCCTATTCCTTTTAAGTATTCACAGGGTAGATACGAACATTTGTTTTATTTTAATGCCGATATTTCTAAATACAATATTCAATGATTTTAAGTTTAAAGTTTTAAGTTTTCTATTAACTGAAATGTTATTTTTTAAAATAAAATGTTATTTTTCCAAATAAATGCATTTGTCTAACTTTTTTTATGAAAAAAAGTAATAGTTAACCTGACTGGGCAGGTTATCTGATCCACTTTTATAAATTTATACAAAACATCTTACAAAAAAAAGTATGTCATCTTTTTAAGTTGAAACACACAAACGTCATTTCTACAATACTTCTTAAATGCAGTGACAAAATTTCAATCCGCGGAACTACTTAGACCAAGAATTACAGCGGGTTTAAAAAAAGTGGTCCACTTAACCCCAAGCTCCCCTACATGGTCAGATGTCAATTATGAATTCATCGACGCCGAGGTTTTTTTAACGCAACATGTTGACATCTACAAATTTCAAGAATTTTATGTACGCATTGTGGTAAAGTGGCGATACCGGCTATCGTTTTCAACAGCATGTTAATGTTTTTTTAAAATAATTCAGTATGTTTATACGTGTTATCGTAACTCGGGATGAATCCGAAGGTAAGAGTGAACTCGGGCAAGCACAAATTTGTGCCTTTTTTATTGAATGTTAAATTTGCAATTTTGTTGAAACTGGTTCAGTTGCCATCAAAGTGTCGTTTGAGAAAGATCGGTGTCTTTTCTAAAACTTTTAATTAAGGTCAAAGTACGTACTTAATCAATTTTTAGATTTCATGTTTTCAAGAAAGCCCAAAATAAAACTTTTGCCCACAAAAAACAGAAAGTTGTACCAAACGAAAAATGACTGGAACACATAATGGAACATTTAATATGTGCCCATAAAATAGTTTTTGGACTTTGCTTACTTTGATTTACAAGAAATTATCAACAAAAAATCGTCTACAGGCAGTACAAAACCGGACAGGATGGGCGACAGTACAAAAAAAATTGGTATAAATTTTATGAATTTAGCCAAGGCTATTGAAGACGTTAAAAAAGAGAGAAACATTAAGGCAAGCAGCCAAATGTTACCATATACCAAAATCTACTATTTTTACCACCTGAATAGCATATCGACTCTGAAATGGGGTGGTCAACGTGTCATTTTTTTTAGCAGAAGAAAAAATTTACATCTGTATCTAACATGGATAGAAGGAGGACCAGCGGAAGCAGTATATAATTGGACAAAGTCGGTTGGTTTGACACGACAACGTATGAAGAAAAAATTCTTTAAAAAATTTTTAGGAAAAAAAGTATTGATAGGCAATAACTTGACAAGCCATGTTTCTATCTATGTCCTTGACACCTGCCAACAAAACGATATTAATTTGGTGTAGTTACCACCAAATGCAACCCACTTGCTCCAACTGGTGGATTTTAAAATCAAACATGTACTTAGGGTGTTTCTTTTTGATATAATTTTTTAATCTAAAAATATTTTTTTATCATTTCTTGTCCGGATCCAACCCAACATAAAAACTAACATGAATTATAATGGAAAATACCCCACACTTAGGGGTCAATCCAAACAGTATTTAAAAAAAAAAATAGATACAAAGCAGTAAAAAAATTACAATTTTGGTTAACACATAACGTTTCTAAAAATATGCTCCCTGAAACGTCTATGTATCGCTGGTAATTTTAGTTTTTCAAAATTCTTGTGTCCGTTTTATTCCCCAAAATAAGTTCCAAAGAACTATGATAGCTGAAGATTGTTTTTTTTTCCAGAAACACACTTGTAAGTCAGAACAACAATGTTACGCAGAAAATAAATCTTGCATACTGAAAAATCTTAATGGTGTGTTTTGTTTCTTGTCATATTGCAACAATCTAGTGTTTTGTTTTAGAGCCGTCATATTTTAGTCTGTGAATTACTGAAAGAAAAACAAATTAATTAATTAAAACTTGAAGCAATCCAATATTCATTTTTTTTATTTACAACATTGACTAATTTGAAATCAAAAAATTATTACAATGCAACAATTTTAATTAATGAATAATATACAGTATAACAATTAATAAAAATACTATTAAAACTGAAAAATTAATGTATTAATAAAATATCAAACTATACAGGGGGTCCAGAAACTCTCCTGACAAACCAAGACCGGAGATTCCTCAGATAATTTTAAGACAATTTAACCCAATTCACCTAGTCCGAAAATGCTTCCTAAGGGAGATAGAGCTCTTTGAAGATGGCGCCTTGTAAATAGTTTTTTTTTAAATACCTCTAGAACGCTTCTTCTTAGAAAAACAAAAACTGGTATGCTTATTTAGCCTTTAGAGATGAATCGATTCCATCAATTGCGAATTTCTAGTACCGATCATAGGCGTCAGTTTTAGGTAGGTCAACGGTTATTTTAACGCATAACTTTTTTGTCTTTAACTTTTAAGCATTTGTGACACTAGATTATTAAATTTTCAGGTATTCTAGTACTAAAAGGTACTCTTACTTTAAGTCATTAGGATACACCGTTTTCTAGAAAAATGGATTTGAACATTTTTTGTTTTTTTGTCATTAAAGTTAAATTTATATTTTTTGCACTAGTTGGCTCTGACCTGCTAACAGAAGTAAAACCTACGTTTTTCATTGTCAAATTGTAGTCAGTTCGCGAAGTTTATCTTTTAATTTTTTACTTTACCAAGCGCCATCTTTAAAGAGCTATAGCTCTCTTAGGAAGCATTTTCGGACTAGGTGAATTGTGTTAAATTGTCTTAAAATTATCTGAGGAATCTCCGGTCTTCGTTTGTCAGGAGAGTTTCTGGACACCCTGTATATAAACAAAAGTAGTAATTTAAAATGTATGATATGCTCTACATGACCACCATCTTGTTGCAAGCATAATTCCAAGTGATGGCAATTGCTATTTTCTATTCAATTTTGGTATCTTATATTTATTGTCATATTGTAAAACAACCAACATATAAAACACGGATCCAAAATTCATTTCTAAAATAATATCATCTAAAGTAATGTAATCTAACACTAGTGATAGCCAAAGTAAGCAATTTTTGATTTTTAAAACCGCAACTAATAAAGAAAAACGTTTGAAACTTAATATACAAAGGTAAGGTAAAAAGTTCTCGGTCTAACAACGACAAACTGCGACTTTCAGTTAAAAAATGATTTTATTTTTCTACATAATTTCCTTTGACTTCAACTTGGTTTAGCGCCTCTCTAACATCAGTATTCCTTGGCGGAAGTGAGAGTCTGGAATGCTGTTAAAATTTCATTTACGGTTCTTTCAACTTCTTAATTTGATGCGAAGCGCTTCCCAAAAACAAATTTCTTTAACTAAATAATGTTATAAAATGCACCTATTCTTTTATTGAACACTTTGTTAACTACACTCACAGCTAACATATTTCTATGTCAGTTGTGAGTGTAGTGTTGATGTGGATCTGATGGTGACACCTTAACCAAGTTTTCAATAAAGGAATAGGTACGCTTTACAACCTTACTTAATAATTAAATTCTTTAATACTACACCCCTTTATAATCATAAATTTCTTTATGTTTAGGAACAGATAAAGGTTTGAAGATGCCAAGTCAGGAGAATAGGGGAGATGGTCAAGCAGATCATATTCTTCAATTTTCCCCTGCCAACACTGGTCAAGAAAGTTGGAGTAATATTCGCCTGATATTGTTTTGCCCTGGCAATATAATTAATTAACAGAGCTTATTTTGCGTTCTAAAACACGCTGGCGTTGTTTCATTTCTGGCGTGTAGTGGCGTTCCCATGTGTCATGTTTGGTGACAAATCGTCACACAAAATTGTGCGGATCCCTGTTGAATCGGTCCAAAGATTGTTACGAAAATCATTTTTGCATTTTCTGTTGATCAACACTCAACAAATGCAGCATCCATCTTGCGCAAAGCTATCGGATCCCTAATTCTTCTGCAAAATGTTTCACACCCTTTCTTCCGATATCCTCACAACCTGAGCTATGGCATTCACCTTCTCTCACCTATTGTCAAATACGATATTATGCACTATTTCGATGATTTCCAGTGTGTTATGTATCTACATGCAAGTATGGTACGGTCACAGTATAATGCTAGGATCAAATCATATGATGTTAACTTTATTTTATCTCGGTTATTAATGTCAGTCGTGTTTACTAATACAATATTTCTTGTTGTTATTCTTATTTACTACTTATACTAAATGCAGTTACAAGCTTTCTACAATTGAACTATCTACCAACGATAAACCAAAAAGCATTACATGGTGGCAGCAAAAAATTGCGTTTGTGAATTATTTTGTGTACATAGAAACTAAGAAAGATGTCTGATTAAGCAAAGGCACCCGAGAAAAGAATTTAAAAGGAAACTTGACCAATAACTGGAAATTATGGGAACAGAAATTGAATCTTTATCTACTCGCCAGTGGTAAAGTTAAACCACATGAAATTTGCAACTTTGCTTAAGTTTTTGGGTGATGAAGATATTCAAATTTATAATACTTTTGAATATTGAAAGGAAGGAGGTGATAAGGTATTGTCCATAGTTTTAGAAAAATTTTGCAACTACTGCAACCCTGTAAAAAACCTAGTTTACGAATATTTTAAATTTTAAAGACACAGAGAACCTCTAGAGACAGGACATAACAGAGAAATATCGAGATTTGGGAACATCATTCTCAAGGTAAGCGGTGTTCAGCTTATAATAGGTACAAAAAGAAAAGTCACTGAAGGTGATAATGATGACAATGAACTATCACGAAAACCAAATAGTGTGGATAATTTCGGACTACGAGTGAATTCTATTAAGTGGAAAGGGTGTGACATTAATTTAAAAATAGATACGGGCAGTCAAGTCAATGTTTTACATCTAAGTGATTTTAAGAAACTTAAAATGGATAAAAAATTGTGGCAAAAAAACCAAGACGACTTCCGGTCAAAAAATTAAGATATTAGGTCGAATGCATGAGAATTGTGAGGATTCCAACAATAAGAAACTATTATTTTACATTCTATTTTGGAACTAGCTGTATCAAACGAACTTAACATAATCAGCCGTCGTGACGCGTTCAAAAAATGTGAATCTATTAAATTCGATCGAGCTACAAGTGAATCTACAACCTTGGACATTCTTCGCAAATACGATTCATTATTTTCGCAGTCATTAGGAATGGTAAACCGAGAATATAAAATTACACTGCAAGCATGTGCAGTTTTTCATTCCCTTTGGCTTTAAACTTTTATCTCACGTTATGTTTCTGTTACTAATTTTCTTATTTCCTCATTATATTATCTCTTTTTTCTTTTTTTTTTATTCTTGAGCTTATGTTTTTTATCAATTTAATTTGTTTTCACTTTTTTCATTCTAACCCTTACTTTATCGTAATATAGTCTCTTGGCTCTCTGTTTTATTTTTGTTAATTAACATATCTCTCTTTCTTTCTCCATATCTGTTCTACTACATTATTCCCTACTTCCAGTATGTGTCGCTGATCTGTATGGTTTGATCGCTTGTTTTTGTTAACATAATCTGTTTCTTTTTTCTCCTCCCATTCCTCTTCTGGAATACCATTATTTTCGATGATAAATAGGTTTTTCTTACACTTCTATTCCTTTTCATTAGTTGCCAACAACACCATGTCTTCTACATAAACAAGCATCCACACTTTCTATTTGTTCCTTCTCATTGCTTTTATTAAATCTGTTATGTATAGCAAAAACAAATCAGGGTTTATTGGACATCCCTGTTTCAAAAATAGTTGTAATTATTCTTCTATTGTCTTATAGCTCTTCTATATTGTCTACCACATTTATCGATATATTTTTTCATTTAGTTTCATCTACAATTTTTGCCTGTCTACACTATCAAAGGCTCGTAAAATACCCATTGCATTACAAAAAGGTTAAAGATAAACGTGAGCAAATGGCAAAAAAAAATATAATTGTACTCAGTAAGTAAACCAATTGATTGGGTACATCCAATAGTGATTGTGCATTAATCAAATAATAGCATTCGTGTATGTATAGATCTAACATTAAACGCATATATAAAGCGGGAAAATTTTCAAATTCCGATGCACGATGCGTTGTTCGGGCAATTGCCTGGCGTTATGTATTTTACACAATTCACAAACTATGCATATTTCTTTAGACTACTGAAGTTTGCTTTTATGTACAATTGCAAGTAGTTGGGGACAATACCGTTACTTGCGTTTGAAATATTCTAAAGATTTATTTACGAAACATTGGATGGAGTAACGAGGAGTTATCGGGTACTTTGATGATATTTTGGTTTTTGGAAATATGCTAGAGAAACATAATTTAAATTTTAAAAATGTTTTAAGTAAAATATCTAAAATATTTAAACGTTGAAAATCGAAATTCTACGTTACTAGCTTAAAATTTCTTAGTCATATAATAAGTAAAGATGGAATAGTTTCAGACAATGACAAGACTCAAGCTATACGTAATATCAGAAATACATCATCTCTTCCAGAATGTAGAAAGTTCAATAGATACAAGCAGTAGATTCTCTATACGTGTTAGTGTTTCTTTCAGTCACCGATAGATGGCGTTATGCGTTGGCTTTTTGGTTTCTTCATTGATTGAATAATGCGATTATAGTGTCGTGATGGATATCGATTCAGAATCGATTATATTTCATCAAAAATGGCTGCGCGGGCTAATACCGGAAATAATGTTACCACACGACGGAACAACGCAATAATTTAAAATTTTTTTTTTTTTAAGTATTTAATATGTTATATTATTATGATATTACTATTCAGCTTGTTTGAATTAATTTTAACTTTAAATTGAGTGTTAGGTGTGAAAATAACAGGAAACTAAAATATTATAATAATGTAACACGTATCGCCACCTATTGGCAACTTCGGGAAGTTCATATGCAAATATAAAATCATCTGGGCCTAATACATTCCGGGAGAGATGATGTATTTCTGGTAATATGCAACCTCCTAAGTACAAAAAGGATGTTCTAACGTTTCCTTGGAAAGATTGTCTATTTAGCAAGGTTTATACATAATGTGTTTCAAGAAACAAACAGTTTGAGAAAATGATTGTCAAATAAAATCGCATTGATATGAACTGAAAATGAAAGTAAATGCTTCAATCCTTTGAAACAATTGGTTACTTCAACTCCGGTTTTATCTTATTTTGTCCGGGAAAAACAAACGACGATGCAAGTCCATATGTCCAAATCACATAGTAGAATTAACCTAAATCTCGTTAAATTTGACTCAACAACGTTACAACTAAATAGAGAAGGAATTGCTTGCAGTTTTAATTTGTTGTGAAAGATTTCACTACTACTTGTTTAATTGTAGGTTTATAATTCACACCGACCACCATCCTCTTTTGGGATTGTTGAAAAAACTCATAGACGACCTATCTCTTAGAATACATAAACTTGTTTTTAGACTTATGAGATATAATCCTCAATTTACTTACGCACCTCGTAAAAAAATGCAAGTCGCCGATGCTTTGAGCCGGGATCCAAATACCTAAAAAATCATACTTGATACTTTATGGATGGCTTTTACATAAAGGTAGTGCTTCAAATGAAGTCAAACAATTTTAGAACATCAAAGCCGAAATAAATCTTCACAAAAACATCTCTTTTATAAAAAAAGACTAAACATTCCTAAAACTCTTAAAGCAGAATTCCTAAATTTAATACATGAAGCTCGCCAAGGTGTGGTGTCAAGCAAGAAATTAACCCAAGAACCCCCCTTAGATTTGTAAGTAAAGAAGTTTGAATCATTTTTTTTTAAAGAGACGTGTTATGTTTCCACATACGTATTACATCTAATGCTAGGGATCAAGTTATACACTGTGTCCACGGATGGGGTGTCCTATAGGTAAAAATTTCTTGATAAAAAGTTTTGCTTGTTCTAAAACCCCATAAAATAAAATTTAAGTTTTCAAAATCAAAATCATTTCATAATCAGTTTTATGAAAATCATAATATTGATGATTTGAAACAAGCAATAGTTGATGCTGTAAATGAAATTACCTCAGAAATGTTAGAAACGCTTATAAAGAATTTAGAAGGTTAATTGAGAGATGCTTTAAAGTTGGAGGAGGATATATTAAATCGATGTTCTTTGTTTACTGTTACTGTTAGTTTTTGTTACATGATTACTCTGTATTGTTATTTTTGATAGTTACTGTAATTCTTTGAATTTTATTTCATTTTATGGGGTTTCAGAACAAGCAAAACTTTTCATCAAGAACGACATTTTTGGCTAAAACTAAAATTAAAAGAATTTTCACTTATAGGATACACCATCCGTGGACACACTGTATGATGTTAATTTTATTTTATCTCGGTCGTCAATGTTAGTTTCCATCCTATAGTGTATGCAACCTTGATTACTTTTAACAGATGTTTTACGTTTACTTGATGCCAATTTATACTTCAATGTATGATAACTCCTAGAACAATGACGTTAATTTTAAACTTTGCATTCTGACTCCTACTACGTAGGGATGACAATTGTTGTATGAACCATTGAACATACACATATCTAGATCTCTCAGTACTGAATTCTTTTCTTCTGCCACAATTGTATTCTACTTCGTTGATTTTGCTCTACCTTTTTATAATAAAAATAAAATTGCTGGAAGACATATATGCCTTTCCTTAAAACGTAACGGAAGCTAATTTATTAATGCAGTTTTTTGTGTGCAACCGATTGGTGATTAATTTATTTGATTTCGTAAAAATTGTTTCTATTGTAATTATATACAACTTTTGTTTAAAAAATTGTTTTGCGTAATAAGTAATTACTGAGATTATGTTCAATATATTTAATTTTGAAAAAAAGTTTGACCCAGAAGTTGTAAATTATACTTTCAACAACTTTTATTGGGGTACGGACAAATGGCAAAATGGACAAATCGCCGAATGTGACCTAAACGTCAAAAAGTAATAAACGACGCCTTAGCGTTTGTAACTTGGCGTCGTCCTCGAACTCTAACTGAATCTGCGGACAAAACGCCGAAAATGTTTTTGCGGACAAAACACCAAAAATGCTTCCATGGACAAATCGCCAAAATTGTTTCTGTAGACAAATTGCCGAAAATGTTGTTTTTATGTGAACGGGGATGGACGGTGTTGAACATACACGTATCTAGATCTCTCAGTACTGAATTCTTTTCTTCTGCCACAATCGTATTCTACTTTGTTGGTTTTGCTCTACCTTTTTATAATACAAATAAAATTGCTGGAAGAGATATATGCCTTTCCCTAAAACTTAACGGAAGCTAATTTATTAATGCAGTTTTTTGTGTGCAATCGATTGGTGATTAATTTATTTGATTTTGTAAAAATTGTTTTTATTGTAATTATATACAATTTTTGTTTAAAATTGTTTTGCGTAATAAGTAATTACTGAGATTATGTTCAATATATTTAATTATGAAAAAAAAAAGTTTGACCCAGAAGTTGTAAATTATACTTTCAACAACTTTTATTGGGGTCCGGACAAATGGCAAAAAGGACAAATCGCCGAATGTGACCTCAACGTCAAAAAGTAATAAACGACGCCTTAGCGTTTGTAACCTGGCGTCGTCCTCGAACTCCAACTGAATCTGCGGACAAAACGCCGAAAATGTTTTTGCGGACAAAACACCAAAAATGCTTCCGTGGACAAATCGCCAAAATTGTTTCTGTAGACAAATTGTCGAAAATGTTGTTTTTATGTGAACGGGGATGGACGGTGTTGAACATACACGTATCTAGATCTCTCAGTACTGAATTCTTTTCTTCTGTCACAATCGTATTCTACTTTGTTAGTTTTGCCCTACCTTTTATAATACAAATAAAATTGCTGGAAGAGATATATGCCTTTCCCCTAAAACTTAACAGAAGCTAATTTATTAATGCAGTTTTTGTGTGCAATCGATTGGTGATTAATTTATTTGATTTCGTAAAAATTGTTTCTATTGTAATTATATACAATTTTTGTTTAAAAATTTTTTGCGTAATAAGTAATTACTGAGATTATGTTCAATATATTTAATTATGAAAAAAAGTTTGACCCAGAAGTTGTAAATTATACTTTCAACAACTTTTATTGGGGTCCGGACAAATGGCAAAATGGATACATCGCCGAATATGACCTAAACGTCAAAAAGTAATAAACGACGCCTTAGCGTTTGTAACCTGGCGTCGTCCTCGAACTCCAACTGAATCTGCGGACAAAACGCCGAAAATGTTTTTGCGGACAAAACGCCAAAAATGCTTCCGTGGACAAATCGCCAAAATTGTTTCTGTAGACAAATTGCCGAAAATGTTGTTTTTATGTGAACGGGGATGGACGGTGTTGAACATACACATATCTAGATCTCTCAGAACTTAATTCTTTTCTTCTGCCACAATCGTATTCTACTTTGTTGGTTTTGCTCTACCTTTTTATAATAAAAATAAAACTGCTGAAAGACATATATGCCTTTCTCTAAAACGTAACGGAAGCTAATTTATTAAAGCAGTTTTTTGTGTGCAACCGATTGGTGATTAATTTATTTGATTGCGTAAAAATTGTTTCTATTGTAATTATATACAACTTTTGTTTAAAAAATTGTTTTGCGTAATAAGTAATTACTGAGATTATGTTCAATATATTTAATTATGAAAAAAAGTTTGACCCAGAAGTTGTAAATTATACTTTCAACAACTTTTATTGGGGTCCGGACAAATGGCAAAATGGACAAATCGCCGAATGTGACCTAAACGACAAAAAGTAATAAACGACGCCTTAGCGTTTGTAACCTGGCGTCGTCCTCGAACTCCAACTGAATCTGCGGAAAAAACGCCGAAAATGTTTTTGCGGACAAAACGCCAAAAATGCTTCCGTGGACAAATCGCCAAAATTGTTTTTGTAGACAAATTGCCGAAAATATCTTTTTTTTAAATTACACTCATAACATTTTAAAAACAATTTTTTTTTACGTCAAATTTGTTTTAGTCAATTTGAGTTTCTTTAATGTGAGGTGAACAGTATTAGTTGATAAGTTACAGTTATTACAATTTCTTTTTTTTAAAAAAATACATTCATATTAACAATTGTTTTAATTTAAGTTGTTTTCATGTAGAAGTACAGAGAATACTTGTTGAATATTACTGGAAATTTGACAGCTTTCAGCATTTTGTCCACAGAAGCATTTCCGGCAATTTGTCCACAGAAGCGTTTTCGACGTTTTGTCCACAGTAACATTTTCAGTGATTTGACCACGAAAACATTTTCGGCGTTTTGTCAGCGGATTCAGTTGGAGCGTTAGTTGGAGTTAAGGGATGATACCAGGCTAGTATTGCTAAGGCGTCGTTTTTTAGCGTTTTGTCCACAGTTACATTTTCGGCGATTTGTCCACAAAAGCATTTTCGGAGTTTTATCCACAGTAACATTTTCGTCGATTTGTCCAAAAAACATTTTCGGCGTTTTGTCAGCGGATTAAGTTGGAGCGTTGGTTGGAGTTAGGGGATAACGCCAAGCTACTATTGCTAAGGCATTGTTTTTAGCGTTTTGTCCACAGTAACATTTTCGGCGTTTTGTCCACAGAAGCATTTCATTTTCGGCAATTTGTCCACAAAAGCATTTTCGGAGTTTTATCCACAGTAACATTTTCGTCGATTTGTCCACAAAAACATTTTCGGCGTTTTGTCAGCGGATTAAGTTGGAGCGTTGGTTGGAGTTAGGGGATAACGCCAAGCTACTATTGCTAAGGCATTGTTTTTTAGCGTTTTGTCCACAGTAACATTTTCGGCGTTTTGTCCACAGAAGCATTTCATTTTCGGCGATTTGTCCACGAAAACATTTTCGGCGTGTTGTCAGCGTATTCAGTTGAAGCGTTGGTTGGAGTTAGGGGATGACGTTCTGCAATTACAGTTTATACAAAATCACTCTGCTCGCACATTTTTTCTACTTTTTCGAGCAACATTTCACGAAGCACTTTTTAATCGAGGGGATGTTATTCTACATCATATAAATAAGATGTGAAGTTATGATATGGTTGTCAAACTGAAAATTTTAATAGCCCTTGATTTCACGTTTACCGTCGAATTAGAACACGTTATAACAAAACAATGTCTGGAGGCCGACCGGCCGTCCGTCCATATGTAAACACAATATCAAAAAACCGCAGTCCGATTTTTATGAAACTTAGCATATAGGTACAGGTTTTATTTATAATACCGCAGATGTGATTTTTTGGGCATAATTTATCAAACAAAAAGGGCGGTTACATAAATGCTCTCATTTTTGTTTAGTTTATCTGCAAAATTATTGAAAGCTACAACAATGCTCTTTTAAATTACCATAACAGTTACATACAAAACAAGGCAAAGAATAACACGTACAAAACGTGTAAAAAGTTTGTATCCTGCAAACGCCATAAATCTGCAGTAAAATTCCATTAGGTACATTACGTAGTCGGAATTACTAAAATAAAGATTGATAATAGAATTAATTAAAATTTTTATGTGCGCATTTAAAATATAAAATCAAGAAAAACAAGAATTATTTACAGTTTCTTTTATTCCTATAATTTATTGTTATAAATAATTACGATACATTACACCGTTGTTTTTATTTTATATTTCGAATTATTTTGTGTACTTATTTTTCTAATGTTGATGATTGCATTTTTATAACTGCGTATTTATTGCTAGGGGCTTGTTATAAAAGAGTTTAGAAAATACTCAAAATAACATGATTTATGACTTGATAGCAATAACGAAACATTTATATTTTTACAATTAATAGGAATTTATGATTATTTTAAAATACTAATATGTAATGTGAATTTATTGTGGTAAAACGTTTCTAATTTCTTTCAGAATTAATAAACAACAATTAGGCTTTTGGCAAATAAAATTAAATAATTGATAGTTTAGTTTAGCTTGATTAGCCAATTAAAAAAAATAAAATACTTTGCCAAATAGTACGTTGCTCTCTACTACGTGATGTGAAAACGGTTAAAATTTGAAAATTAGTATTTTGACGTAATTTAAGTTTCTAATGGAATTGATAAATCAAAACTTTTTAAAACATTTAATATGTACATAGGACAATTTTTAATAATGCAAAGTGGTGGCTCTAGTTTTGATGCCGATTTACGGAACTATTCAGTGTGTATCGGGGTTTGGCCAATCCATAAAGCAATCAAAAAATTTCACGAATTCAATCAGTTGATAATTTTTATATATTATTATAGTCATAAAAAAAGTATTGATAATCTTTGATAGAAAATTTTCAATCTTAATGTTACTTAAAAGATTTGCAATTGACTAAAGAAACGTTGTTACTAATACACATATTTTTCATTATTAAATAATTTTTCAGTTTTACAAAAGTGGTAGACATGTGAACAGACTTTATCTATGCTCCATTTATAAGAATTACAGTTCAACAACGCAACTTACGCTTATATCCAGCACAAAAATATTGAATGTGAATATAGTAATGCAAATGTACCGGTGTCCCAATAACAAAATTAGCCGACCGTATCTCAGAAACTAATAATAGCACAGTTTGGGGAAAAATACTTTTAATAAAAGTGATTATGAGCAAATTTCTGGACATTCTTAGATTGACCACTAAGGGGCGCAATTGTGATTTCATAACAAAAACTAGAAACACCTCCAGAAATACTCAAGTAACAATGCTAATAGATAACACTGTTTTAATCCTTAATGTCTTCTGATAAATAATAATAATCCTTTATTGCCTAACAAGAAAATTAATCCCCAATTACAGGACAAATTAATAATAATGCATCATAAAACAATTAATAATATTACCTACAAATGTATTACATCAACAACAAACAAGACTATAATCGTTGTAATGAAAAATTAATAGTAATAAATAATGCCATTGGTTAACAATGTTAAAAATGATACTACAACAAAAATTATAATAAAAATGCGTTTAAGAATAAAATTGTCGAAATAGAAAGAATTGAATAAAAATTACAAAACTACTAGTTAAACCTTGTTTGACCAATTGCGTTAATAAATTCACAAAATGATAGAAAGAATAAATCAAAATCGTTAACAATGCTGTTGAAATTTCGCATCATCCTGTTTATAGGCGCACTAGCACCAACGTTTGTTCTGATAGTAGTAAGGTGAAAGGTGGGTTTGTTTTTGGTATACACTGAAGGTACACTCCTGAAATTTAAAACTTGGACACCACAATTTCTGTAAACAAAAGTTTGTACATTGTGAAGCGGGCTTAAGGGTATCATTTACAATTCTAACAGCAGGTAGTCTCAGCAGGGGTTATCTTATAGAAGGACTGTAGAATGAATCATTACACTAAGCACGTTTTAGAAAATAGGTAATTTACGTTGCTTACTTAATTTTTTTCTTTAAAGAATATATTTGAAGGTATCGCTAATTAAACACCATAGCTCGATTAATTATCGAATCAAAATTTTGTTTAGGAAATGTTTACAAAATAAAATTAGAAATAATTTTGATTTAAAAAACGTCTACAAGCAATAACTTTTAAATTAAATCAAAAACTAAACATGGTTATTTGGGTTGACTGATTATTACTTATTTTTAAATAAATCTAACCTACTAATTATTGTAAGTTATTAAAAAAATCATTAAACTCTCTATTCATAATATTTAGTCCTTACAAAATGTATATTTTATGACGTTTCATTTTTTCTGTAGTTAATATAAAAGTGAAAATAAAAACTAAGGCAATTCTTATTGTCAACGTATATATTTAGTTTTTTGACAAGAATTTATTACATAATTATAATTAAGATACCAAGTTATAGTTTAAAATTAAATGAAAACGTTTTTTTTAAATAAAGGTATTACTATATAAATAAATATAAGAAATCAATAATGGGTGTGACCTCCATTATTATTGATACATTCTTGGAGGCGTCTGCTCATTGACGCTATCAAGGTATCAATATAATTAATATTAATATTAATATTAATTTACTGGTATAAAATTTGGCCCTTGTTGTCTTCGGATAACAGCAAGTATTCGAGCCCAAACATTTTCGATAATGTTAAAATCTGGGCTTTTGCTGGCCAAGGTAACAACTCCAAGTTATTTTCTCGTGTCCAATTGCGCACAACCCGCGAAGTATGAATAGGGGCGTTGTCCTTTAACAACAAAATACATTATGAAAATGTTAATTCAAAAGATCCGGAACTATTTTTTGGAGAAAGTATAGTGAAATAAGAATACTTACTTGTTGGAAAATATAATCTTCGTCTGGATAAAACACTTCGACTGAAGGTTTCATAATAGTTTCCAAAATATCTAAATACGCAGCAGAATCAAGACGTCCATCGATAGCCCAACAAACTCCTGAACCCCGCGCACTAACCCAACCCCACACATTCACAGAAAAATAACCACTTCGTTTTTTAGGACATATGTGATTATTTTCGTAACGAGTTCCTTCCATTCTAAAAACTTTTAGTGGTCCATCGTTGCGGCTATTGAACGTTTTTTCGTCGCTAAAAATCACTCGATTCCAAAATTCCAAAGGTTCGTTCACATATCGCCTTGCAAATTCTAGACGACGTCTCATATTTTTGTCACTGAGAACTTCATTCGCAGCAGCATTGTACTTCTTTATTCCCATCTCTTTTAATCTTTTTTGTGCAGTTATACGGCATCCGGGAAAATGTGTATCTGCTATAGCCCTAGAGTATGTAGCAAATAGTTGTTTTGTTACGTAATGAAACAACTCGAGATCTTGAGCACGTGTAGATACTTTAGGTCTACCACTTTCGATGGCTCTTTCCAAAGTGTGTTCAAGATTCCATTTTACTCGGTAATGCCCTACGGTGCTTTTTGGTATATCTAACATACGTGAAATTTCACGCATGCTACGGCCCGCCGCTAATTCCGAAACAATCCGCGCTTTCAAATCAGCACCGAGATGAGGTGGCATTTTCACAACACTTGATTTTAACGTTATCGAAAATGTTTGGGCTCCAATACTTGCTGTTATCCGAAGACAACAAGGGCCAAATTTTATACCAGTAAACCTTAATGCACTAATTGCAGCCATTGATACCGCATGGGAAACGATTAATATTAATTATATTGATACCTTGATAGCGTCAATGAGCAGACGCCTCCAAGAATGTATCAATAATAATGGAGGTCACACCCATTATTGATTTCTTATATTTATTTATATAGTAATACCTTTATTTAAAAAAAACGTTTTCATTTAATTTTAAACTATAACTTGGTATCTTAATTATAATTATGTAATAAATTCTTGTCAAAAAACTAAATATATACGTTGACAATAAAAATTGCCTTAGTTTTTATTTTCACTTTTTATATTAACTACAGAAAAAATGAAACGTCATAAAATATACATTTTGTAAGGACTAAATATTATGAATAGAGAGTTTAATGATTTTTTTTAATAACTTACAGTAATTATTTAAAAATAAGTAATAATTAGTCAACCCAAATAACCATGTTTAGTTTTTTGATTTAATTTAAAAGTTATTGCTTGTAGACGTTTTTTAAATCAAAATTATTTCTAATTTTATTTTGTAAACATTTCCTAAACTAAATTTTGATTCGATAATTAATCGAACTATGGTGTTTAATTAGCGATACCTTCAAATATATTCTTTAAAGAAAAAAATTAAGTAAGCAATGTAAATTACCTATTTTCTAAAACGTGCTTAGTGTAATGATTCATTCTACAGTCCTTCTATAAGATAACCCCTGCTGAGACTACCTGCTGTTAGAATTGTAAATGATACCCTTAAGTCCGCTTCTAAATTTCATGAGTGTACATGCCATTGTATACATGATAATAAATATGAGCTACCAATTAAACTCATGACCAGTCTACCAATAAATATTAAGTCAGATCTATTTTTTCTGGCAACGAGTGTATAAAGACTGAACTGGTTATTTAAAAAACTTTGATCGATTTCACGAGGTGGATAAACCGAGTGCACCTTTGAATACAAATATTTTGCGAAACGTCTCTGCACGCTCCCAAGAAGAGAGAGAAGATAGGAGACCAAACAGGAGAGCAGTGCTAAAGACGAGGTCGTACTAACGAAAAGTATAAACTTTTAAGTGTAACAATACTATAGTCTGTATACTATTGGCGCGGAGTAATAAATCATAATTGCTTGAAATAATTCTTTATTTTCTTGTAAAAGCGGTACTTCTACGGTTAAGTAAAAACCAATAAATTCTAACTAAAATACGATCATTGTGCCTCTCTTGCAGCATATCGACCCATCTATGGTCTGAGAACAATAGGTTAATCTGTGAAAACACGTTGTCATCAGCCCAGGTACTGACGAAACGAGAATCATAGCCGTAGATGTGGGTATTATACCAATATACAGAAATAATGGTATATAATACGTAAGAAGTAAAATTTGTAATGTGATCTACTATACAAATAAAATAAATAACATATAACCACATAATAATTCATATCAAGGTAGATTTTACTATTATAATATATTTACCTACTAAAAATATGATTTTCCAAACGTATGAGGTACCTACGCCACTGCAATACGGGAGATTCGATAATTCTGACAGGTTTATTACTCCGCGCCAATAGTATACAGACTATAGTAAACCGTCGTGTATTACGTATTAGAAACCCAAGACACAGGGGGCGTGACCCAAAATGGTCACAATTTAGTGGCCCCAGTTCAATGCAAATTTATCCTTTTTAGTTCAACACACTCACACAAATTTGCCTTGATAATAATTTACAACAAAGATTGGTAATTGCATAAAACGTTTCGATAACTTTTAGTAACTCACTCAAAAAACACAAACAGCTTGAAACGATAACTTTCTCACTTGACAAATAAAGAGGTAGGGGAAGCTTAGACTCACATATTTTGTCAATTTTTTAGAAATATTAATACAACGGTTTATACTTTATTACATATTTGGATAGAGTAAAAATGGTCTAAAAAACAAGAGTAAACCACTACTTGATGCCTTATTTTAAACCGGAAATATTTACAAAAGCAGAGCCATTAGAATTGAAAACAAAGTAAATCATAAGAACAAGACAAAATTTAACCAAAACATATTTGTAAACTTATAAACAAAATATGATAAAACACATTAAACGTTCGATCATTCTATGACGTCTCAAGTGTTCAAACTAAGGACCATCACTTTGAACACACTGTTCCAACCTTTCCCTAGGCGACAAGACAGTTGCTTCTATTTCCGCTTTGGAAACACGCTCTGAATCATATCTTCTCTTGTTATGGGGGTCGTGGCAAAAACGGTCTTTCACTCTGCTTCACAAGTAAAAATCAAAACAGGTTAAAGCAGGTGATCTGCAATAAAAGTGAAGATAACTTTTATTTAAAAAAGTTTAAATTTGTTTTCAAACAGTACATCGCAGGCTATGACAACTATTACCTATTAAGTAATACCCAATCCAGAAATTTACGAACAGGGCAACGATCATATTAAAAAAAACATTGTTTTCCTGTTTGGTTTCAAAAAAATGGAAATTGAATTTCCAAAAAATTTAAATAAGTTTGTCAAACAAGAAAGGCTTTATAATTTCTGGGTCTGTAATGCCACGCCAAAAGTAACGCTCTATTTTCCTAGGTGCACCTCCCGCATCCAGCGGAGGTTATTAGCTGACCAATAGTGCATATTATGTGTATCATTCCTCTACATAATTCTGGATAAAAAGTGCCTGTCTTCCCAAACTAACGACATTATTCTAATCTTTGTCGTAGGCTTAGCCATCAAATCTTAGTAGAGCATAATGTGATATGGGTGTACCTAATTAAAGATAATTATTTTTAATTTAATAAGCAACTTTAATTTTAAGGAATAATACTAAATGAAAAAAAAATATTTGTGTTCCTTTAATATTCAAAGCATTGTAGTTGGAGGACTCCTTAAGTATCTGTCATTTACTCGAACACTTAACTGAAGATTTGACTATACATACGCCAAAACGTTGATAGTATTTTAGTTCGTCTGTTACTTGTACTGGAGTATACGGGATGGAGAGTACTGCCGTAACTGTGAAATCAATTGGCTAAACGAATAAACGTTCCGCTCCCACTGCTGCTTGAAGCAACAAAAGCATTTTAAAAAAACAAAATATGTAGTTTTGAACAAGGCGGAATAATATTCTAACGTGAAAACTGTTTAATTTTGACACCAACATATTTCCATTTCTATGGTTTACTTGATTTTCAATTCTAATGAGCCAATTGGTACACACAATTCGCGACGTCCGCGGGTCCGTTTCTGTGACGGTAATTTACTTGCATTTTTGTAAATGTTTCGGGTTTAAGAAAATGTATCAAGTAGAGGTTTGCGTCAGTTTTTTTGGACTTTTTTGTTCTATCCAAATATATAAAAAAAGTATAAACCATTGTATATTTTTTCAGAAATTTGACAAAATAGTCAGTTGCTAAGATATCGTTCTCTATCAGTGTTCAAAAAAGTATCCAGTATTAGTTTGTTGAGTTAAAAATGAGCATTAATAGCTTTATCAAATGAAGCTATGTTTACAAAAATCTATTAATCCAAACCAGAATTATGAGCATTCTTCAAAATTGAAGTCGAAGCTTTCCCCATCATTTTATTTGACAAGTGAGAAAATTTAATATCAAGCTTTTTTGTTCAGAAAACATTAATGATTAAAACAATGTTATCTGCTGGCATACGTTGCTTACACAAAAGAGTTGTTTTTACCATCTGAAAGGGCTTTCATCGAAATGTAACGGTCCCGATGTGCTATATTCTAAAGTGATGATATCAAAGTTGACTGAGAGCTTCTCTGTCCAGTCAGTCACCAGTCACCAGTGTCAAAAACAAGAGTATTCTCACTCAATTCATTCGTAAAGCAAAAACAGCTATTATGGAAGCCAAAATGGATCTGTAAGGGTGGGACTTTACGAGAAAAAGTAGTGCCGAAATTGTCACTGTGTCCGTGTTGGGCTTGAACTGGGATAAGGAAAAAAGTTTTTTGACCGTCAGGGTCAAGGTTTTGAAGATGGATGAAACGATTATTGCAAAAGCGCTGGTATGGTCCACGGCACAGAGTTTATTTGATCCGATTGGGTTTACTTGTCCGGTGACTCTGATAACGAAACTGTTGTTATAACAAATCCGGGCAAAACGGATTTCTTAGGATGAAGAGGTTGATGGAAGACGGCAGATATGTTTCAAAGTTAGGTTAGTGAACTGTACTACATATTTAAATGAGAACAAGATACTACGCTGTGTTAGGTTTATTACAGATTTTTTTTTGCAGCTGTGTTTTTGGGTTTGGAACAAAATGAATCAGTTTCAGTTCAGTTGTTTGTCGCTAAAACAAAAATAGCTCCTTTAAAAAAGTTAACAATTCCAAGTCTTGAGCTTTTGATGGCGACAATTGGTGCTAGGCTATAGAGAAATGTCGATGAACTTCTGTTGTCTCTTGGATTTCACGGAAGGAGAAATGATTCACTTTTGTTTGGAATAGAAATACGCGAGCTAACTTCTTTGGAATTTTGGAGGCATATACCAGGAACGTATAATCTTACAGATCTTCCTTCCCGAAGGTGTTCTCCTAAACAGTGAAAGTCGTAGAGACTGGCAGTTTTCCTGGGACGAATGAAAATAAACCACTTAGATGTCTTATGGGTTGATTTTTTTTTATTTCGTGTTAGGTCACGGGTGTCACAGCAACGGAATGAAGCGAGTTTTTGTTAACCGTTTGTGATGCGCGAATCACGTGGTCGTACAACGTTTGATTTGTCAGACACAAGATAATTTTTAAGTATCCTCCGGGAAAAATATTGGATATTGGGTGAAAGAAAATTTATCAGAACAATTGCCTCAAGCTGTACAGTGTGCAAGAGACAACAGGGTATAAACAGCCATCGCTGCTTTCGGATCTAGTGTAGGACGTGTTTATGTTCGAGGTTACCGGGATTGACTTCACCGGTCCCCTATTCTTAAAGGATGGTACTACATCGTCGATTTGCTTGTTTACATGCGCGGTATGCAGTGCCGTCGATTTGGAGCTGGTCTCTTCGCTGTCTACGTCAAGCTTTATTCAAGCGCTGCATCTGTTCATGACTCATTGTGGTCGTCCGAAAGTAGTGTATAGCGATAATGCCACTAATTTCGTAGAAACTCACAATGCCTTTGATTGTATAGATGGGGATAAGCTTAAACAATATGCTTCAGTCGATCGCATTGACTGGAAATTCGATTCCCCTGGGGCTGCTTGGTAGGAAGGTTTCTGGGAGCGACTGATTGGGATAGTAAAGCCTATGTTACAAAACCTTTTAGGATGCGCTTTTTCAACATACGAGAAGCTCAAAAAGGTGGTTTGTGACTATGAGCGTTGATTGAAATATTGTCAATCAACGCTATGAGGCCGTAATCAACGCGCGTGTTCTTTTATGTTTTTATTTACCTTCTATTATATTTATATACTTAACCAATATTACTACATATAAATACTAAGTTGACTAATAAAGAAATTACACTACTTTGACGAACATCGAGGAAGTCAATTATTTGTAAACATCTCACTGAAATAGAATCTTCTTCATAAATTCGTTTGTTCAGTATTGAGATTATCATTTTCAAAACGTGTAAAGATGGACAGCGTTTCTGAACTAAATTAAAGTGTTCTGAAGCTGCAAAAGTCATCAAAGAATACACTAGGGAACAGTTTATGTCAAGAAATAAACGCACTTTTACGGCAAGGCAATATTTGCCAATGAATAATATTGAGACCCTTAAACCATGAACAAGCAACTGTGAACATTTCTTAAAAAGACGCATAAGGCAAAATAGACAAAAGACCCTTTCACGTTTGGCGACAATAAAATGGAATGGTGTATTCGCAAATAGTGAGTTGCTTGTCCATGGGATTATAATTTCTAAAACCTCTACTACACTAATTCAAGAAACTCTTCAAATATAGTGACGGACCAGAGAGATAAAACAGTTTGGCAATAAATAAACGTAGTTTTACTTGAAATCAATATTTACATATATCCAGGAAGTGGCTTGTTTGACTAATGTTGTAATTATCTACCTTTGAACTAAATTAAAACTTTCAAAGTGTTCGGAACAAACTAAAAACTGCGAACAGACTTTGAAAAACACGCAAGAGAAAAGAAAAAAGCCATACACTTTTTGCCAAAAAATAAACGTACTTTTATCTCAAAGGCTCAGGCTTGTGACTGCCTTGAACACTGAACAAACGACTTTGAACATTTCTTAAGATACAAAAGACGGGTAAAATAGACAAAATACTGGACAGATGTATTCACAAATAGTAACTTCATTTACAATATTGGAATTATCATTTCTAAAACTTCTTCTACACTAAATCAAGAAAAACCTTAATACCTTAAAGATAGTCTAGAAAAATAGGTAAAACAAAAAAAAAGAAAAAATAGGTAAAACAAAAAAAGAAGAAAATCCTCCTCTTTTTAGCAACAAATAAACGTATTTTAACTGACAATCAATATTCGCATACGTCCAGACTGTGACTTGTTTGACCAATATTGAGATTAGCACTTTTGAAATCTTCAAAGACAGTCGATCCTGCTACTAAATAAACGTACTTTTACTGAAATGAGTAGCAAATAGTGACTGATTGTCCAATGTGGGGACCAAACTGAACCAAAAAAAAAAGGTTTAACACTGCAGATATTCTTTAAATAATACACAAGAGAACAAAAAACCTTAAACGTTCATCCTCTACGTAAACGTATTTTCATTGGAATATGTATTTTTAAATTAATTTCATTTTTAAGATTAAGGGAGAATTAAAGTCAAAATCGTGTTTATGGGTTATTGCAATTGTTTAATCAATTGAATAGACTGTATAATTAATGTGGTTTATAATAAGAGAACTTTGACAATACGTTTATTTTTATTTATTTGACAAAACTTGTTGTTATTATAATTATTATTTCTACGGCAATATGTCGCCACCGTTACTTTTTAATTTTAAACATAATTGCAAACAATAAATGTAGTGAAAGTAACTGAACATATTCCCCGCCTTGAACTACTTAGTTCAAAACAAATTGAACATTATTATTTTTTTTAAAACATTACTACGTTCTCTACATAAAAGATAAAAAGTGAAAAAAAGAAACGGAAACATAAAACACTAACAATAATTAATAAGTTTGGTAACTATTTTAATCATCTTTTTACTAGGCACTGGAAGCGCAAATACTTTAGTTACACATCTTCTAAATATATCAGTGTTAGTACAAACACTCACTACCCGAACTTGTCCATCGTCTCCAGGATATACATCAATAATGCGTCCTAACGGCCATTGGAATGTGGGTAAATTTTCTTTTTTTAAAAGCACCATTGTTCCAATGCTAAGAGGAGGTACTGTTTGTTGCCATTTTCTTCTTTGTTGGAGTTGAGATAAGTAGTCCTTATGCCAACGACACCAAAGTGAGTTTTAACACTCTTTATACCAGCTTCCCACAAGCCACCAAAGTGCGGAGATTGGGGAGGTATAAAATGCCAACTAATGTCTTCATTTTTGCAATGATTAGTAATTATTTCGTTTGAATTTTTCAAAAAAGTTTGTAAAAATTTAAGTTCTTTGGAAGCACCAACGAAATTTGTGCCGTTATCTGAATAGATTTAACAAGGTTTTTCTCGCCGAGAACAAAAACGTTTTAAAAAATCCAAAAAACATTTAGAAGATAAATCAGTTGCTAATTCAATGTGAATTGCTTTGGTAACAAAACACACAAACAAACAGATATATGCCTTGTAAAATTTACATCCTCGACCCTTTCAATCTTTTACTAAAAATGCTCCCGCTTAATCGACGCCTACAATTGAAAAAGGATAAGAAGGTTGAACACTTTCTTTTGGTAGATTGGCCATTAAAGGCGCAGAATTATGTGGTCGAAACCTGAAACATTTTACGCAGCTTCGAACAATTCTTTTAGCATATTGAATGCCTTGTGATATCCAGAATGTTTGACGTGTATACGAAATCATCAACTGGGGCCCACCATGCAACAATTGCAAATGCTGAAATTGCTAAAATTAAAGTTGATAATGGATGATTGCCTTTCAGTAACAAAAGATGTTTGGAATTATAATCCAAACGGGAATGTTGGACACAAACTTTGAAGATTACTTCTTTTCGACAATTTATCTAAAGCTAAAGTTTGAATCTCTAAAGAAAAACTGTCACCTTGCGCAGCTTTGATGAGCATTTTAAGACTCAAACTTAATTCGTTTATTGTTAATGAACCTTTATGTCAAAAAGCAATCTTGTGACGACAGTTGAAAATAAATCTTAAACAGTAGGCTATTGTAAATTTAAGTTTTGTAAAACTAGAAAACCTGTGAAATGGAAAGATGAATTTCTTTTCCACAAGAAAACTTGTTTTCTAACTTCTGGAATTTCAACATTAGAACAATCAACTGAGTGATATAACCAAAATTGTATATCATTTGATAGCCAGTGAGGTCCATACCACCACAAATGACACTGTAAAAGAGCAGAAGGTCTAATCCCTCTAGATGTGATATCTGCAGGAGTGTTCCTACTTGATACGTGTCTCCAAGAACTCACAGGAGTAAGTGATTGTATTTGTGAAACCCGGTTAGCCCGGTTTGTAACCTGTGTGGATGCATAGTTAACCATGCTAGAACTATTTTTGAATCAGTCGAGCAAAATATGTTAAACTAAACGGAAAGACTATACTTTTTGAGCAAACTTTGCAAGTAATAAGGCACTAGAGTTTAAGTCGCGGAATAGTCAAAGATTTTATTGGAGCTACTTTTGTTTTTGAACACAGCAGACGTACCTTAATGTTTTGTGATGTGTCTACACTTCGCAAATATAAACATGTACCATATGCAGCCATTGACGCATCACAAAAAGCATGAAGTTCAATAGAAACGCAGTCGGACTGAATTACATATCGCTCAATCGACACTTCATTTAGCAAAATTAATTCTGATTTACATGTAAACTATTCTTTTTCTAACGGCTGTGGAATTTGCTCATCCCAATTTAATTTAAGCGTCCATAATTTTTGAAGAATTATTTTGATAAAAATGATGCAAGGACTTAGTAGACCTAATGGATTAAAGATTTTTGAACTTTCTGACAAAATACTTCTTTTGGTTATTTTATTTTTGGTAAATTGAGGAATTCGATAGGTAAGTGTATCAAATGCACTATTCCAGACAACCCCCAAAGTTTTGATGTTCTTATCAACAATTGAAACAATACTATTTGGAATTTTGTCGTTTATTAATGAATTCAAAACAATTTTGCTGTTGGAATTCCATTTTCTTAAATTGAAGTGAGCACTTTGCAAAATTGAATAAATTCCTTTGCATACTTCAATAGCTGCGCGTTCGTTGTTAAAACCTGTGATTAAGTCATCAACATAAAAATCACGTTGAATGATTGAAGCAGCAATAAGATGTAAAATTGATTTTCAATCGCAAGTTGTTTTATACATCTCATTGCTAAATACGGAGCCGATGATGTTCCGTATGTAACTGTATTTAGACAAAATGCTTGGAGTGGTTGCTCTGAAGACTTTCTCCAAACAATTTGTTGCAATGACCTATCTTGTTCATCAACAATGATCTGTCTAAACATTTTTCAATGTCGGACGTAATTACAAACGCATGCTGACGAAATCTTAAAATAATTTCAAAAATATCATTTAGAATAAGAGGACCAACATATTGTAAGTCATTGAGTGACCATCCTGAAGTAGACGAAGAAGAACCATCAAATTACTACACGTAATTTTGTCGTAAGGCTTTCCTGTCTTACTACTCCGTGATGAGGAAGAAAAAATGAAATTTGTGTTTCAGTTGCATTGTGAAGTGACATATGATTTAATTCTTGGTACTCTCTAATGAATGACATATATTGTTTTTTAAATTCTTGATCTTTTAAAAATCTACGCTTAAGACTAAAAACCGATTTATTGCAAGATCTTTAGAATTGCTAAAAGATCTGCAGTGTATCGTAATGGTAAGCGAACAATTAATTTTCCATTACTAGCCCTTCTAACATTTTCGCAAAAACGTTTTTTACACTGAACATTGTCTTCAGACGTAACTATTACATCAGAAATTTCTTCCACTTCCCAAAACTTTCTTAAATTATCATCTATAGCCTTAGAAAAATAGCAGTAAATATTTTGAGAAGGTTGACTAACATAACCAGAAATAACCCATCCTAAAGCTGTATTACCTAACTTTAACGATTGATTACGAAAAAGATACCAGAAAAAACCTGCTCCAATTATGGCATCTATTTCACCCGGTTCGTTAAATGTTGGATCGGCCAAATTTATATTATTTGGAATATGCCAACTACCAATGTCCAAATAACAAGGTGGTACGCAGTCTGTAATTTTGGCATAATATGACAAGTGACTTTAATACAAAAATTACTAAAACGTGATTGTAATTTAATAATAGTTTTTGATTTTATCTTTGAAGTTACGGAATTGATTCCTATTATGGAAATATCAGTATCATACTTTCGTAGGTTTAATTTATTGCAAAGACTTTCTGATATTAAATTAGTTTGTGAACAACTATCTAAAAGAACCCTAACCGAATGAGCTGTATTTTGTAAATCAAAGACTTTTACTACAGCTGTAGATAAAACAACATAATTTTCATTAACAATTGATGATAGTGTTAATTGAATCTTATTATTGCTCGAACTATCAGTGTCTTCTAGAATAGGAGGTTTAGATTTCTCCATTTCTAAATGTAGAAGAGAATTATGCTTTTGATAACACATTTTACATGCGTGTCGAGATTTACAAAATTTTGTTTCATGACCTGACCAAAGATAGTTTTCACAAAGTTGTAATCTTTTAACGCTTGCAATTCTACTTGGAATATCTAAATTTAAGAAACCATCACACATATAAATTTTGTGAGATTCTTTACAATAATTGCATACACCTTTTGATGTAATTAACGATTTTGAATATTTGTTGTTATTCTGTATACCTGATTGATTTACTTCTAAAGTCTCAAGCCAATCGGCTCTTAAACGTAAAAACTGATTAAAATCTGATAAGGTGGGAAATTCGTTAGAAATGTTTTGTTTTTCCCAATCTTGTGCTGTAGCCTTATCTAATTTTATTGTGATAAGAAAAATAATAAGAGTGTCCCAAAATTGAGTGGGCTGTTTTAAGTGCCCGTAAATGTTCGGCAACTGTATCAATGACATTGCGAATACCAGAAGCACTATCTTTCTTTAGTACAGGCAACTCAAAAGTGATTTTAAATGATTATGTACTAGTAACCTTGAATTATTGAATCTAGTACCAAGAAGATCCCAAGCGACAGGATAATTATCTGAAGAAAATTCAAGAGAATGAATAATTCTCCTTGCCTCACCTTCGAGCGAAGCTCGGAAGTAATGAAATTTTTGAACATTGTTAATTGAATTGTTTTGATGTATCAATTATTCAAAGGTATCCTTAAATTCTAACCAACTATTATAATCTCCCTTAAATTTCGGTAAATTAATGATTGGCAATTTTATATTTTGAAGGTTGATACTTGCGGTATTAGGAATTCTGTCAATGTCAGTTACAATAGACGTACCTGGTAAATTAACTGGAGCCACTCTATTAAGCAATAATTCCGCTGTTGCTAAAATTGATAATAATGAGTCTGTAAACTCATCCCTATATTCATAATTAACTTCCAATTCTTCTTCGCAACAAGAACATTCGATTTTTAATTGAATTTCTTCTTCTTGTAAACGAGAAATATGCTTCATGCGTAATTCCAATTCTTTTATTTGATTTTTGTTAATTTTTCCAATAGCAACAGTATTTTTATGCCTTCAATGAAATTAACAAAATGAGTTAGCTTACGTTTTACAATTCCTCTTTGCCGTACTAACTGCTCCATATTTTCCATCAGAAACGAATTGATTGCTCACGATGGTGATTACTAATGTACAAAATTTTCTAACCAAAGCCAAATAGAACGTTTTTGATGTAGGTATTTGTACTTGCAATTTTAACTTGACTTTAGCAATCCGGTTCGAGAAGGACCAATGATTAATCAATTGAATGGACTGTATAATTAATGTGGTTTATAATAAGAGAACTTTGACAATACGTTTATTTTTATTTATTTGACAAAACTTGTTGTTATTATAATTATGTCGCCATTGTTACTTCTTAATTTTAAACATAATTGCAAACCATAAATCTAGTGAAAGTAACTGAACAGCAATATTAAACACGATTTTGACTTTAATGCTCCCATAATTGTAAAAAATAAAATTAATTAAAAAACGACTATTAATGGAAAGCATAAAAATACAACAAAATAAAGACGCAATCAGTTATAAAACAGACACTTTAAATTTAAATAAGATGTATTTTAACCTAATAAATAAAAGAAAGTTACAAAATATGTAAACATTTTTACTTTTAATATAAGGAAATAATAGCTATTTATTGTATATGTGTTTTAGTAGACAGATTATCCACGCAAGAATTTTTAATCGCGAGAACGTTTGTTAGTATTCAGACAATGTGGAGTTCTGCACGAATTGTTTATTTTAAAATAGAATTAAAGATACTATTTAATAAAACAAAGATTTTGTACAACAAAAGTAACATTCTAAATTCGCAATACGAGGATGTATTGATACCTAGTTAGCCTAGACCAGTTCCTTGCATAAACAAAATATTGCGTTATCATAGCAACGAACAATAACTTATTAGAAGTGTCAGTGTAAAGTTTGACGTCAAAAAGTAAACCAGAGTCACGCAATAAATTAAATGAAAAAAGATGTCCACCGAAATTGTGAAAATCGAAAAATTGGAGTATCGAGCTATCATCAAGTACCTGTATTTAAAAGGGTTAAGAGGTAAGCAGATTTACGAAGATATGCTTAATACCCTTGGTGATCAATGTCCTTCGTATGCGACCGTCAAAAATTGGAATGCAAGCTTCAAAAGAGGTAAATTTTCCATTGAAGATGATGACCGATCGGGAAGGCCAGTTTCTGTGTCAGTCCCCGAAAATATCGATGCAGTTCATGACATGATTTTATCAGACCGTCGAATTGGGCTAAAACGGATATCTGAAGCACTGAATATTTCATACGAACGCGTTCATCATATGGTTCACGTCAATTTGGACATGAGAAAATTGCTGCAAAATGGATCCCCAAATGTTTGAATGTTGACCAAAAGCGTGCAAGGGTAGAAGCATCGCGTTTGATCTGTGCTCGATTTGAAAACGATGTAGACTTCTTAAACCGAATTGTTACTATGGATGAGACTTGGGTACATTTCTACGATCCAGAAACAAAGCAACAATCGATGGAATGGCAACACTCTGGTTCTCCAAGACCTAAGAAGTTTCGTGTCCAAAATCTGCTGGAAAAGTTCTTGCTTCAGTTTTTGGGATTGCCATGGAGTAATCATGATTGATTTTTGGATAAGGGTAGAACAATAACTGGAGATTACTATTCGACATTACTGACCACTCTACGGAAAATATTAAAGAGAAAAGACGCGGAAAGCTATCCAAAGGTGTTTTGTTTTTGCAGGACAACGCCCTTGCACACAAATCTCATGTTGCCATGCAAAAATTCGTGATTTAGGGTTTGAATTACTAGAACACCCCCTTATTCACCCGATTTGGCTCCGTCCGACTATCACCTCTTTCCTCAACTGAAAAAAAAGTTTAAAAGGTCGTACATTTTCTTCCAACAAGGAGGTAATAGAAGCTGTGGAGGTCTGGTTTGTAGAGCAAGAAGAAACATTTTTTTTAAAAGGTATAGAGACGTTGCAGGTTCGCTGTAATAAATATATCCAATTAAGAGGAGAATATGTTGAGTAATAAAATATTTTGACATTGAAATTTTGTTTGGTTCTATAGTAGGCTAAGAATTTTTCAATATATCCTCGTACATACGCCTACGTCCTAAAAGTACTATTTCGCAGAGAAGATTTTTTTTGCCATATATAAATTCAAAATGCACCGTGCAACCTATGGGAATTAACACTATTTCCAAAATCCTCTCACAGATTGCTTCTTTCTTAAAACTTCTTGACGCTAAATCCTACACGGGCCATAGTATGCGCCGTTCTTTGGCGACTCTGTTGGCTAATGCTGGTGGTGATATTTTCACTCTTAAGAGACACGGAGCGTGGAGGTCATCTAGTGTTGTTGAGGGGTATATAGACGAAAGCGAGTCAAATAAAATCGGTATTGCTGAAAAATTCAAGGTAAATCCAGCACAATGCAAGTGATCTCCGCGATGCAGTCTTCCTCAAACGTGGTTTGTGTAAATGTAAATCCTGATATTGCAAATAAGTTTACTTTTGATGTTAACGTGAATGTTAATATTAATGTTAATAAATAATTACTAAATTTTCTGCAAATATTTCTTGAATTTTTATATATTATAAAACACTAATGTTTTATGGAATATAAAACACTAGTGCTTTATAGGTGTTATAATACGGTTAATAACGGCATAATAATAGCTCTATGATATGGTGATTGTGAATAAATAGTAGATTATTTTACTAGGAGTTAAACAATATCATTGTTGAGCTTAAAAGTTTACTGGCGAGGCGTTAGCCGAGACAGCAGAATTAAGCAGAAATAATTATATTTTTTAACTCTAAGTGAAATATATTATTTTTCTTCAAGCGTTTATTGCTAGTTTTTATGTGTTATTTTCAAATTTTCGAGATTCTCGAGTGTTATAGTGACGTTTTATTCTCGACGAATCAAGTTGGTACTTTACTGTACATTCATAATATGACATAACCGAGGTACCAACCTATAATTACTTATCAAAACAAAGAACTGTTGCTTTTAATGTTTAGACAGTAAAAGCGTTTTTTAACGTCTGCCAGTAGTTCAATAATATGCCGTTTTATTGTTGCTTGAAGAAAAATATTATTATTGTTTGTTTGTACTTCAAATATGTATGTTTAATATATAAAAATTTATTGTAGAATCTAATATTTATGTCTTTGTGTAACTGTTGTATATTTATATTTTATTATGGTAAGTTGTTTTTTATTAATTAACTTATAAATAATGCATGATTCTATAAACACATATTATTAACTTAACTTTATAATTAATTTATTGTTTTAGACATACTGATGAAGCTTTTATTAAAAAGCAAAACGTTTATAATAATTAATAATAAATTTTCAAGAAATTTGGTTGTAATATTTCTGCAACCTTATTAAATAGAATTACAGCCGTACTTTTACGTATAAATACTCGATAATAGAGATAGTGAACAAATAGGGGAATTGGAAAAAAAGGAAAATATGATAATCGGACAAGTGTGGGGAATAGGAGAAAGAATATCCGAAAAGATTTTGAAAAAAGACGGTAGTTATTTGAGAGGATAGTCAAAGCAGTGATGATGTACGAAGCAGAGGGTGGAATGGATGTAATGGGTGAAGAATAGCGGTAAGGTATGAAAGAAAAGATGGGGAAGAGGAAATATATTGAAATATTAATCAAATGTTGGAAATAGATAGAATTTCAAAAATAAATTATAGTGAAAGAATAAGAAGATTATTCTATGAAAGGGGAAGTTATGCGGAGATGAGATAAAAGATTGAGGAGAGAAGGAAAAAGTATGTAAGCAGAGTTAGTGAGAGGAGATCATGATACGCAAATTTAAGAGAGAAGATCAATAATAAAAGAATGGAAATATAATGAAAAGTATTGTGAGATTGTTACAGAAGGGATACCACTTTATATAATAGAAAAGGAAGAATTGAAAGAGAAAAAGCGATTGCAAGATTTAGAGTGGGAAATAAAGAAAGAAAATAAATATTTATTTTTTTATTTTATTTATTTATTTTACGGGCAACGCCCTATATACAGAAAATGAGTGTACATACAAGTAATTTAGTTTAAAGTAAAATTATAATTACTATATTAGATAATAATAAATAAAAGAATAATTCAAATTACAGAAATCAATATAACAATAAATTAATTTAAGTAAACACTTAGAATGGTTCAAAAGTTATAACAGAAATAAATAATTAGCATAAAAAGAAGCATCAATTTTATTTAACTTAGTTTTGAGTTGCTTTTTTAAACTGTCGGCACTAGTACTGTAAAAGTTAAGGTTAAAATACAAATTTGCTGATTCCATAAACCGTTGGAGAGGAGAATTAAGAAGGTAGGAAGTTTTACAGAACCTTACTGAAAATTGTGAAGTGTTACGAAGAGTTTTGATCGGTACATTAAAATCGATTTGATGCAGAAGATGAGAACAATCTAAAACGTCATTCTGCGAGAATTTAAATTATTTATATTTAAAAATGAAAGTATTTCAGGGTAGTTTGATAATGTAATTCCAGCTTTATATGCAATAAATCTAAGAAATCTATGTTGAACTTTTTCTAATTTTAATATATATGTTGAATGATAAGGTGACCAAACTTGAGAACAATACTCCAAATGTGAACGTACAATGAAACAAATAAAACTTTTAGAGTATCAACATTAGAGAACGTTTTTGTGCAACGAAAAATGAAACCCAATTGTTTAATCTAATGTGATTTATGTGTTCTTTGAATGACAAATCTCGAGAAAATATAACTCCTAAATCAGTAACTGAAACGCAATTTTGTAATGAGTGATTATCCAGAATATAGTCAAACTTTATGGGTTTAATAATGCGATGAAATGTAATTGACAAACACTTACTCAAATTTAGTTCTATCAAATTAAAAGAACACCAATTAGAAAAAGCATTAAGGTTTTCTTGAAGCTGAAAACAGTCGCCTACAGATCTGATTGTTTTAAATATTTTCATGTCATCAGCGAAAAGAAGAATCTGGGAGTGTTTAAAATATTTTTAATGTCGTTAATAAAGATTAAGAACAAGCAAAGGAGCCAGATGAGCACCTTGTGGTACTCCTGAATGGACTAAAACATGATCAGAATAAAAATTTTTGTACTGGACTATTTGACGTCTGTTGGAAATGTAGCTATCAATCCAAGAAAGTAAAGTACCACCAATACCTACGTTTTTGATTTTCTTAATTAAAATTTTATGGTTAACGCTGTCAAAAGCTTTTGAAAAGTCAGTATATATGACATCCACTGAGTATATTAATCAAAAGCTTGATATATAAAATTTGAAAAACTAAGAGATTCGAGGTAGTCGAGCGATTTGGGCAAAATCCATGCTGTTCTTCAATGATTGTTTGTTTTAATAACGGAAACATATTATTATAAGCAATAATTTTTTCAAACAGTTTTGGAATTTCAGATATCTTTGAGATAGGTCTGTAGTTAGTGATATCGGTTTTATCTTTTACTCTTGTGAACTGGTATAACATAGGTTAATTTCCATGTATCCGGAAAAATTCCACTTTTAAAGATTTAGAGAACAATATTTGAATTGGATATGCTAACACGTAGCAACAATTTCTTAAGAGAAGAGCAAGAATACCATCAGGACCATAATTTATTTTTTCGGGTAAATCTTTTTAATTCCATCATAATTTGATTAACGTCGATATTAATGTAATTTAAATTAACATTGTTTTCGGAAATAATTTCTTTTTGGTAATAATTCTTATTATTTGTCTTATAAACAGAACCAAAATGTTTGGTAAAGAGATTTACAGTTTCGTGCCCATTAGTACTGACTGACAAACCAAGGCTCATTTCAGAGGGTAAATGATTATCTTTCTTTTGATATTTTATGGATTTTATTATTGGTGGAAGAACGAGGATAGATTGTGCAGACTGTGCGGAGATGGATAGGAAAACTTGAAACACATGAAAGAAGGAAGGATATTATTAGGGGATAAAAGGCAAGAGATCGAATGGATGAAAGAAGTAATGGAGATAAGACAATGGATGGAAAAACAAAAAAGAAAAATAATTAAGTTTGAAGTGTAAATTGAAAGTCGATAAGTTATTGTAATTTTATAATTATAATTTTTTTTGTTATTGTAATTATTGATTAATGTTTATGTGTAACCGAATTCTTTTGTTTTAATGTAAAGAACAAAATAAACATCTAATCTAATCTAGTCACGATGAACCAGCCAACGATGAATGGCCCACGATAAATGATGCCGACTAACTGAAGATAGTTAAATACACTCGTTATTATTACCTCGTCATATTATTCATTCGTATAATTAAAGAAATATTATACAGAAAATTATTGCAATAGAGCAGATTATAAATAATTCAAAAATCAAAATGTCAAAAAAATTATTGCAATTTATTTTTTAAGTTTATACATTTGAAAACCGTTTGGAATATTTGTACTTAATTATAACGTTCGATACATTTTTTTGGTCTAAATTTTAATTAGTATTTATGTTGCAACACAGAGGAATTATATAATATGTATGCGTAAAATGTTAACATCTAAGTGTTATATTATTCATAATTGCTGTCACAATTTGATTATAAAAGCTGATGTCCATTTTTGTTTTCTTATATGTCTCAGTAATGTCACTTATGACGCAATTTTCCAAATTCTGGTGATGTTGTTGATGTCATTATTAAATTTACGTATAATCTAAGCCACTAATTATGTTTCTAATTATGATTGCAGTAATGTACATATGCAAACAAACCATGTTGTATAATTTATATACATACTTACTTAATATGGAATTGAAACTCGTTTAGTATGATTATGGCTTACTATTTGTATCACAACGGTAACGATTTGTTGATAAAAGGTATGATGTACTAGGATATATTGAAAAATTCTTAGCCTACTATAGAACCAAACAAAATTTCAATGTCAAAACATTTTATTACTCAACATATTCTCCTCTTAATTGGATACATTTATTACAGCAAACCTGCAACGTCAGTTGAGGAAAGAGGTGATAGTCGGACGGAGCCAAATCGGGTGACACCCCCTTATTTAACTTTGTACGTTTGATCGCTTCACTAACTTTGTATTAGTATATAAGTTACAGTAATCTTTAAGTTTGTTACTATTCACCTGAAGACGATTGCAGATTCAATAGCAATCGAAACGTTGTGTTTGTTCTTTTGAAAAAAAATATATAGACAATGGAAGTCCAAAATAGTGTTATTATTCCAAACATAACATTGTATAAACCATTCAAACGTACAGATTTGTTTGTTTAGTTGGACTATATCATCAGTCAGAAAAGTTTTGAAATAGTGTAAAGGGCTTCTTAGGTGTTCAGGTCTAGTGAACTATTTTCCGCTTCCTAGATTTCACTGGTGTTGTTTGGATCTTTTAGCAGGTATAGGTAACTGTTAAGTAGTATAGAAATAGTTCTGTATATAAAATGTACATGTATAATGAATGTAGAAGATGCTTCTGTAAATAAACCAGTCCACACGATATCGTCTTTAAGTTAAGTCATCTAACATGGCGTAGTCAAATCAACAATTAGTAAAAGAAAAAAAGATCATTTCGACTCAACCAAGTATAAAACCACTTCATCAGCAAAAACCAGTAACAATTTCAGTAAATCATGGAAAAATTGGGATAGTGCTGATTATTGCAAGAAATTATTCAACAGCGAGTGCATCCATATGCAAAATTTTGTAGCCACATCTACGGCTATGCCCAACTCATAGATGAAATATCAACCAATTTAAACAGATTAAACTATTTGTCTCAAACCTAGATGGTCGATATGCTGCAAGATTGGGAATATGAATGTATTTTGGTTAGAAGTTCTGGTTATTTACTTAACCGTAGAAGTACACCTTTTGGCAAGAAAATACAAATTTTTCAAGCAATTATGATTTATTACAATTGCATCGAATAGTTTAAAAATATTTTAAAGTGGGTTTTGGAATATTCAGACTAGATAAATAGTTCTAGTAATTTAGTTACATTTGCGAAACAAACAAGATACAAATAATCGATTAAGTGCAAGTTTTTGAAATTGCTCAAAGAACAACATTAAATTTAATTTAAGTAAATGTAGGTTAGGATTAAGTGAAATAAAATATTTAGGTTTTAAATTTTCAAAAGAAGCAATCTCTGTCGATGAAGAGAAAGTTGAAGCAATAAAAAACATGCTGATACCAAAAGATAAAAAAGGTGTGCAACGATTTCTTGGCATGATCACGTATGTTGGTAAGTTTGTTAATAATTTATCGGAACACACACAACCATTACGAGACTTAATCAAAAAAGAAAAATTCTTTAATTGGGAATGCATACACGATCAAGCATTTAGTAAAATAAAAACATCCTTTCGAAAGAACCAATTTTAAAATATTTCAATCCGCAAAAACCAGTAACAATTTCAGTAGACTCATCAAATTTTGGGATAGGTTCTGTATTATTGCAAGAAAATCAACCTTGTGCATATGCATCCAGGTCTATGACTGATACAAAAAAATACAATAGTTTTGTGTGTGATCATAAAAGTAACGCATAACATTCTTTATTAGTTAAATTAACAATATTATCAAAAATACTTATTAAATAATAATGACATTTCACAAAAAACTAGACGACTATGATTTTTTAAATCGATAAGAAATAATTTCTTTCATATTCTGTCTGCTAGACCACAAGTACCAAACATATTTGGAAACAGCTCATTTTTATTAATCTAAATATTAACAAACTACAGGGTGTTACATTTAAACCAATTGCCGCTAGACAATAAGTATTTTTGATAATATTGTTAATTTAACTAATAAAGAATGTTATGCGTTACTTTATGAGCACACACAAAACTATTGTATTTTTGTCCACCCTGTACCAATTGGAATTAACATGTGATACATTTTTGGAATCAGCTCAGCTAGAGTAATCCGAAAATTGAAACATAATGGGAGTGTTCCATTTAAAAAAAAGTAATTCACCCTGTATATTAAATTATTATTTTAAAATACGGTAAATTAAAATCAAAAATCGACGTGTTTCAGGATTATTTCTTAAAATGGTCTGTTTAGCTAAAAATGAATTTGTTCCATACTTTACGGACACACTGTATATGAACTAAATGGAAACTCATATTTAATAGCTCTAGATTATTACTCAAAGTACCCAGAAATCAGTAATTTGCATAACAATTTAATAACTAACAATATAATAAATAAATTAAAAAGTAATCTTTTGCTAGACACGGCATACCAAAAATGGTAATTTCTGATAGTGGTAGGCAGTTTGTCAGTGCCAAATTAAAAAATTTGCAGATGAATGGAATTTTAAATCAATAACTTCCTCGCCATATCATCAGCCATCAAATGGTCAAATAGAGAGAACCATTCAAACCGTTAAAAAATCAATTAAAAAGTCGAATGAAAATAATGAAGACATTTATTTAGCTGTTATCATTTAGAATACTTCGTTTTAACAGCTGTTTACTAGATAATTTACCGTTGGATGATGATAAATTCGAGTCAATCTTAATTGATAAAAGTATATCAAAAAATAAAATTAATGATGCTCAACAAAAAGTCAAATAAATTATAATAAAAAGTTAGATTTAGGGATAAATTAGATAATGAGGACACAATATGGTACCAAAACAAACCGAAAGACATATGGCATAAAAGCAAAGTAATAAAAAAATTAGAGATAGAACGTATCAAATTCAAAGAGAGGATGATAGTTGCATAGTTAGGAATAAGTATTATTTAAGACAATCAAAATGTAATGATTTTCACATTACAACTGGTTCAAGCTATGTAGCTTCACAAGTGCTAGTTGACACTAAAGATTCAAATGAAGACGTTCCTTCAACCAGCATGGAAAGTGAAAGTCAGCAATCTCAAACTATAAATGAATCTATAGAAAACAGTAATGTCGATCAGATTTGTGTAAGTACTAGAAGCTGTACTAGAAGGCAAATCAAGAAACCTTCAAAATTAAACGATTTTGTAATTTATTAAAGGAAGGGAGATGTTAAGTAGTATAGAAATAGTTCTGTATATAAAATGTACTTGCATAATGAATGTAAAAGATGATCCTGTAAATAAATCAGTCCACACGATATCGTCTTTAAGTTAAGTCAGCTAACAGTAACAATTCTGCTAGAACGACTTCATCTTCTGAGCTATACACTTCTTCTTGTTGTTTATTATTTATTATATCAGTAAAATCATCTATTTTAGGCAATAATAGTATTTGGCAGTCGTCACTATTTTCACTATCACTCTCTGGATCGTTTTCTGCTCCCACTGGAAGCAAAAGAGCCTCTTTAGTAAAGTGAAGTAACCATCTCCTACACTGATATATTCAGTTATTGTGAAAAACAACTGAAAAATATCTTATTACCAATAAACTTACCTGATAGCATTTCTGTCATGTGCAATTCATAACCTAAGTTTCACTGAATACCGAACTACTTCTGTAAAAACTGGCGGGAAATTCAAACACGATCGATGCGCCAGTGGCTTGGATATAGTGTTGAATGTATTTACTTACTTGACGAATGGAATTTTTCTAAACTATGTATCTGGAGAGATCCGCTGTCAAGTTTAGGGTTAATATGCAAAAACAATTGGAACAATTTTACATTAGGTACAGTATGTAAAATCAACTATGAACATGTTTAGTTATTAATATTAAATTTATTTTTCATTTTCTTTAAAATTACTGAGATCATTGTCATCGATCCAATGTCTTTGTCCAAGTCCGAGCTGGAACAAAAAAACCCCTCGCATATTTTCCATACAGGCGAGTAGGGTATCCCACTTTTTTTGCATGAACACTTAAGAGTGGTACATCCACTTTCGCACGAGCATATAAGGACCATTATTTCATCCGGGGCTAGTGATATTTGCAGAAGTAAGTGGTAGAGTCTCTAATTTCGCTGCAACACGCTTCAAAGATTTGTTAAATAATGGGTAACGATGACTATCAAGAGTGACGTTGTTAAGTTTGGCGCCATACAGTTATAAGAACAAAGATTTACCTACTCTTCTTACTTCTTCAGTTGTAGCAGTGGTCTGGTTAAAGACTGCAGCACACTCTTGTAAGGTGGGATTTTTCTGGAGGAGTTTGAAAAGCTGTTTTTCACCTTTGAAACCGTGAATAGCGTTGGTTGTGTCACAACCTAAAATGCACATGCTCTGAGTATGTAATCTTTCACATTTACGTGCTGCCTTGAAGGTCGGTAGAACAAAATATTTTGCTTTTAACTTTACCAAATTTGGATTTACACAACAATATAGGCTTCTCAAGATCACTGAGTGACAGTAAGTGATGATTCTATTGCTCAATGGCTGTTTGTACAATTAGAACATCAGCATAACATGTGGATTGTCTCACTTCGAAGTTGTTATGCTTATGATTATCGGTCAACATATTTATCAACTGTTTCTTGTTTTGGTTTCTATGAACTGGAGTGATAATATCAATTTTGAATTGAGGAGGAAAATATAGGTACCGGCGAAGTTGTTCAATAAGCTTGGTGCTGTCGCTGATCTCATGACCATCAAATACAATGACTGTAGGCGTCTTTGACTTGTAATTGTTTTGCAGATGTTTCACATATAATAGGCAAATATCTAAGTATGTTGGACAAGTACTCTTATTCGATCTTACTGTATGCAAGAGGTAAACCCCCATCAATAAGATCCATATCACTTTTCATCAACTGATCGTCGTTCACACTTCCGAATTCTTCATACAAGGTCGACTTAATATTTTTTCTCATACCAGTAGTTGTAAACAAGGACAGTGGGTAAGAAGATATTTTATATCTGAAATATGTAGAAAAATTTTCGTTCAGATTTTTCAACACAAGCATTCGTTGATACTACAGCATCAGATCGATACTGATGGTTTTCTTGCCGACCACAGCAGAAAGTGCGCGAATATTGTGAATTGTTTTATCTTTATTTCTGAGACATAGATTTTTATCCCACCTCTTTAACCATTATGGCAATTTATTAAATCGGTACCTGTAATCTCAATGAGACAACATGCGCTGGATAAACTAGTAAATTGATTGTGAAGTTTAAGCCACTGCTGTATTTTTGTAACATCTGTATCGTCTTTTTTTATGCGTGTTTTCTCTTTCATCAACATGTTGTTCAGATGTCATAAATTTAACTCCCGACAGATCCTCAAGTGCTTCAGTTAGTGAAGCAAATGTTAGTTTTTTTACAACATATGCGTTGCGAACATCTTCTTCTCATTATGCCTCCCATCACTTTAAACTGCCCATACCCCCTGAAAGGGTGTATGTTAAGGCACTCGCTCTAACTGTACTTAAACATCCCCCCTCTTAAGGGTAATGTTCGGAAACGCTTTAACTTAAATATATATTGTAATTAGCAGTCAGTAGTAAGAATCGTTCTCGTGTAAGCTCTTAATCGAAATAAACGACATGAGAAAATATCATATTAGTTTTATTCAAGGTAAAGGTAAAGTTATAAACAGACTTTTATTGATGTACATATTTTGCCGCCAAATTTTTATATTTAGTCTTGCTGTAGTATTCATTTTTGCTTTAAATGGAACAAAACGAGGAGAGAAATTACGAACACTAACATTCAACGATGTAGAAGAGAATTAATAGGTTATTATCGTAACACTACTTAATACAAAAACGAAAAAGAAAGGAGTTTTTACTGTAACTTCGGATGCGATCGGCATTGAGTTGCATTGGAGGAATCGTAAATTAAACCTTCGAAACAGATTTTTCGTTTGTTACCAGAATGGTAAATCCACTGCGGAACCTATGATGATCGCCACATTTAAAAGTTTGCCGAGAAAAATTGCTGAATATTTGAAGCTTCCTGATTTTAGTATAGCTACACAGGACATTGTATGCGAAGGAGTACAGCTACTACTTTGGTTGATAATGGGGACAAACTCCCTCATTTAAAAAGACTTGGAGGATGGGCTTCAACATTATCTGCTGAGGGTTATATATGAGATAGCATCCAAAATAAAATTCAAACATCGAATCCAATCAACAGGAAACTTCAAAGGATGACTCTTGGCAGCATTTATCTTCATCAAGTTCAAGAATCATGGATGTTTCATTAAACGAATTTTCCAAAAGTACAAATGGAATTTTATTCCAAAATATATCTAATTATACTACATTTAATTTTCGTTAGACGTCAGATTTGTGACGTAAAGTGTTGCTAAGTAGAAAAATAGCCTAATAAGATAAAAAAAATAGTTTTTTCAACCGTTTGTTTAATTTTTGAGAAATATTAATTGGTAAAATTAAAATTTTCAATCCCTTTCCAGTTTAGGAGAAGAGATGAGTTTAATTCGTGTTTAATTTTTTTTTTAATTTAAAAATTAAAGTGGCTTTCTCGGCACGAGTGTTATGCATTTAAAGTTATCACTTAGATAACGATTTGCATTAAAACATTCAATGGTCGTTACAGTTACCTGTTGGCATTATTTAGTTTAAAACTATAAGTGTTGTATATCGTAGATTTCAAATTATAACGACTAACTTTGTTATTTCAAATAAAATATAATTAAAGCACATTTTCCAAGCTATACAAAATCTGGAAATATCCATGGATTTGTTTGAAAGATAATTAATTAAAACAATGACAATTAAAATCACTTTAACGATCCATTGTTTATTCAAAGTAACAAAAACAAATGCGTTGTGGTTAATTTTTAATTAAATTGAATGAATCCTGATGAACTATTTGATTTTGTTGTTGTAATAAATATTATTATGAGTTAATAATTACTCTTAAAACAAAGTTTCATAAGGTATTTTGAAAGGCAGCGAGAAAATAATCTTTAACGATTACCTAATTTCATATCGGTAACAAAGTTTGTATAAATGAAAATCTTGTAGGTGTAATAAAAATTAAATATTCTGATCAATCTGTATGTTATGCTAGAATAACAGTTTTGAACATTTAATAAATTTCTTTAAATTGTTTTTCTGTTGTTAAGAATTTTGTGGTCTTGGGTAGTATACGTATTTTCAAGACAAGCAAATGATGTGGTATAATCTCAGAGTAACTAATCAATATCTAAACGACAGCAGATTCCATAAAGGGACGGCGAACAAACAGTTGTAAACTGAATGATGCTAATGTTTCTTTCCTATTATAAAGTGTTTAGTGACTGGTTGTATTTACACCAGTACTATGTTGTTCGAGGGTTTATTCTTGCCGAAAACCTAATAGTTAGATTTTACAATAGAATTGACTATAAGTTTTTGGAATTATCAATTGTGTACGCTTGAAATTGATAAACTAGTTCTTGCATTGATATTGTGTAGTTTAATTATCTCTATGTATTCTTTTCGGTTAAACGTCCTCGCAACGGTCTTTAGTATTTGAAATTATCTTGGTAAACATCAAATTTATTATTTTTTCTTAGTTTTGCGTTGCTTTTGCTTATTTAAATGTTAAAGTCAAATATTTGATTAACAAATTTAGAAACACTATGTAACATGTACATTATAGTCTTGGTAATTTAAATTTCAAAATCAGTGTTATGGTAGTAATTACCAAATGCAAAATAGTTTGATTGATTTCAATTGGCAATGTTTATAATTGCGAAATTTTCTTGAACCGGTACCTACTGTAATTTGCAACACCGACGGATTTTTTCTATTGGCATGCGGATGGTTATCCAATTTTGAAGCTGTGAAGATGTTGAGTAGGTATGCATTCCGTTGAGACAAATTCTTATCATAAATAAAAATTATTTCCATGCAATTACATATTACCCCGATACTAATAAACGTGTAATAGCGTACAGAAAGGGTGTCGCGAAAAATCGAAAAAATTGTGTTTCTTCAAAACTTTTGTAGGTAGATCGAGAACAATAGAAACAAGAGACGTTAGAAACAACAAATATAAAATTGGATTTTATGTTGTAAATCAGGTTTTAGTTACTAAATACACTAAGAAACAGAGATATTTTGTTTGTTATAGATTGAGGACAATTTTTTTATTTGTTCTTATGGTAATTTTAAATATTGTATTGTGATGTAAGTGTTATGTATGGTGCCCCAGAAGATCAGTACAAACTGTATAGTGTGGTAACGAAACCTTGTGCACTTGTGGATTGGTTTGTCTTAGCAATGCATTTGCTTTAAGTTTTAGAAAAATCACTAAAACCTAGACATGTCAACCCTTACCCACCTTAGTATTCATATGTAATAATATGAATTAAGTGTGTAAACATTATAAAAGGTAAATAAGAACATAAAGTATAAAAGGACAATTGAAACAGTATATGTCATGGGAATAACAGAAAAACTAATCCTAGAGCAACTTCTTCCGGTAATTGATTTTTTAAATATATTAAATTATATTATACACTGTGTCTAAAATAAGGATTCTCACTTTGGGGATATCGAAAATGATAATAGAAATACGAAACGTCCGATTGAAAACTGACTTTGTCATGTTAAAGTCCGTAACAAGTGTTTGTATTTTGCTCTAACATTTATAATAACGCTAGAAAAACAAAACAGAAATTTCAAAAATTTTATTTTTTTTAAATATCCCAAAACCAAAAAAAACACTATCAATTTTTTTATTGGTCACCTAATTACACAACTTTTTTTCCATTTAAGCGGAGATCATCTCCGAGATCCCCATAGTGAGAATCCTTAAATAGGACACAGTGTATGTTAATTTTTTTATTACAGGATGACACGTACTCAAATAAAAAAAAACAAATTTCCCTAAATAAAGAAGCTGCTAATTCTAAGAAGTCATTAAAATTAAATAACCATTAGACAATAACAGCTGATGTTACTATGGACGTTGATATGGAATATCGTTGGATTCGACAACGTACGTGATTAACGAATAACAAGAAAATTAGTACTAGAAATACATCATCAAGCAATGAATATATTTTAAGATTTGTTATAATTTATAATTATTATTCTTTTGAACATGTTTGAAGTAAGAGAAAAGACTTTTGCAATTTGATGGAAAATAATAGTGTTTTCAGTTCTAACTTTACGTCAACTTTGTGGATTTCCAAATTCATTTTAACAGCTAAAATCAATAACACCCATGTCTTCTTGTATTGATACTTTTTTATTATTATTCTCTTGACACTAACATAGCTTTTTTACAATCTTTTTGCTTGTACTTCTTTTTAAGTAATCATGCATTTTAAATCTATTAAGTTAGTTCGACGAGAGTTGTAACTACTTTCTCCTAAGTTTAATTTTTTTTAATGAATTCAATTCTATTTTAAGAAAGTCTTGTCACTTTTTACTATTTTCAGCTTCTTTGTAATTTTGCAATATTACGGAGATTAGATTTCCACCTGAAAGGGCAGCCAAGAGATTTTCATTTAGTTTGATTTTTTTAATTATTGTTATTTCATTTTTTTTATGTTTTTCTTGTTTTTTTAATCTGTTTCTCTTTTCTTTTGTTCTATAGTTTGTTCTTTTTCCAGTTTTTTATTCTTATTGTCACTTATATCAATTATTATATCGTCTTTAATTCTTATTTTATCAAATACTATATTTCATAAATAAACGGGTTTCTTCTTTTCTAGATTACACAACCGGTAGCCATTTGCTAAGTAACCCACCATTACTCATTTAATTTTTCACTTCTAAGATCTAGTTTAGAAAACATCCTTTTTATGGTGAACATCAAAAAAGTTTAATTTTGATTAAAATAGGTTTTCTATCGTTCCATAATTCCACGCGGTTATGTCTTTTTCTATTCATTCGATTCATCAAATATGGAGTCACTCAGACTGCTTCTTCCTAAAGTGGTTTTTTCAAGTTTAGAATAAAAAATTAACCTTTCTGCTACGCTATTATGGTACCTTATATTTTATTCTTATTCAAGCATTCACCACCATTGTCACACTACAAACTATCAATTATTGTTCCAAATTTTGCAGTAACCAGATTTTTAAAATACTTTACATTTTCGTTTTATTAAATACAACATCCAAAAATGCGAAAATGATCAATAAAACTCTCAAAATAACTGTAAGTATCATGGGTTGTTGGATTTGTTGGTCCACATACTCCTACAGAGATGAATTTCAAACCCTTCTTGGTTTTTTATTATCTAATATTTGTTAAAAATGTTGTTTTGTTTGTTTGATCTTTAAGCATACTTTGCAGAATCTATTGATGTAATAGTGACTCATCATTGATGAAGTGATGTTGTTTTTTCTTCTTGCACCGTAAATACCAATTTAGTTCGCAGCAGTTTTAATGTATTTGAATAAAGATTTTCAATTAGTTTTTCTTCCATTATTCGTTTATTGCCTTTTTCACTCACTATTTTATTTGTTTGAATTAAATTTCACAACTAGTTTCTTCTAATTTGGGTACGGATGTTAAATTACAAAATAAAACTTTACACACCCAAACATTTTTTCCATTCTTTGTTTGAATCTGCATTTATTTTCTTGCTGTTGTTTTCTTTCGACGACAACGACAATTTTTGTTGTAATTGAAGTTGCATGGCAATTCCGTTTTTAGACAAGGTGTCTATAATCTTCTTAGCAGTAGGTTTTGACTTTAATATCCTTTCTTTAAACGTTGCTTAATATTGATTCTGTCGGAGATTGCTATTAAAATACTTTTTATGGACATTGGCCTGTTTCACTAATAATTTTACTCCAAACTTCCAATTTGAGTAAACGTTTCCGTCAAAGGTTTTGCCGTTGTACAACAGGGGTGCGTTCAGAAATTATACACACTCGGTATGAATGTGCGCCCAAGATCGTTCAGAATTTAAAAAATGCTTACAGTGTGTAACACTTCGTGCCGTTCATAAATTATCGTGTGTACATACTGAGTGTTAAACTAAATGAATTGACATTGTAGAAACGTTAACTTAACCTAATTCTAGAGCGACGTTTTGGTATTCTGTAGGGTGTTATAATACAAATGAAGCCTAGAAGATTATTTTTTCAAAAACTTTCTATTTTTTTGGCTCAGCGCTCAGAAATTATGTTGATAGGAGTCAACGAATTGACGCACCCACTAAACGTTTGACAGATACTACGTAAGGTGCACACTCCCACCTGGTGTGCAATATCTGAACGCACCCCAGTTATTATACACGTGTACATTAATCTTTGGTGTATACAGTGTGTCCCAAATAGATTTATACAAATGAAGAAAAGTTTATCTTACATTTTACAAATATTGAAATACTTAAAAATGTCATTAAAATTGAGTATTGAAGATAAAATTAAAATTGTTCTCATTGTTGGAGAAGCAGCAGGAATCTTTAATAATCAACACCCCAATAAACAATACATTTCAAAACAGTCAGATATGTAATAAATAATATCAAAAGTTCTGAATGTGTTAAAAATAAATTTAGAAAGAAACATTGGGCATGGGTTTGAAATAAAGATATTGAGACTGATGTGGTGCTATCAGTCGTGGAAAATCCAAAATATTTACTTCGAAAAGATCTAATTTACTAGGATGTATTGATATCTAGTTAGCCTAGACCAGTTCCTTGCATAAACAAAATATTGCGTTACCATAGCAACGAACAATAACTTATTAGAAGTGTCAGTGTAAAGTTTGACGTCAAAAAGTAAACCAGAGTCACGCAATAAATTAAATGAAAAAGATGTCCACCGAAATTGTGAAAATCGAAAAATTGGAGTATCGAGCCATCATCAAGTACCTGTATTTAAAAGGGTTAAGAGGTAAGCAGATTTACGAAGATATGCTTAATACCCTTGGTGATCAATGTCCTTCGTATGCGACCGTCAAAAATTGGAATGCAAGCTTCAAAAGAGGTAAATTTTCCATTGAAGATGATGACCGATCGGAAAGGCCAGTTTCTGTGTCAGTCCCCGAAAATATCGATGCAGTTCATGACATGATTTTATCAGACCGTCGAATTGGGCTAAAACGGATATCTGAAGCACTGAATATTTTATACGAACGCGTTCATCATATGGTTCACGTCAATTTGGACATGAGAAAATTGCTGCAAAATGGATCCCCAAATGTTTGAATGTTGACCAAAAGCGTGCAAGGGTAGAAGCATCGCGTTCGATCTGTGCTCGATTTGAAAACGATGTAGACTTCTTAAACCGAATTGTTACTATAGATGAGACTTGGGTACATTTCTACGATCCAGAAACAAAGCAACAATCGATGGAATGGCGACACTCTGGTTCTCCAAGACCTAAGAAGTTTCGTGTCCAAAAATCTGCTGGAAAAGTTTTTGCTTCAGTTTTTGGGATTGCCATGGAGTAATCATGATTGATTTTTGGATAAGGGTAGAACAATAACTGCAGATTACTATTCGACATTACTGACCACTCTACGGGAAAATATTAAAGAGAAAAGACGCGGAAAGCTATCCAAAGGTGTTTTGTTTTTGCAGGACAACGCCCCTGCACACAAATCTCATGTTGCCATGCAAAAATTTGTGATTTAGGGTTTGAATTACTAGAACACCCTCCTTTATTCACCCGATTTGGCTCCGTCCGACTATCACCTCTTTCCTCAACTGAAAAAAGTTTAAAAGGTCGTACATTTTCTTCCAACAAGGAGGTAATAGAAGCTGTGGAGGTCTGGTTTGCAGAGCAAGAAGAAACATTTTTTGAAAGGTCTAGAGACGTTGCAGGTTTGCTGTAATAAATGTATCCAATTAAGAGGAGAATATGTTGAGTAATAAAATATTTTGACATTGAAATTTTGTTTGGTTCTATAGTAGGCTAAGAATTTTTCAATATATCCTCGTATTAAATGTAAGTAAAACTACACTTGCACAAATTTTAAAGTCAAATAAATGCAAACCATACAAACCACAATTAACCCATACTTTAAAAGAAGGAGATGTTGAATAAAGGTTCGAATTTTGTGTTGGTATCCAAGGAGAATTGGAAGATTTATGACACGACAAGTATTTTTCTCTGACAAAGCAACATTTACGTCTAATGGTATAGTAAGAAATTAATATTCATTTAAAACTAATGTAAGGTGTGGCATTTACAAAGACAAAGAAATAATCTAAATGGAGAAAGATACCTACACTTTTTAAATAATCAGTTGTCTGGTTTTCTTGATGAACTACCACTAAATAAACGAGAAAAAATATGGTACCAACATGATGGAGCACCATATCACTGTACAAGAAATATTCGGGATTTTCTCCTCCACACTTTTAACGGTAAAATGATCGGGAGGTACATGGAATTTCTTTGGCTTTCAAGGTCGCCGGACATTACCACTTTTTTTTGTGGGGCTACTTTAAAGAAAAGATATACCTTCAGAGGCCATTTCATGATGTTGATCATCTTGAAAGAATCATTAGAGAAACATGTGAAGCTATAACTCCAGATGTGATTAGAAATGTCAAAAAAAAATTTAATCAACCAACAATCACCTGTTTAGAAAGGGACGGTGGATACGTTGAAGTTCAGTAGTAGTATTCGAGCCCCTGTTTTAAAAATTTTGTACTTAATTATAGATCTAAAGCTTTTATCAAGAATATTTTTTTTGTGAAATGTAAGATAAACTTTTTCTCTAGTTGTATAAAACTTTGGACACACTGTATATTTAACTAATATATTTTTTTTTGTTTCTTTTCCTCCATTTTCTATTTTTCTGCAAGCGCTTTCTAATGTTTCATAACCACACGTTCCCAACACCAAAAGGAGGTTTCAAAATTTTTCTTCAATCTAATAAACCTCCACCTGGGCTAAAAACTTGATGTTGTTCCATTTTATATTCAATATAGATTATCTCTATGTCTATTAATTAAATCTTACTTAATAATCGTTACATGCATTACTGTAACTTACTTGTCATATATAAAAATTTTAAAGAAAACAAAACAAATGTCAAATTGTACTTAAATTTATGCCATCCAGAATTATTCGAAGAAATTACCAATTTGGTAAAGTTATGTCAAAAATAAATTAGAAGTAGGTACATACTTACGAAATTTTAAATAACTATCACATTTTTTTAAAAAATGTAATATAAAATCAGACTCATTAAATTAATAGACGTAAAATCGGTCGACAAACCTCGTTAAATAAGAAAAAAAATCTCATAAAACGCTTTTTATTACTAACATGAAAAAATATAAAAAAGTGTTTAAATTTTGTTAGAGAAAGCAGTTAGTAATAAAAGTTACTATATGACTACCAAAAATAAAATCATGGTCGGTAAAAAAATTGGTGGTTAAAAACCATCTAAACTTACGGCCTAGACATAGAAATACTAAAAGTTCAAGACCGGAAAATCAATTATCGAAATATCGGATACGATTGAATAAATATCATAAAATAATTCAATCGAATAAATTCTTTTTTAAATCCTCTTCAAACTGATTCATAGGAAATCGAAGTTCAAAGTACTCTTCATATTTAATTCCAAATACTAACAACTCAATGATATCATACAGACTAATTAATTTGAAAGTGAAATTAAATTCTAAAGTAGCAATTAGTGCCATGAACAATTTGTGTCATGTATGATCGTCGCTACGCGTTTTGCATTTTCTGAGGTTGAAAATTTATTTGCATAATAACATTAGTGGAAAATAAAACAGATTTTCTTTGCAATCGTGCATTTCTATTATCTGTGAAATTATTAATTTGTTTCAAGGATGTTTTAGAAGTTCTACATACGTTATTTAATTTAAAAGTACGAGCATAATGTTTGTTGTACCTTGAATAAGAACTTATTTTGATGTAAGTACATTTCAAATAGACTATACGAGGTTAAAATCAGTACATACGATTGTTCTGAGGTTATTTTTATGAGTGATCAAGCGCAGAGGACGCGCGTGACGAATATTTAAAGATTTCATAATTTTTCATTATTGCCATCATTACTTGATAAAAAATTAATGGTTACCGCACTATTATTTCAGAAGTGTGTACTTATATATTTTTGTTTCTTTACGTTTGTGGTAACACATTTTGTTTCAAAAATAAAAGTCTATTTAGAGAGAATGCCAAAGGAACTTATTTTTAATATCCGGAGATTTTAATGATTGATTAAGACAGAACGGTTAAAAAAATGTGTATACAAATACAATAACATCAACCCAGCTTCGATTATGACATAAAGATAAAATTAATTCATTTTATTTCTGAAAATCAGTACTCGTAATAAATAAATCATGCAAACAGGGTGCCCACCGAAAACAAAACCACTTAAACCCGGATATCCAAAAATTGCTCGTCGATTTTCTTTTGCAGTGGGACAAATATTGTTGGTATTTTTAATCATGTAATCGTAATTCCGATTATTAATTCTCGAGTTATAAAGGTCGTCTACTGAATTTTTTTGATACTTGAAAATTCAATGATTTAAAAATGCGGGACAAGTCGATTTTCTTTAAAAGAAGACAAATAATTGTTGAAATTATAATTGAGTTATTGTTTTTTAGCACTTATATTGGAGGTGTTGTTATTAAAATTAAACTACAATGTTGAAAGTCTATATCAACCAGATGATTCCAAATTTTTTGGTTAAAAATACGTTATCGTGTTGTTGTTTTTTTTGGTGTTACGGTTTCTACGTTTTTCTAGGATGATCGGCCATTTACGTTAACAACAAAGTATTTGTCATGTATGTTAATTACCTTCAACGAACCTTCCTAGTGTTGGAATGATTTTTTAACACCATGTACTTGCACAAAAACTTGTGAGGAGTTCTAGTTTCTAACGGCCGAAAATCTTCAAAAAACATCCTTAGCTGTTGTACAAAAATAGTTGTGTCGGCAGGTTCTGGGTTACTTAGAAAGAATTCAACAGGTAAGCAAAGTAGACAAGGAATGCGGATGTTGAACGAAGACTCAAAAGGATGATCGGTAGTACTTCTACCCAACGCTTCGTTCTATAGCACTTAATTGTGCCTTGAGCGTTCATTGAAATCGTTAAATTTCTCTGTTGGCTTGAGGATGGTACTCTGTTGTGCGTAGATGATTTAATTTTCCGTACCTTGTTGAGCTCTGCGAGAACTAACTAGAGTTGTTGACCACGGTCATTGTTATTCGTTCTGGGATTCCAAACTTAGCAATCCATTCGTTTAAGGACTTTCTGGCAAGTGATTCGGTCGAGATGTCTGCTATAGGAATCACCTCAGGCCTGCTGTAAAACGATCAGTAAGCGTCTATGCTTATGTGTATCCAAGGTTTGTAGAAAATGGGGTTATCAAACCCATATGCACGTATTTGAATCTTTGTGATACCAATTGGAATTGTCCAAGAGGTGATATTGTATGGAGGTAAATGTTGGACAGTTGACAATCTAAGCATTGTGTCGGTACTAGCTATATCAGCTTTGCAACGTACGAAAGTTTGAGTGCGTTCCTCAATCCACTCTATTTGTTGTTTATTGTTCTTCTTGCATGAACCCTTTAGTAGTTCCGTCGGTGGGTGCTGTGTAGAGACTGCGTTTTTAATGAATTGTCAGTAATAATTAAACATGGGCAAAATTTACACAGGTTTTGGATAGTATTTGGCTATCATGCAAATGTCTATTGCAAAGAAAGTAAGAGATGGTATTCCAAACTCGCACTTCGCGTAAGAATGGTAAAAAAAATTCAAATAGTCTGAAAGGGTTTGATATCGCTGTTATTTCAATGTCTGAGGGTTTGATTGGTATTTGATAAAACGCGCGCGCGAGATCTAACTAGGAAAAAATGGTGCACTTATTTAAAATCTGCAAGACACCTTCCATGTGGGTAGCGATCCGGTGTTGTTACTGCATTAATTTATAAAAATCTCCGAATTAGAAAGATGAAGTGAGCTTGCCCGTAGAGATTGAGAAGGCGACATATACCTACCTAATTCCATCAGGCGGGCGAATTCTTTTCGAGCGGCAGCTAGTCTACTGTAAAAATTCTACGTGGCTTGAAAAACCCAGTGGTGCAGATATAGCTATGTGGTGAGTTACAGAATGCGACGTTTATCGACGTTTATGGTTTTGTTACTTCTTTGTATTTGTTTAACAAATCTACAAATGGTCCTGAATTTTAAATTGTGCGCACTGAAAGCACTGACTTTGAGGGCGAATCAGCATTAACACTGACTAATGTTTCACCATCAATCAACTTCTACTAATAATTTAAACTTACGGAGAAAGTTGGAGACTATGATAGGTTGAGTGACGTTGCACCTAATAAACTACCATGTGAATTTTTTGCGATGGCCAAGATCTGGTGACAACAATTTGGTGCCGTAAGAGTGTTGATTGTAGTGCCATTTTTCTAAGTCTTGGCAATATTTTACGTTGAAGATGCGAAAGACGTCGGCTCCAATATCAGGATTTGGGGTCTTTGATGATTAAGCAGCAGATTATTTGTATGAATGTAAGCTTTCGCGGCTGTTGTCACTAAGATTATTATCTTCCGGGTTGAGCCGTGTTCGTCCTTCCTTCTTACGTTCTCTGCTTGACGTTTCGCTTACCATGCTGTTAGCTTCTTCAGAAGTTACTCTAAAGACAGTCTTGTCCGGTACTTTCGTACGTGGCGACGAAGAACTTAGTTTTTCAAATTGGAATATTAGTGAGAACATAGAGATGAAAATTTTTTGGCTTTTGATTAGAAATTTAGGTGATACCAGAATTCGCTTGTCACTTCTCGATGGGCGAGAGTGTGACTTTTGCGCTGCCGCTGTCGGTTTCCATTCCATTTCTGCACCTAGAGACCGTTAATTTTGTTTGCCAAATCTTTTATTGCGACAATCAAACGTGTAAACTCAAATTGCCACTCAGAAGGAATTATTGTTTCTTTGGTTTTTCTAATAATTTCTGCAACACTACGTTAAGTTGGTTGTAGATCTCGTAAAGTGTGTTGGCCATGACTACTAGTTGCTCTACTTTGTTGGGGCTAACTATTAAAATTGCTTGGTGTTGTTGCGGTAGTCTTGATGACCAGAGTGACTTGGAATACTATCACCAATGCCTAAACTTTCTAAGTTGCGAAGATGTAGTAACAGCTGGGACGGATTTGGGTCCCCCAACTCCGCACGCGTCGTTCCTCACTATCCGTGAAGCATAACGTGAGTCTATTCTTAAGAGTAAGATACTTGTTGGTAGAGGGAAGTGCACCGATAACATCAGCAACTTGCACCAGGACCGCTGTATCTGTGGCGGCAACAGCTGTGTACTTCACGTGGTATTATCTGTGATACCGGGGATATGGAATTTGGCCTTCATTTGGTGAAACAATAAATTTGGGTCATTATTCCATAATGCCGGTGGTTTAACAACTACACGACTAACGAATGATGAAGAATTTTCTGAGTGTACTTGCGTAGGCTTTGCTGTACTATCAGGTGAAGTCGTCATCTTAATAATTACCGATTCTTCACTTTTAGTGTGCGGTTGGTACCGTCAAGTATGGCTTTTCTTTTCATATGGTTTCGAACTCAACTGCATAATTTACACTCAAAATTGCGATTTTTGCGAATTCCGCTTCTATCTTTATAGTTGAGTCACCAGTTATTTAGCGTAAGGGCTAAATAAATTTTACTGTAAAATTGAACAATTATAAACAAGAACGTTTACAATAAAAGCACATAGTATAGTTAAAAGTTATTGACCGTTTTATTTAGCGACTGTCACAGACACTCTTGGTTTTCTGACCTGACTGTCTCATCTCGTCGGTTGTGCGGTTGCCAATTGTCGCCACAACCACCAAGATCCATTTTTTAAAGCTTAATAACTTGAGTAATCATCAAAATTTAAAAATTCAATCGTTAGTTAATACTGTAAAACTGATTTTGTTCGGACTCTCAAATCAAATGTTTAAAAATACGTTGTCATTTAGACTTTTTGGGGTACATCTTACCCCTATTTGAGTGTAACCCTTACATAATTAAAAGTACGAATAATATTTGTCCCCTCTGTAAAAAGAAAACCAACGTGTTCTAGCATATTTGGATATCTGACTCTGATTTTTGTGGGCCACCCTGTATAGTGTTCCATTGAAGTATTCAAGTAAATATTTTACTCTTTTAGTAAGCATTTCGATTGGATCTTGTATTATTCTTCTTGTTATGGTTTTATTAACTTTTTGTAAATTAAAAATTAAAAGACGTTATCATGTTTCATGTGACTTATTTATTATTTTTTATACAACTACTGTCTCTACGTTAAAATCCTGTCATTGGCACACTTGCCAAACATTACAAATTATATTTTTAACAGACACTACGCTACATCTCTCCTTTTACTCTAAAACGTAATGTTTCAAATAATTAGGTTGTTTCTTGATAAGTCTACTATCACTCAGTGAAACATTTTCTAAATAATCGTCTTTTGTTACAATGTTTTCTTCCACTATATCCTCTATATCTCGAAGAAAAACTCTTCTATTAAGAAATAATGATATTGTTTATCTGTTAAATAACAATCTTTGTTCTGTAAGTTATTTTTGTAATTCGTAGGCGAAACAATAATTTTAATTCTATTTCGACGCTTAATCTTATCATTACAATCATAAAAAATAACAGTTCTTGGCGTATGGCCGTATACTCTATAAATTTTCCAGGTAACCATAAATTATCATAATTATTTCTATACAAAATGTTTTGACCTTTATTGAATTTAAGATCATTTTCTTTTGTATTTTGTCAAAATTCTTTTAATCATTATATCTTTTTTAATCTAAACTTGATCAAAATTTTTTACAACTTTTGGTTTCAAAAGGTTGCGGTGAATTGGTAAGATTGTTCTTGTTTTTCTACTAAAAATAAGTTCTGCAGGAGAATACGATGAATTTAAAAGTGGCATGTTCCTATGCTCTAATAACAATAACTTTATATCTAAATTTTCCTCTTTACCATGTTTTAATAAATTTTTAGCTATATTAACAGCCTTCTCTGCCAATACATTTCCTCTCGGATAATAAGGACTGGATGTTATATCTTAAAATTTTTTGCTTCTGCAAATTGGTTGAATTTAAAAGAAGTAAAAGGCATATTATCTGCACCCACTATTTCTGGTATATCGTCGTTGCGCGTGTAATACCTGCCATGTATTAAATACTAAATTTTACAGGAGACAAAAAAAACTGTTTATTTTTTCAGACGTACACTCATGAAATATAAAACTTGGACACCACAATTTCTGTAAACAAAAGTTTGCACATTGTGAAGCGGGCTTAAAGGTAACATTTACAATTCTAACAGCAGGTAGTCTCAGCAGGTGTTATCTTATAGAAGGACTGTAGAATGAATCATTACACTAAGCACGTTTTAGAAAATAGGTAATTTACGTTGCTTACTTAATTTTTTTCTTTAAAGAATATATTTGAAGGTATCGCTAATTAAACACCATAGCTCGATTAATTATCGAATCAAAATTTTGTTTAGGAAATGTTTACAAAATAAAATTAGAAATAATTTTGATTTAAAAACGTCTACAAGCAATAACTTTTAAATTAAATCAAAAACTAAACATGGTTATTTGGGTTGACTGATTATTACTTATTTTTTAATAAATCTAACCTACTAATTATTGTAAGTTATTAAAAAAATTCATTAAACTCTCTATTCATAATATTTTGTCCTTACAAAATGTATATTTTATGGCTCGAACAAGGGCCAAATTTTATACCAGTAAACCGTAATGCACTAATTGCAGCCATTGATACCGCATGGGAAACAATTAATATTAATTATATTGATACCTTGATAGCGTCAATGAGCAGACGCCTCCAAGAATGTATCAATAATAATGGAGGTCACACCCATTATTGATTTCTTATATTTATTTATATAGTAATACCTTTATTTAAAAAAAAAACGTTTTCATTTAATTTTAAACTATAACTTGGTATCTTAATTATAATTATGTAATAAATTCTTGTCAAAAACTAAATATATACGTTGACAATAAGAATTGCCTTAGTTTTTATTTTCACTTTTATATTAACTACAGAAAAAAATGAAACGTCATAAAATATACATTTTGTAAGGACTAAATATTATGAATAGAGAGTTTAATGATTTTTTTTAATAACTTACAATAATTAGTAGGTTAGATTTATTTAAAAATAAGTAATAATCAGTCAACCCAAATAACCATGTTTAGTTTTTTGATTTAATTTAAAAGTTATTGCTTGTAGACGTTTTTTAAATCAAAATTATTTTTAATTTTATTTTGTAAACATTTCCTAAACAAAATTTTGATTCGATAATTTTTTAAAGAAAATAATTAAGTAAGCAACGTAAATGACTTATTTTCTAAAACGTGCTTAGTGTAATGATTTATTCTACAGTCCTTCTATAAGATAACCCCTGCTGAGACTACCTGCTGTTAGAATTGTAAATGATACCCTTAAGCCCGCTTCACAATGTGCAAACTTTTGTTTACAGAAATTGTGGTGTCCAAGTTTTAAATTTCATGAGTGTACAACTGAATGCCTTAAGATTGCTATTTATGATAGTTTAACATAGTTTAGGACTATCAGTTATCATAAATAATAGATAAATATTACAGAACAAGCAATATTGAACGGATTACAGTTTTTTTGACACATGGCAGGTATCAACTTGTACCAATATGTAACATGACTGATATTGTACTTAAGCAAACTTGTTCAATTATAAGAAGTAAATTTAAAAGATTTATAAAAATTATTAACGTAAGTTAATTGAATAGACATTAATATTGTTTATTAAAAAAAGAAGTTTATAATTTATTCTAATCAATATAATAAGGTACAATAATTAAGTAGAGTACTTTTCCTAAAAATAAAAATTAATTTGATTTTCATTTCCTCTAATTATAAAAAAAATCTTAAGTACCTACATTCTAAAAAAAAATTAAAATCACTTGTCATTTTTCCTTTTTTTTCTTTTCTGCATCGGAGACAAATGGCAGACTATCATAAAATGCATGATGATCTTTTTCTATTACGGATTTCAATTCCATGAGATGGTCATATTTTGATTTTGGAATTTGGCGAGGAGAATGATATAAGGCGTCAGGTTTGTCGCTTCCACATTTTCTTCGATGTGGTAACGGTTGCCAAAGTTCAGTATGACGAAGTCGATAATGTATTTCTCCATTGTAAAAGTATTTGAGTTCAGGTATATCCGTGATGACTGGATCACCAAACTTTTTTTCAAGTCTGATTGATAGCAATATTCTTGGAAGCGCTTCAAAGTTAAAAAAAATGTGTAGTCTACTGGAATAACATTATACGGTTTCTTAGGCCTAGCTGCTCTCATACGAGATATATCATCGGCTAGAGAGTTTATTGGGGAATTAAAATACTGCTCAAGCGTGGAGTGAACAGAATCCGCTTGCTTCATTGTGTGTCCTTTTTCGAGGTATAATTGTTCAATAACTATTTGTTTAGACTTGGCCATATCACTTAACACAGAAGATAACACTTTATTCCGATTTTGGTAACAGCATCCGTCTGAGATTAAAGTAACATGGTTATAGTCTTCGTTCAAGTTTGTAATAAAGTGATGCAGACATGTGCTGAATTCGTTGCTCGTTACACCACCATTTACCTCATGCCACACATACAAAGTAACCTTTATATTATTTACTTCATAAATAGTAAAATTGTGAATTTGAAGCTTCTGTTTGTAGTACATCTTAGATGCTCAAGTCTTTGGTAAAAGGAGTACACTTTGCATATCCATTGTAACAACAAGTTTGTGAGTACTAGCACTTAACTCGGCTTCGTGCTTGGCCTTTCTAGCCTCCTTTTTCATATTAATGTGACGTTGAAAAGATTCGTCATCTATCTACGTGGCCTAACTTATGACCACAACATACGTTACACTGATCTTTCCTGGGTTGGTAAATTGCAATATTTTCAGTTTGTAAAATAAGTACTACTAAAAAGTTTTCTACTAGTTTCTTTATATCCATTCTCTTGACACCAATCTTTATAAACAGTGTGCATATGGCTGGCGGATCTAACAGTTGATTCAACATAGGTTTTTGTGGAAGAGGACTTGGCTTGGAACTTTGGGTAATAGACGGAGCCATTCTCTAATTTTGTCATAGACCACGTTTGGTTTTTCCTTTTTTAACAGGCAGTTTATCTATTGTACAGGTTTATACTGATCTTCTGAGGCACCATACATAACACCTACATCACAATACAATATTTAAAATGTACCATACGATTAAATAAATCTATTAGATCAGCATCGTCGGAGTTGTCAATATCAGTAATAGGAATCTCTTTCGGCTGGTTGCATCTATTGTACGTATCACGTCCTAAATTAAATGTATTAAAAAAAAAAGTGCGGCAAACCCTAACTTATTCACCCTGTTTCGTTGCTAAATAAATATCATGTCCTGCATTCTTTTTTGTCTTATTATCTCTTTTCTTTCTTCTTCTTTTAATGTCCCTGGTAACTGCTAATCGTTTTACATAGTTCTTTAATATCTTTATTTTTCTTGTCCTTTTTGATTAGCCAAGTTGATGAAGGCAGCGTTTTTTTTTCCTTGGAGCCCTTGCAGTATTATGAGTAACTTTTCCATGTCAAGTTCTTTTGTAACCAGTGTAACTAAGACCCTTTCTTCTCTTTAGTAGTGAACTCCTTCTTGAATCACGAATTGTTGTATATAATTTTCAAAATTTTCACTTTCAGTGTTGTTAAGGTCATTTTCAATTTCGAAAATTTTACTTTCTGTTTCTTGGTTTTGATTTTCAGTAACTTCAGTACGAATATCTTTCACATTTTGAAATGTTTCCTTAGTTCTTCATATTCAATATTCTCATAGTCCCTCTTATCATTAGCCAAGTAAATATTAACATCATCTTTCATAGGATTTTCAAACGTTTCAATTTCCATTATTTCGTTTACTGTTTTTCTATTATTATTGGTTTTATAGCACATTTTGTCATTTAAATCAGAATTATGGGCAGGTTATTGATCAATGGCTTATTTATTATATTTATATTTTCATCATTTCCTTCCATGGAGAGAGAATCTGTACATTCAGAGGTTAAGGCACTGTGAATCACACTAAGTAATATATCATCAGGTACTAATAAAGATGTTGTAGACATCTTCAAATATTATTAATATTCTGCTGCTTCATAATAAATTCTATTAGGTACATCAGTGGTGTCTTTTTTTATTTCTTCATAATTTTGACTCCCCCATAATAAAATCAGCTTACTTCGTTTACTCATTTTCTGAAATATAATAATATATTACTATAATATAGTATAATATTATTATTTGGCAAAAGAGCAAATAAGTAGGTAATAAAAAACAAAATAATACTGTTTTACAAAAACTAATACTCAGTCCTGGGTTTTGAATCATGCAAACATCAAATGACACCCTTCTTTATCAATTCAGTTAAATATTAGAAAATTATTCACATATTTATAGGTTATGTTTAAGGAAAAATTACAAAGTTTATTTACAAGTTAAAGACATGCTCTTATAGATGTATGTTATACTTACATAATCGTATGAAGATCACACTCAGTGTATTTGTATTAAAAACTTATTATTAAAAAGCAGTTGACTACAAAACAAAAGTATATTTTACTAAACTGCATGCACATAACAAGATATTGCTACTTGTAATTTCTGCCAAGTGCAGTAGCGGAACTGACGGGAACTATAAACTACAGCGTCGGTACCGGCCAATTGCAACGTAATCACATGGCTGAAATTGCAGAGCAAAATAATTCCAACAGCACGTGACAGATTTAAAATTATTTTTATTGTATGAAAACGGTTAGTATTATCACATATCAGGTATTACCACCCTATAGAACTGTTGATTCTACACCGCTTAAGCAAAAAAAGCTATTTTAAAAAAATGTGCACATGGCACGTATTACACGCGCAACGGCGATATGTTGAAAATATTTGTTTTAAAATTTTAATTAAAGTGTCGGAGTCTTTATGTTTTATTTTTACTAACTCTAACCATTTTGAGTAATAGTGAATTACTACCAAATAAGATTCCCCAGCATAATCTAAAATATCTGTTCCTACTTTCTGAAATGGGTATTCACACGGACATACATCATAGGTTCTCTTCGATTTTTATTGCTAATTTATTTACATATTGCACAGTTTTTTACATAATTTTCTATTTGACTGTTTATTCCTGACCAGTAAAATAATGACTTCGTTCTAGCTTTAGTTTTTACAATACCAAAATGAGTTTTATGAACAGTTTTTATAATAATTTCTGTTAAATTTTTTGGAACTATTCAAGAATATTAAATCATTTCCTACAAAAATCAAATTTTTTAATTGATAGTAACATTTTAACCTTTTTTCACATTTTGCCAAAGATTTTGGCCAACCATTTAAATTTTACATAGAATCGGATTTTTAGAAGTTGCGCTTTTAATTTTTTCAACAATTTCGCAAGATACATTTATTGAATGAACTAAATTATTTAATGATTTGTCTGTAATTTGTTTAGTCGCTTTTGATGAAGCTCTGCTAATAGCATCTGCAATTAACATTTGATCTCCCGATATAAAAGACACTTTGGCATCATAAATACTTAATTTCAGATTAATCCTTTGTAAACGATTTGAATTAATTTTACATTTTTTTCTGCATTAACGACACTAACGGCAAACAAAATAGCCAAAAACTCTTTACCTATTTGTCCGTAGTTGAGTAAACCTTGAGATGCGTAACATACTGGATGACCATTTTGTAACAGAATACAAACAATCGAATTTTTGCTATTATCAGTTTGAAATATTATTTCTGATTCAGGATCATAATTCTTTAACACAGGTGCATTAGATATTAACATTTTTAATTCATTAAACACATTACCATGTACTTTATCTTCCCAACAATATTCAACATTTTTCTTTAACAACAACCTTAAAGCATACGTTTTTTCTGCTGAATTAAGTATAAAATTTCTTAAATATACTAAGTGACATAGAAAGAAGAACACCCAGTAATAATGAATTTATTTGAACAATTTTTGGTATACTAGTGTATACGAATTAGATTAGTAAACGATCACAATTTGATAAAAATTAAACTGTTAACTTCTTCAAAAAACTTAATAATATGTTGCTCCACCACGATGTCTTGTGCACTCATTAACACGTCTGGGCATACTTCTAATGAGGTGATCGATTTCTTCTTGATGTATCTCATCCCATGCTATCTGTAACTGATGCTGCAAAGCCGCTAGAGTTTGTGCAGGGTGAGGTAAATTGAGTAATCTTCTTCCCATAATATCCCAGACGTGCTCGATGGGCGAAAGATCGGGAGATCTTGGTGGCCAAGGCAACAAAGCAATTTGATTGGCCTCAAAATGAGCCAAAGAAACCCTAGCAACATGAGGTCGTGCGTTGTCTTGTTGGAATGTGCTGTTGGGGATGGTCTGAACATAAGGTACAATATGGGGTCTACGACCTCCTGGATGTAGCGCAGAGCGGTCATGTTACTTCTAATGAAAACCAAAGGTGACCTACTTCCAATAGCAATAGCTCCCCATACCATAACTCCAACTGTGCACATGCCTATTCACAGAAAATTGGGGATCTTGTCTTTCACCGCGCCGTCTTCTCACCCTTGCACGACCGTCATGCATACCCAAACAGAATCTGGATTCATCACTAAAGACAATTGAATTCCATTCTTGGTCCCAATTTGCTCGTTCTCTACACCACGCTAGACGATAACGTCGATGCTCTGGAGTCAGTGGTAGCACAAAAAGGAGACGGTATGAAAAGAGCCCAAAGGTTCTTATCCGTCTATAAACGGTTTGCATCCCAATCGGTCTTCCATGTTCTTCAAACAACTGGTCCTCAATCGCCGGTGTAGAAGAGAAACGGTCCCGTAAAACCAATAGTCTAAGACGGCGATCTTCGCGTTCTGTGGTTCTTCGACGACGTCTTGTATCTCTCGCTCTTCGTGTACGGCCCTCTTGGTTCTATGCCCGAACACAGACTGCCACAGTGTTTAAACTCCGTTGCGTTGTAGCGGCTATATATCTCATAGACCAACCAGCCTCATGCAATCCCACAACTCTACCCATATCAAACTCGCTTAATTGCCGAAAATTATGACGTCTTCGCACTGGAGGCATTATGATTGAATTAAAGAAGCTCTTTGAAATGCAATTTAAATCGCTTAAATGGCAAATGTACTTACAAATGCTTAATTCATTGTTTTAGGGCTACTTAATCGTAAGTGTTTTGGAATGAGGTTAACAAAACAACCACTAAGGCAATATGGCTGAAAAACTGATCGTTTTTTATATGAATATAAACAAATATATTCCCAAAAAAAAATTATAGAATATTCATTATTACTGGGTGTTCTTCTTTCTATGTCACTTAGTATAGTTTAAAATACCTTTTTTGTCTAATGGTGTATCGTACTCTTTTATCGCTCTAATTTTTTCATCATCTGGTTTCATTTCACCATTACCAAACGTATGGCCAACATATTTGATTTCATTCAATCAATATTGAAATTTTTTTTATTGAATTTGATATTTATTTGTCTCGCTCTTTCTAAAACATTCTTTAAAATATAATTGTGAGTTTTAATTGTCTCAGCAAATATTAACAAATCATCTATGTAAATCTTCAAAATTTTTGGATAACTACTTTTGAAACACTTTCGCGGATATGTTTAGACCAAAAGATAAACGTTTAAATGCAAATAAACCAAACGGAGTTGAAAACGTGCATTATTTCAAACTTTCTTCTTTTAAGGGGATCTACTTTTATTCCGTTCATGTCTCATCCCACACCATGTACAATTTATTTGCTGTTTGTATTGAACTTTTTCATTCCAATTGCTTTACTTACTCCTTCACTCGTATTGTAAAATTAATTTAAACGATGCTAAAAGCCTTGCATTAAATAGTTTTAAGGATGTATTAAATTTAACACAATGTAATACTGTACTTAATGTTAACAACAGACTACTGGACCTAGTTATCACTAACTTAAAGTGTGAAGTTACCCATGATGATGTTCCAATGGTTTTAGAGGATCTGTATCATCCAGCACTGTACATACTATTACACTTTACAATTATGCGAAAAGCTACTTTTAAATAACAGTACAAGAGTACGATATAATTTTAACAAAGCTAATTTTTCGGATCTTTATTCTGCCTTTATGAATATTGACTGGTCTTTTCTTGATCACTTGAAAGATATTAACATTGCGTGTGATGAATTTTATAAGTCCATATCAGCACAGCTTAACTTGTATGTGCCTATTTACGGTAATAAGTCTTCTAAGTACCCTAACTGGTTCACTACTGAAATAATCTCTAACATTCGTTTAAAGCACATGTCCCTTAAAAATATAAAAGGAGCAAGAGTTTATTTGCTTTATTGGAATTTAAACAGTTAAGAAAAATAATCAAGACACAAATTCGTGCAGCTTTTAAATGTTACTTGATTAATATGGAAAATTCTATAAGTATTGATCCAAAAATTTCTGGAAGTACATTCGATCAAAAATGTTTCTTCCCGTATTCCTAATAATATGCACTTTAAGTCTGAATTGATTACATCTCCTCAATCTATAGTTAATGCTTTTGCTGAATACTTTGGCAGTGTTTATGTAGACAACGTTACTCAAGTGTCAAGTAGTCCACTTACTCCTAATAACTTTCCAAATCTAAACATCCCTGACGTTTGTGAAGATGAAGTATCTGCAGCTATAAAAAATTGAAGAATTCTAATACTGCTGGCTTTGATCAATTACCTAGCTTTCTTGTCATAGACTGTTGTTCTTTACTTACGAAACCACTTTGTTTTTATTCAATTTATCCCTTAAAACAGTTACTTTTCCAGACTACTGGAAAATTGGGATAATTTCTCCTATTCTCAAAACTGGTGATTCTCACGATGTGTGTAACTATAGGCCGATAACAATATTGAGCAATTTTGCAAAAGTTTTGAAATGGTTCTGTATGCTCGTATTTATCCACTTGTAAGAAATTTTATTTCTGATGATCAACATGGGTTTATGGAACGGCGATCAACCGTTACGAATTTAGCATGCTTATCAAATATATTGAGTATTGAACTTGATAGGAGAGGGCAAGTAGATGTTATATATACTGACTTTGCTAAAGCATTTGATTGTATCCATCACGACATTCTACTCGTTAAACTGCACAATTTTGGATTTAGTGAGTCTTTACTATGCTTCTTCTCGTCCTATTTATCTAACCGCACTCAGTATGTGATGTTCAATAATTATTATTCTAACTCTGTCTCAGCGCACTCTGGTGTTCCACAGGGCTCCAACTTGGGGCCTTTATTATTCCTACTATTTATTGATGATCTTAAGTTTAAGCTTTCCTGTAATAAACTATTATTCGCAGACGACTTAAAGATTTTTACTCCTGTGTCAACGATCAGTGATTGTGAATTCCTTCAGGAGCAACTTGCTAATGTTCAAGAATGGTGTACAGTTAATCACTTAACCTTAAACATTTCCAAATGTAAAGTTGTGTCGTATACTAGAAAACTCTCATGTATTGTTTTAATTATAATGTTAATAATGAAAGTCTGGCTCGAAGTATGACATTTAAGGACTTAGGCGTTTTTTCGACTCCAATCTTTCGTTTTCTGAACACATTAAAATGATCTGTTCTTCGGCATCTAAAGCTCTTGGATTCATAATACGTAATTGCAAAAGCTTTAATATCCACACATTGCGTAAATTATATTTTGCTCTAGTCCGTAGCAAACTTGAATATTGTTCTATTATCTGGTTCCCACATTATAAATGCCATATTGATATTATTGAAACCACGCAAAGAAAGTTTCTCAAGTATCTAATGTTTAAATTGGATGGTGTTTACCCACCTAGGGGTTTTGTCATGACGTGCTGCTTCGCCGCTTCAACTTTCAGTCCCTGGAAGTTCGGCGTCATATCGCCTGTGTAGTGTTTCTCCATAAACTTATAAATAATAATGTAGATTGTATTTTTTTGTTGTCTATGATTAATTTCAACATCCCTAATTATGCTGTACGCAATAATTTGAGTTTTCGTTGTGATGTGCCTAGAACCAGCATATTACTTAAGGAACCCATTTATAATATGTGCACAAATTATAATAAAATTGTTCACAATTGTGATATTTTTAATTGCAATTTAAATGATATATTGAAATCCATGTATTAACTACGTATATTCTATGCATTTTGCTTAATTTACTATATACTTACTTACTTTTTAGTTATTAGTTATTTACTACCCGTTGATTTATCTTTGATTTTTTTTTTTTTTTTTCTGTTTATAGTTGTATTTCTTTAATTATTCTATGTGTTGTGTTTAGTTTTAAGAATTGTACACCTTAGTTTTATCTTCTCTATCTTTTGTGCTTTAAGATATTGTTTTTAAATTTAAGTTGTCCTGTAATTGGATTAATTTCTGTAGGTCAATGATTATTATTATTATTATTATTATTATTATTATTAGGTTTTCCAATTTTTTAAATTAATTAATTAAAACAAAATGTATTTGGTAATTACGATAATTTTATTTGAAATTGGAAAATATGAGTTTTGACTAAATTTAACTGTGATTGACCTTACGTAATATATATCGTCGTAAAGAGGAAAAAAATAAATTTCAGCCAACTATGGTTTCTATTAAAGAAAAAAAAACTATTTCATAACTTGTAAGCAAATGTAGATATTTAAAATCCGTCAACGCCGTTCAATTTCTCTCTAAAAAGTGTCTAAAGAAGGTATTACTAGTTTATTTTTTAACTTAATAAACAACTAGGATATAGACACTTTTCAAAATACAGAAAAATCGATCTTTTGGCTGTAACTCGAAAACAAAATACGATAGCCGATTCTAGTTTTTATCAATGAGTTTATCTCGAAAAAACAGATCGAGACACTGACATCCATTTTTTCTCTAGCTCTTATGGTTACCTAGATACCCTATACCAACGTCGAAATTTGGCCACCCTGTACATTTTCAAACCGTCATCTCCCACACAGTTTACAAGTATAACGATTTTGGTATCATCAGATTTGGATTTAAATCCTGAAGCTCTTAGGTAGTTATCTAGAGCTTGTTTAAAACATTTTCAATTTTCACTGATATTACCAGACATTTTTATTGGTTTAGGTAAATTGAAACCAGACATTTTTGCGGACTTTTTTTATATACGTTTGTTCTTTATTTATCTTTAAACAACAATTTTTTATTTTATATTTTACACGACTGCGCCATGTATTATTCTTCTTGTTCTGGTTGTATTAACTTTTTGTAAATTAAAAATTAAAATACGTTATTATGCTTTATGTAATTTATTTATTATTTTTATATAACTACTGTCTCTACGTTACAATCCTGACATTGGCACAGTTGGCAAACATTACAAATTAAATTTTCAACAATGACTACGCTAGAGATCTTATGCAATATTTATGTTTGTTTGTATCCTTAAGCATTTTAACACTGCGTTCACATGTAATGCAATAAATGAAGTCAAATTCATATAAAATTGCAGATTATGTTTTTAGATTCGAATTTTGAACCCCATGAAACAACACACTATTTTCTAAGAATTTAATGATTAGTGTTAAAGCAATGTTTTTTACAAATGACACTGATTCCTCACTATTACGGTAATCTAGATATCTACAAAATATGTTTGAATATTTTAATGCCCTCACTTGAGCAAGAGAACTTGGGACGCGTCTACTTCTAAAATGATGTGTATTCAGCTCATTGAAAATTGTTAGACAATTTTAAAATTTACATTTATATCGTTTAATAATTTAGATAAAAGATGAAAATTTCGTTTGTGAACAACTGCACAACTACCAACTAAATTATTGTATTACAGATAATCTTTTTTAACTAATTGGATTGTTCTTCGTTGAGGAAGGGCACCAAAAAACCATTAAGACATTTTTTCAGGCAACGTTTCGTGCAGCCGAATGTGCACTTCTTCAGGCCTTTACAACAAATAAATGGTCCGCCACTTGAATAAGTGTAAAAAACACAGATATTAAACAAACACAAAATAAATTAACAATTAAATGTAAATAAATATTTCTAATAAAACACACACTATACGTAGAAACAAACAAACATGAATGAAAAACGTTGCCTGAAAAAACGTCTTAATGGTTTTTTGGTGCCCCTCCTCAACGAAGAACAATCCAATTAGTTGATAATTTACAGGAAGAAATATTTACCTTTCATCATAATCTTTTTTGTTATTTAGAAATAGGTATAATAACGTAAATATCTTAGTTTCGTGGCCTACTATATTTGCGAACAGAAAATAAATATAAGTTTGTTTTTAACTGCCATTTGACTTTCACACGCAAAATTATTTTATAAAGATTGTTTTCCCCTAAAACTTGAATTAAAATAAGTTTTCCTCTAGAAAACCTTATAATTTTAGCATTATTGTCAACTCTATTATGATTATCAAAGTAAGCCGAAAGCATTTAGCAAATTTGCATAAGCCATAGCTTTTCGTTTCGAAACGAAAACAGTTTTTTCTTACCTGCTCACAAAGAAGAATAAGTAGGACGGAATCACAGAACATTAAAATGTGACTCTAAAATTTTTTGTCGATTGTACCTACAAGAAAAATTAAAAGAAATGGTTTTTCGCAACACTGGGAAAAATCATTTTGATAAACGGTTGTTATTCAATTTCAACATAATTCAGGATTCTGGGTGTAGCTCCAGGTACAGGAAAAATTAACTTGATAAATTTAGTAACAAATGCATTTCGTTTGATAAGAACCACGGTAATTCATCATTAACAACATTTTTAAGATTTTTAAGATTCCACCTCCCCCTTAAGCAAATTTTAATAATAACGAATTGACATTAATCTACTGTTGTAATAAATGTTCAATTTGTTCACACAAACTTTGAGACATTTTTGTATTGTACGCAACATTTCGATGATAACACTTAATAGCATTTAAGGGTGTTCAGTTTATTTATTTAACAAACTATCCTCTCACGCAGTTCCTCCAATATTGTTTACTCATTGTTCAATAGTTAAATTCTTTAAATAGGACTGTAAGAGAAAATCAAAACTATAAAAAGGCTGTGGCTCTACAAACATTCCGATTCCTAAAAATATCTTTTGCGGGTACTGTGGAGCCACTTTAACAAAATATTTTTTTATATACTTTACATACGCATGTTTTGTAAAATAACAAAACCATTAAGATAAAACTAAGTTTCATCGTTAAAGAATCTTAAGCTAATATGTCTTCAATAAAAATTCAGTATTGAACACATGGAGGGTAATCAATCCTGCATCAATAAGTTGGTAGACCACTTGCACACAGTAGCGATATGAATGAATATCATTGTTCGGTATGATGTGACAAGTCATTATCAAAGATTCAACTTGTTTATAGGCAACGTAAAGATGTACTTGGGTTTTGTGCATGATTTACCAAACATTGTCAACTTCTTCCAGTGTGGTCTTTATAGGTGCATCATTATTTTGATTAAGCACCAATCCTTTCTCACAAAAAATGTAATAAACTTTGTTTTTCTGTGATGAAAGCTATTGTATTTTAACGAAACAATTGGAATTGAATATCTCAATTCTCTATCAACTTTGTGACCTTGATTAAAATACTGATGGAAAATAGTCATACAAAAGACGAAAAGGTAAAGATATGTTCAAAGCTCACAAAAAATAGAAACAATGAAGTTAGATTATGTCAGAGGCTATGTCGCTCAGAAGCGAAACTCCTCGCGGCTTTTTTGATGTTTAAATGTCAAATTTGAGTGACCTTGACGTTATAGTTTTGGTAGTTTTTAGAGGTAATTTTAAATTATTTAAAGAATTTCTTGTAGGTTACACAACTTACATTTAATTTTGTCACAGAATAATACTTAATACTTGCTGTAGTTTAAATACAAACATTTACAATACTAAATTTTACCCAGAATTTTCAAAATAACCCTTTTTTGACATATAAGTAAGGTAGACAAGTAAACCATCAAGCAATGGCTACTACAGTACTACATTTTTTATCGCGCGGATATGTGGGAGTTTCGTTTCTAAAGCGTAGGTTATTATATATTCTGTGGTTATGTTATATATTTCAAAAATTGTGGTCAGTTCACAAAACGGTACTTTCCAAAGATGTGTTCACAATAGCTTATCTTCAATAAAATTATTAAATTATAATTTTATTAAAATTACAATGTATGGTCGACGGAAAATTGTCTAACTAACTTTTGAATTAAACGGCGATTAACAATATCAATCATTAACGCGCTCGCTTCGCTCACGCGTTGAAATATCTCAAGTTTTAGTCGCCCTTATTAATACACTCGTTTGTCAAATAACTATTAACTTTGGGTACGCCTCGATCCAGGTTTCACTACACATGTTAATTCAAAGTTATAAATTTGTGGGCAAAGGTCTTGATATTTTAAACAAATACAATTGTAAGCAGTGAAATGTGAAACAATCTGATACGCTTTTTGAGAAAAAAAACGTCGTAGTGGTAATTATTATGCGATATTCATTTTATTTAATTATAACCGAATGAAAGTGCAATTAATTTTATTACGTGTTTATTGCAATTATTTTTATCACCTTTATTTGTTTGATGAGAAACTGTGCAAGTGTTCATCAGTTATTCATTGTTCGCAATTATACAATAACAAATGTTTATGTTTATTTTATTAATTATGCGTTTATTTAATTTCGCTTCTAATTCTGCTATTTATAGTTGTTATGATCTTTATCTACAGATTTAGCGGTTCGTTCACATCAAGCTTTCTTCATCTATTAATAAATTGTTTTAATCGTACACGTACTATAAATATCAAGTAATATTGTTCTCAGTTAAATTAATATTACCTACAATGCGGTCTTGTTATATTTAAACATGTTTTATTATTGTATTATTTCCTTTCACTTTCGAACTTTCTCATGAGGTTATTCTACATTCTTTCCCTTAACATTGTAGACAGAAACGTACAATTTGGCTTTAAAGTTTAACATAATTTTTAAGTATATCAAATAACTATTTGTTTTGTACTGACATGTATTAATTTACTTTTAAATAATAATTATTTGAATACCGAGGCAATAATATTTAGTGACCGAGGTGAACACAAAACTTTTTGGGAATTGTTAGCACGGACACTTAAAATTCAAAATACTTTAATTTCAAGTTACTTCAATAAAAGTGAAGTTTATGTACGGATTAAATTTGATAAGATTCTATAACGTAAAACCACAAACATTAATTTTACTTGGGATCAATATTTACAGTGATGCTACAATTTATATAATTGTTTAATTTTTTTTTCATTTAGATTCTTCCGGAATTAAATACTCAGTTGCGATATTCGCAATAAAACCAATTACTGTTGCGACATCTAGTGTACAAAAATGCATTTGCATTAAAGCAACTATGTTGACAGGTGTGTAAGCAGTTACATAAGTCGATGCTTCGATTATTATTAGCTAGTGTTGGCAAAAAAAGAAAAAAGGAAGTTTCTTTAAATTTATTATTTTTCAATTCTTTCATAAATCCAACAGATCTCTTTGGCTGGTACCTGATCTTAGAAAATCTCAATCGGCTCCTTAAATTTCTATTTCAATAAAGTCGCGCTTTCACTTTCAAAGTGTAAAAACGTGCTAGAGTGCATTGTGCGATTTAAGTACGCTACATTAACTGCAGATACGTGATAACTTATTCGTTTCGTGACTAACCAACTCGGTATCACTTCAATACACTAAAATATTAGTACACCTAAGATACATGCAAGCAAACAGCAGTAGACTATATCAACAGTAATTCTAGGTAGCTTTTAATCCAAACAATTATCTAAGCAACAACAGTTATTTAGGAAATAACAATTACAATCCCAATCACGTCCAACAAGAACATAATACCCAATTTAACACAAACAACACGCAATTGTCGTTTACACAGCCACATTCCGGACGCCCAAATTTAATTTTAACACTACCAATGTATTACGCAAACGAACCCAATGGCGTTACCCCGCAACTGAACCAAGGGCAGTATCAGCAGTATACACAGACACAAACGATTCTTGCAATCAACAACACACAATCATACGACCTTCCAACGACAAATTATCTACCTAGAACCACATTTTTGGCGGCTTAACTTTATCAAACAACGACAACCTTCAGCACTCGACGATGGTTGACCTACAAAACATAGATACTGAATATCTAACAGAAAACACTCAAGACCCAGAAGTGAAACTATCAAGCTAAAAGAGTTTCAGATAATTCAACGCAGAGCCAACCAGTCCCGAAATAGCAAAACAAGTGAAACTTAAATTATCTAACCTCTCCCAAAATAGATTTCAACCACTAGTAACAATTGAACCAGCAAAAAACTACCAAACCACGAACGCCAATAAAATAAGAATACAAATTTTTACTTCAGAAATCTACAAAAAAATTTAAAAAAATATAGTTATGCCTTTAGCCTAAAAGAAGAACTATAGGGTTGTGACCAAAAATCCGCATCACACAACTGATATTGAACAACTTAAAGCAGTTCTAATAGTTAAAGGACATACTCCAAAAAACATCTCGGTTTGCAAAATGAAGCTAACTGAAGAATACAAAAATCTATTCTTTATAGACTTCGAGCCAAAGGAAAATAACAAAGAAATCTTCAAACCCTAACACTATGTAAAGGCGGCCATCCGGCCAACTACAAAGGCCGCCAAGTGTACATTGAAATACTAAATCGACTTAATATAAATTTAAAACTGCGACCAGATAAGCAACAGCCACAAGATACACAAAGATTTACCTTAGTGCCATCAGACTTTCCATCACTGAGGCTCACTAATAACCAACAAATTGCGACACCAAACGCAGTTACCACTCACAACATACAGTCATTGGAGCTAGGATCATATAAGCAAGTACTTGGAATAGATCAAAATAATACTCCTACGAATCAAGAAAGATTTACATTCCAATGTATGCCGAAAACCATTGCAAACCAAAATAACGTGGTAACAGATGTCTTACATGAAATCAAGGAAATGAGAAAAACCACTCAGCAATGACCTTGCTGCATTTAGACAATAAAGTATATTAAAAATAACTTAACATAAAATCGTTACATGGAACGCAAATGGACTGATGCAACATCGGCAGGAAGCATTCCTTACCACTAACCATATAGACATACTACTCGTCTCCGAGGCGCACTTTACAACCCACACTAACTTTAAAATTCCAAGCTATAAAGCCTACGATACTTAACACCCAAATGACATTGCTAGAGACGGAACTGCGATCCTTATTAAATCAAATATCAAGCATTATGAATTAAACAAATTTGACATAGATTTTCTGCAAGCCGCATCACTAATGGTAGAAGACTAGAACGGACCCCTAGCAATATCTACAGCATACTGTCCCCAGGATACAGAACAAACAGAGAATGACTGTATTCCGACTGATCAGTCTAAGAGGAAGAGCTTTGCATTCAGTAATGCAAGAAAAGCACATTGATCATAAGTGAAATGTGTGTCGTACGACATCTCGTGTAAAACATTGACACGTATGATCATGTTTCCTCAGTTAACCTACCTACTGGCCTATCGACCTGATGAAAATCCCAGACTGTCTCAATTTCTTCACCACTAAGGGTATTGGACAAGCATATATAACGGTAGAAGATAGCTACAACCACTGCTCAGATCATACTCCTGTTATACTATCAATAAGTATATCTATGACTGATCAATCTAAACCACTGCAACTACACAATCACTTTACTGATTGGGACTACTTTTGGGGCTATTTGTAGAAAACATCACTCTAAGGATAAGCTTAAAAACTGGGTTTGACATCAAAATGGCAGTAGAAGAACAACGCAGGACAAAATTATGAACAAAATAGTAGAAAAAAGAATGACCGAGAAGACACTACCCTGAGGAGAAGCAATGCTATAATGTTGCAGCAAGAGAACTAAAGAGAATGCTTTAGGAATACAAAGAAGGATTTCTCAATGGCTTATCGACTACAAAAGCGAATGACTACTCACTGTGGAAGGCGATCAAACGGTTTCAACAACCACAAAAATCTGTACCTTTGATCTAAAAAGATAACGGAACCTTGGCGAAACGCAGTGCTAAGAAAGCTGAGGTGTTTGCCAAACACCTTAGGAAAGTCTTACATCCAGTACATGGAGCACCCGGAACTGACGAAAAAGAAATTGATAGGTTTCTGGATGCCCCACTGCAGCTATCACCACCTATCAAAGTCATCAAAGTGAAAGAGGTAAAAGACCTGATAAAAAACTTACATACAAAAAAGTACGACCTAATAACAAGCCAGACCCTAAAAGAATTCCCGCCTAAGAGTCTCGCATTGCTGACATTTACATTTAATGCAATTTTCAGGACAGCTCACTTTCCAGCACAATGGAAGGTTGAGAAAATCATTCTAATCCAAAAGCCTGGCAAATCACTCAACTTCTCAGAGTCATACAGACCCATAAGTTTAAAACCCATCACTTCAAAGCTATTCTAAAAGCTACTGCATTAGCAACTAACATCAATTTTGGAAAAACCCGATCTTATACCGAACCATCAATTTGGATTTAGAAAACAGCATTCTACAATTGAATACGTTCATAGAGTAGTAGCAATTATTAACGCCGCCTTTGAAGCCGAATGTTTATAGTCTAAGAGCTACAGTCCAATTTTACTAGTGATAGAGGCTGAAAGTAGTGTAAATGTTTTTGTATCTTTGGGATCGAGGACATGCTTGAATATTTGCCGAATGGAAGTTTGCAATACACTCAATTAAATTTCCAAAGGGCGTCTGTCTAAAACGAGGTCAAAGAGGTGGCGACCTTAAAAGTAACAAAAATTGTTGGTGAGGTTTGACATTGAGAGTACGAACGCTATTTGCAGCAGTTATTTAATTATACCAAGGAATAATAATCCCAAAGGGCGTAGCGTCAAGTTGAGGCTTTGGAACCTAAAGTAAGGCAAATTGATCTGCAATTCTGAAAACCTACATTGCAGTTTGATTAGTAATGTGAACTGTGAATTAATTATGTACCTTCCATTTATCTTCAAAAAGATTTGTTTTATTGTAAAATAGAAAATTAAGAAGCATTGAGATTTTCTCAGATCAGGTGGCCAACCAAAAGAACCTGTTCGAGGTATAAAAGAATCGAAAAATAATAAATTTAAAGAAGCTTCGATTAATTCCCTTTTGTTTTTTGTATCATTAAATACAAATCAATTTTGCTTAATTTATATTATTCTTAATTTCAGGCCTTAAGTTAAAACTTGACTGGACGCTCTTTTAGATTATGATTCTTTGGGTATAAACAAATAACTGGTGCAAATGGCGTCCATGCCATCAAAGACGAGCTTTACCCCTAATTTTTGTAATTTTAACCTTGACCGGGTTTATGATAAGTAAGCAGCTCTAACCCACGACTGGTCTGAAACTTTTTTGTAAACTAAGTAAAGTGTTCTGAGTCGAATGGTGTATTTTTGGCCCTAATGGGTGGTCAATCTATGATATTGGGGTCACTTATCGGTCGGTCGGTCCGCGCTCTAAAAATAACACCCTTTGACTCACACAATTTCATTAGTTTTAAACCAATCGGGGACGGGGCCGGTTACTTCCCATATCCACCTTGACCGCCACCCCTTTGACCTTACCCTTTAGAAACAAAATTGAGTTTATTCCTAACTTAAATTTATGACCTTTGTAGTAAATTTATAGAAGTTAGGGGGGTGGTAACGACAATGGGGTAGTTAGTTGACACCAGTTGGGTGAAACGTAACCACTACTAAATGCAGTTCATTTCTAATTACAAACGTAATAAGGTCCAATTGATCTAATAATAAACAAGAGGAATAGGGAAATATTAATCCAATGGACGGGCAGGAAACGATAAGCAAAAAGTTCAATGAATCTCTTCAGTTCGGCAAGTTTTATCTTCTATAATTTGACTTTCGGGATTAGGGCGTTTAATTTACAAAAATGGTAGCTGTAGCCGCATGAACGATAATGCGTGATGCTCTGTAAAGTGAAGTGAATCCTTTTTAAATGAAATAAACAATAACGAAATTTACCAAAACTAGAATTAACTTAAGAATTGAGATTTCCGGCCGGAGTCATTGTTACGTGAGTAAAAATAATTCTGTAATTAAATATAATTTTCTTAAAATTAGGCAACAAGACTAGCATTACCGCGCTTCCAGTAAAATCTATCCATGATTGTACATCCCATTTTATACTAGTTGGCACTTACATTCATTTTGACAGAAATTACATATTCCAAGTGCTGCTGTCTCAATTGCTATTTTTTGTCCTAAACACGAAAAATGCAGCCGTGGTAAAATTTTGAAGCAAAATTAAGAAAGGTGGTAATTCGACGTGGGTAAAAATATTTCAGTAATTGAATATAATTTTCCTAAAATTAGGCAACAAAACTAGCATTACCATTCTTCCAGTAAAATATATCTATGATTGTACATCACATTTTATACTAGTTGGTACTGCATTCATTTTGACAGAAATGACATATTTCTAGAGCTGCTGTCTCAAATGCTATTTTTTATCCTAAAAACGAAAAGTGCTGCCGTGGTAAAATTTTGAAGCAAAATGAAGAAATACAGCAACACAATCAGGAGAAGATCAGCCACGATTATAATTAGTTTCATCGCCATGTAGCTAAAAAAAATGTATTGGGTCTTCTTTCAGTTGGGAGAAAACTCCCTGTGAACTCCCACAAGTTTTTTTGCAAGAGATCACTCACTCGGGAACGACGCTGTGTCGAAATTTGAAGCAGTATGAAGAAGTGATACAACAAAACAAGCAGGAAGGGATTATAAGATTCTTGCTTGACTTGTGTGACTAAAGAGGTAATTGTTGTATTTGTCTTGTAGACACAAACAATTAATAACACAAGTTATAATTAAGAGTTTACTACTTAAAATATAAAGTCGGTGTTTTTACTGCCAACTTAAATACCAACCCTGGTATTATATGCCTCTAACAGTAATGGGCCACAATCACTAGTTTGTTTTTTCTTACGAAACAGAGATTGTCGCTGTACTGAAATTTAAAGTAGGATAAAACAGAAATGAAGCAACCCCAGCAGGCAAGATTTGTAAAACTTCCCTGCTTCAAGGTGGTGGCCCACTTCACTGACCTGTATGCCACAAAGCGGAAATTCTATAAGTTTATTGTTGTTACTTGTTATTGTATTTACTTACAACATTTATAATTGACGATCCTGAAAGTTAAGATGCATTGTTGGTTGCCCGGCATAGTAACGTCAAAAACAAAGAAAAACAAATATTTCGCACAATACTCTTGATTGTGCTGACGTGTAAAAGCGTCAAAAAATATGCAGTGATGTAAAACATTTTTCTCGAAAAATAAAATAAACGTCTAAATGTTAAGCGGGCACACAGTTCCTTAAAGCTCATACCTCTCTCTTTGAACACATTTTAAAACTGGAATTCAAAAGAAAGTAAAAGAATATAAAGTTTTATAAAAAAAACAGTTCCAGTAATAGCAAGGGTAATAGTTATAGATAATAAAATAACTTTAAATTTTTGTATAATCAATATTTTTGGAGATATTGACAGAAACTGCTGTAGGAGAAGGTGGGGATGTTTGATTATTTTATTAACAGGAGTATTAATAGTTGAATAACGCACATTTGTATAAATAATCTTGATGAATTACCCTGTTTTTTTTTTATTTCAGAGAAAAAAAATAATATTGTGTTCTCAATCCTCCCTAGTCCCAGGGAGGATATAAGGTAGATTAATACAGACTAAATTTAAAGTATTTAACTGAGCAGCATCATTTATTAAATGTTAAATCAAACTTAAAACACAAAGAACATAAAAATTCATTTCTGAATGTCTACCCGAAATAAAGTAGTCCATACTATAGGAAGTATTGGCAGTTAGCATAGATACACAAATTAATGTTTTTTTTTAATATTTAGGGCATAGCCGAAGGTAGTATATCTGATTTTAGTCACTTTATTACATGACAGATGGTGCTGTAATTTTAATTCACTGTAACATCTGACGTCCAATTATTTACTTACGGTAATACATTCTGTACTTATCTGAAATTAACATAAATAAAATATTTAGTTAATATTAGAAAATGAAGAGAAATCAATTGCGAAAGACTATTTTCAATTTACTCTGGCAGTACCACTACAATGAATAGTTTCTGGCAGCTTAGTTAGATCTTCAGTTGGTACTCTGTGCCGAGTCTACACGGGGGTGCAAATGGCGCAAGAAACCAGGGCGCCATCGGTCCAAGACTATTCAGCCACGCGTTCATCGGGTGTGATACCACCTCAGCACCGCCTGGACAAGTAAAGACCAAAATTACTACACTTCTGAGCAAGAGTGAAACCTTTGCTGAACAAGTGCAGGTCTTCGTTCGGAGAGACTCCACTCCTCAAGCCGTGAGGCATCAAGTGTTTGGTGGCCTTATATGGGTGTTACGTCGCAACGGATACTTTGGATTTTGTGAGGTACAAGACGTTTGTAACAGGTGAGGACAGTTTATTTGGATTTTTACCTACTTATTACTGTTTTTGGTTATGGTCCGTTTTTGTGAGAACCGCTTGGCTTACAGACACCAGTCTGGTTTGAAATAAATATGTACAACTTTATTTTATGTTATATTTAACGTGGGATGCGTACTATAGAAGATACTTTCCATTTTGAAAAAGTTTCATTTTTTGAAAGAAAAAGTCGCTTGCACAGGACTTAGGATATTGCAAATCTAGTTTTTTAATATTGGTTTAGATCTAAAAAAAATTGAAAATCAGAACACCGCACATTTGCAAGCACGGCCCCCTTTTCATGTTTAACTTTACTGGACGATGCAGTGTTTATATGCGGACAGTTTTGTGTAGACTACTATAATTTGTTACATTTAACAATCTTGTTTGTTTAAGGAAATTTTATAATTTATAAAAATATTGTAAAAGCCGTGACTATCCTAGATTAGTAAATTTAAAAATAATAATACGAAAAAATCTCAACGATACAAAAATAAAATTTACAATTCTGTGAACAGGGTTTCTATGCAATTCTACAAATTAAACAAATCGTTTTGTATGTAAATTTAAATTAACGATAAAAATACAAAAATTGAATAAAATATTTAAAATACCATAGGTATTATATGATAATTAATTAAGTAGAAAAAAAGAAAAAAAGATGTAAATTAAATTATTTAATAACATTCTAGATCAATAACTGTTCTTAGAACACGAAGAAGAGAATGATTCTCAGTTCAGATAAGATTTTTTTAATATCAAACAGTACTTACTCAATAATACCATCATCAATCCATTATGTCTAGATCAATAACAAGTTCACCCATCATGAAATCTATACGACGCATTAAAGCCGTCTGTAACATGTTATAAATACCAAAAAGAAGAAACTTTGTATTTGCGCGTCGATTTTTTCAATTTCATTTTAACATATTCTTTTGTTACTTTATATTTACATAAAATGGTGTTATTAATTTTATTTATTTCTTTCTAATTGTATCTGAATTTTAAGTTGCGTTTTTACTCATTTTTTACATTTACATAAATTTGAGTTTAATTTTTTCTTAATTACTTTGAATATAATATTGTATAATTAATATTTTTATTATTTTTATTTAAATTTAATTATTATACTATTTGTTTAACTTGTGTATATGGCTTTCATAGATTTAGAAAAAGCCTTTGATAGGATAATACGAACAAGTATATGGAAATGTCTGGAAGAATGTAAAATAAATGCCAAAATAATCAGAGTAACACAAAGTCTATACAAAAATACTGACAATTGCATTATTAAGAAAAACCTTCAATCCGATATATTTAACACTAAAGAGGGTTTAAGACAAGGAAGCGGCATGAGTCCATTGCTTTTTATTATTTTATGGATAAAATAATTAAACAAGTTAAGCAACAAACAAAGGCGACACATCTAGGATTCTATAACCTACAACCAGTGGAACATTCTGAAAGCGTATTTGCAGATGATGTTGCAATCACGGCTCACACTGTACTAGAACTGAAAAGTAAATTAACAAAATGGAATGAAATATTGAAGAAAAATGGAATGAAGATGAACTTGGAAAAGACTAAAGTAATGGCAGTACGAAAGGAAAAGAAAAACATCGAAATAAAAATAGAAGACACAAAAATAGAACAAGTCGATACTTTTAAATATCTGGGAGTTCTGCTAGAGAACAACGGAAGACAAGATGCGGAAATAAACCACCGAATCTCAAAGGCAAATAACGTATTCTACGCGCTAAATAAGAGTTTTATAGCAAAAAAGGAAGTCAAACAAGAAACAAAAATAAAAGTATACCAAGCCATTTTCAAACCGATATTAACGTACGGAAGTGAGACATGGGTTCTTACAAAACGGGACAAAGAAAGGATTCAGGCAGTAGAAATGAAATACCTACGAAAAGTAAAAGTGTAAGAATAATTGATAAAATTAGAAACGAAAGCATAAGAAAAGATCTACAAATAGAGTCCATATTAGAGTATATAGAGAAGAAACAACTAGGATGGTGGGGTCATCTACAAAGAATGGATAACAACATGCCAACAAAAAGATTTGGAAAGTAAGAACACCCGGAAGAAAACCTAGAGGAAGGCCAGCACAAACGTGGGATAATGCTGTAATCAAAATCCTAGACAAAAAGGCAAAACGTACAAGGAAGCAAAAGCGATCGCAGGGGACAAAAAAAGAATGGACTAATTTTCTAAACAAGAAAAGTGATGGTTAGTTTTGTATCTAGGGAAAAAGTTGAGGTTTGGTTAAATATGGGAAAAGACTTTTTAATTTTGTTAATGTAGATATATACCTATATTGATTTTTTTTTGGTGTGCTTTTATTTTTAATTTTAATTTTAATTTGGATTTAGATCAATCAATATTTGAAACAAGTCCATGTAAACAAATTGTATACTCTACACCCTAAGGGTAGAAGAGTTGTGATTATATATATATATATAGTTATAGACGGTATCTTGTTGAGCCCGATACGTTAACAGGCCGCTGTTGAGCCCAGTACCCCGCGCTTAAATACAGAACGCTGTGGAGCCCGATTATATACAGAAAATATATTTAGAGTTCTTTCATGAGCCCCACAACGTTGCCAGTCCCTTCGGGCTCATCAAAGGTACTTTTATATAAGTTAAACGGTATTTACCATTTGTATTTGTTTCTACACAAGATATATTTACATCCGTCAAACAATTATGATACATAATTAACTTATCATTTCTTCTTTTCTACAATTAAGAAATTCCGATAGTGACTAAAAAGCCTTTGTAAGTAAATAATTTTGTATTTCCTGTTTGAGTTGTTTAATAGTTAAATCACGTATATGTGATGGTAGTTTAATGTTTACACTTAATCTATACAATTATTTTTCTATTTTATCACAATTTCTCGTGTAATAATTATGAACATCTGATTTGTATGTAAAACTTTTACATATTTTTTTTAGCATAAGTGATGCAATTAAAAATAAACAGTGACGGCAGTGTCATAATTATTAATTTAATAAAAATTAGCTTACAACCTTTTCTAAAAGCGATTGTTCCTAAAACACATAGAGCTTTACGTTGCAACGAGAATATTCAGTTTGATCTATAACGATTTGCTTAAATGATACTACAGTAATTTAAATGAGTATGAATTAATCCGAAGTATGTCATTTTGAGACATTTTGATGAAACATTGTCTTCTAAACGCATTAAAATATATATGTCACTGTTAAATTTTCTGGTCAATTGACTTATACGGTCTGTGAATTGTAGTTTAGGATCAAGATTTATTTCTAAAATTTTTTAGAGTTCTTATTCTGAAAATTATGTGGTCGAAGTGTAAATAAAAGTTTTATTGTCTTTATATTAGTATAAGATTTTTAGTAGAGCGATGTAAGAATTTTTAATTAATATCGCCGTGTCATCTGCGTATTGAATAATGGACGATTCATTTTGGAAATGTAAATGTAAATCATTAACATATATAAGAAATAATAAAGGCCCAAAAATTGAACCTTGAGGTACTCCATTACGCAAGAAGCGATTATCAGAAAATACAACATTGACTGTTTTGTTTTTCTATTGATTAAGTATGATCTGATGAGCGCAATACTAGCTTCATCAAATTTATAAAATGTTTTCAATTTATTTAGGAGATGTGCCACATAATCAAAGGCTCGAGAGAGATCTAAAAAAATGCTAAAACAAAATTATTTTGTTCAAAACTCTCAAGTATCCAATATGAATTCAATATAAAGTGCAAGCCAAGACTATTTGAGTTTTAAGTAATTTGATTAAATTAAGACTTTTAATTTAACTTTTACCATCGATACTTTTAAGTTCTAGAGCTTTATCTGGTTTATAGACAAAACAAAATTAGTTTTAATTCTCTTTGTTACCGACCCGACTGCAAGCGTCATTATAAATTGATCAGATTTATATGAAACGTATTCGATTTAACATTCATAAAGATAAAAACGTTAGTTATGTATCCCTAGTCAATTAATTCTTTTTGTATAAAATCCACTTTAATATTAAAAGTTTGAAAGCAATCGACGTGCCCCAGCTTTTATTTTTTTATTTAGTTTGAATTTGAATTTAATACTTGATAGCAGTAGTACAAAAGTACCAAAATACTAATGTAATAAGTAAAATAATAAAGCGTACCTTGATACGCGTAATAAATAAAATCATTCGTCTATTATAGTGTAGAACTTAAATTATCTAAGAACAAAAACGGAATTATAATAAATAATTGTAAAATGATGTTTCATAGTCAAACATAAATCTTGCAGAAAACTTTATTTTCATGAAGTATTTATTCAATTTGTAACAAAAGATTATATTTTTAAAAATAGAGAGATTAACATATTAACGCTCGATTATTTGCAAAATAATTTTCTGCCAAACCAAAAATATTTTTAATAACCTTTTTGTTGTTTTTCTGTTTGTTCTGTTTGTTTGTTTGTTTTTCTGTTAATGAGCTTATTGAACACATTAGCAATTTTAATCCCCTAAACAAAGCCCATGCACTTTCTAATTATGGTACCCATTTCAATAACACAGGATGTAGTAATTCTAATAACCCTTTTGTTATATTCATTACCATGTCTTCTTGGTTAATTTCAAAATATTATCATTCAGTTCGTTTGTTCAATTTGAAGTGTGCAAATCGTGAGTTTTTATGTGCTAAAATGAATTCTAGAACTAAAAAACTAGTGTCGATGGCTCTCAATTGTAGTGGTAAGTATTTCAAAATTTATCTTGCTTCATTTGTTGTTTTTATTTCCTATAATATAATAATTCGTATACACATACAAATAGTGTGCTTAAACATTATTTATAAAAAGTAAATACTAGGTTTAATTTTTGTTTTCCTTTTTTATTTTATCTGGGGACTCAATTTATATAAATAAATTTATATAAGATATAAACAAAATTTTAAACTTGCAATTCGTACATTTGTAATAAAGAAATTAACATTATTCTTTATGTAATTAATAATTACGAATATTAGAATGAAATTAATAAAATTGTTCAAATATTTAGGTACGGCATTGATGGTATGTCGCTTAAAAAAATTGTTATATTAACGTTATTGTTAATATTTTCCAGAGAAACATTTTCTATTTATTACGAAAAACGCGCATCGGATTGAAAAACAAGAAGGTCACCTTTCGTACGTCGCGACGGTGAAAATAAGAAAATGTGGTACATTAAAAAGCTTTTCATACATAGTTCAGGATGTCCGATTTACGACACTTATAGGGTATCTGTCATGTGCTGTTTTTGGATTATACTTAAAATTTTGTTTTCCCAATTTAATGATAGTTGTTGCATTTAGTATAAGGTAAGTCAATATATTTTTGTCAATTATTAAAAATAAACCCTCAACATATTATTTAATAAACGTTGGGGAATTGTCAACTGGGGAGGAATATCTTTAATTAATTGATCTAATGGAATATCTCCTAATATAGTACTATCACAGCAGGTTATCGGTTACATTTGAACAGGAAGTAAACAATTCACTTAATTATTTAAATCTTATACTAATTAAAAGAAACCATTATTACAGACTGGTTTAGTAAACCCAATTCATTGAATAGAAATATTAATTTTAAATGTAATTACCCAATTCAGTATAAAATAATTTTTGTGTATAATTTACCATTTTTAGGTATGAGTAAGCTGATAATTAAAAATAGCCGATTTCCAGGTTTTTGTTTTCTGTAACCGATTTAACAATTAAAGTTCTGATTAACAATTAATTCACGTTTCTTTATAGTGTTTGAATAATATACCGGTTTAAAAATGAGGATACGAGTTCAGGTAAAAAAGTAATCGGACCTAACCTCATTTTTTAAAATGGAACATAAAGTTATTGGTTTCCTAGGCGATTTATTTAAACTCTATTACTTTAAATCGCAATAAACCATGAAACAGAAGCAATTAGAAACAAAACTAAAAAAAAAATTCATTGACAATTATTTTTATTTTCCCTCGTATCTTTTAAGCGAGGAAACATCTTCAAATTTTTATTTTATTATTTTAAGTGTGACCCAAAAAGAACACGTTGCCCCTATATTACTTTTTGATTGCACTAACAATTACGGAGATACGATATACAAGTGTTGAAAATGGGACACCCTGTACATGTATGCCAAATTTCGTTAGAGTAGCTAAATTCATTTAAAAATATTAACAAGAAATTATTTATTTTTAAAAACTTTACCACCCTATATCTCAAAAGTTCAGACATTTAAGACATATATTCAAGTAAAGTTTTTTTCTTAAAATGAACCCAAAAATCGCTTCCTTAGATATTGATATTCAATTAGAAAATAGCCTGCATTATTTAAGTGAAATAATAAAGTGTAAAATATAACACATATTGTGAAACACTTTCCAGTTACAGAGTAGTTTCTATGTATCTACAATAGAACAGAAATGAACATTTCAAATTGGTCAAAAGTAAAAAAGAATAATAGTAGAATGAAACCTGTTGGAAAAGAAAGAGAATATAATAAGAATTAAAGGAATAATAATTTACGGGAAATCTAAGGTTTTTATGGGTAAAAACGATTTATCTCGATTTCCGCCAAAACTACAAGTCCTAGGGGAAAAACTAAAGAGCAAAGTTGTATGTAATAATAATGAAAATAATCAAATAATAATCTAACTTTTAATTAAAATAGAAATTTTTGATGTACGTACCCTACTTCTCGTAATGTTTGATTTTAAAAATTGTTCCTGATTATTTCAATTCAATTAGTTCTCAAATAAACTTAAAAATTACGTTTTGAGTTGCTACTCCTTTTTTTATGTTACGATACAGTTTTACATTGTTCTAGTTGTTCTCAACTTTGTTCCAAAAACAAAGCCGTAACTCAAATTATATGCTCAGAAATTAAAACTAACAATTTTTGAGCTGGCACCCTTTTTAAATGATCTCAAATTTCAATACTGTTTTACTTTATTCTAGTTATTCTAAACATTTTTCCAAAAGAAAAATCCATAACCAAAATTATAGACCAGCTCCGCCTTTTTTAAATCAAACGTTGCAATACTGTTGTACAATGTTCTAGTTACAATTACCATAATTGTCGCAGAAACATACTAGAATTTTCGTGATTTTCATGAGAAAATAATTTTCCAAAAATCAAGAATAGGGGCCCAGATGATCTGAATGACTTCAAAGGGTAATTTTATTATATATTTTGTTTTACCTATTAACAAATTAAGCGAGCTCCCGGACTATATACTATACTCATTAAAGGTAATTAAAAGAACATTTTTGTTTAATAGACCGTTATCTTTATTGCAGTTTTCGGCCAAAATAAAAACTTTTTTTATTGCGAAGGTTACAGTATACTTTATTCAACTCAAAACACCAGCTTAAAGTACCATTTTAACCGTAAGGGTAGATAAAATGGAACTTTAACAGCAAGGATAGATAAAATTCTTTAATTAAGTAGGTATCTATTTTTATTTGAAATTATTATTATTATTATTATTATTGATGTGAAACAATTATTTATTTGGTATAGCAACATACCAAACAAACCAAATGCAATTTAATTTTTGACTGATTTTCTTATTTCTGTCTGCAAAATTATTGAGCTTTTCTCGCGGTTTTTCTTTAACGTTCGCAATAAAAAATACAATGTTACACACAACGGTAAAATTTCATTATAGACTCTTGAAATTAAACATTTTCACTTGTCGATAAAAATAATTTTACCGTCTTGTATAACAAATAACTATTATTGAACTACATATTTCTATTATTAATATAGCAAAATCGTCATTTTTTTAAAAATGTCGTGATTGATACCCAAAATGCATTTAAAGGTAGAGCTTCTTAGACTTAGTACAATTCAGAACTAATAAGAAATAATTTATGAGCTTATAATTAATGTCAGTTCAAATTTGTATTTTTTGTGTGACCTTATAGCTTAAGTTATGAATTTGTTCATTTGTGATGATGTTTAGAACAACTACAGCTAATGTATTACAATATTGCAACGTTTGATTTAATAAAAAAGGAATGCCAGCTTACAGATTGTGTTTTTTTTAATTTGCTGGTCTATAATTTGGGTTATGGACTACAATAATGTAGAACAGTATTGAAACCATTTAAAAGAAGGTGCCAGCTCAAAAATTGTTACTTTAAATTTGTGAGCTTATAATTTGAGTTATAAATTTTTGTTTTTGTAACAATGTTTAGAACAGCTAGAACAATGTAGAACAGTTTCAAAAATTTCAAACATTTCAAAAAAGGGTGCCAGCTGAAATATTTGATTTTGAATTTCTAACCCTATAATTTAAGTTATGGATTTGTTTTTGAAACAGTATTTAGAACAACTAGAACAATGTAAAACTTTATCGTAACGATTAATATTCAAACAAAAGGGTGCCAACTCAAAACGTATTTTATTAAATTTTGTTTAAGAACTATTTGAATTAAAACAATGTTTCTGACAGAACAATTTGCAACCTTTATGGGCCACACGAAAAAACTCATGAGGAATATTACAGGTGAGATAACCACTACATTACAATAATACATGTATGCTACCAATACAATTTTTTGCAGGCTGCCGCAAGATGTATTCCAAACTGCTAAAGTATCTAAAGTCTTACTTGCAATAAATAGAGGAAAAGGAAATAAATATAAAGGAATGAATTTGGATGAAGTTGACCTCTCCAATGACACTGATTCAGGGGAGGAACAAGATATGAACTCAGATAAATCAAGAAGTCATTATTGCATTTTCAGTTGCAGTCACATCAAGATCTCCGCCTACCACCAGAACTTCCGGTGAAGATGAAGACGCTTCACGAAAAGAAATTAAAACAGCCAAACGGAAACTGAAACAGAAACCAGGTGGTGCAAAAGTACTATTACATCTGGTAAGTTTATTATTCTATTCGTCTTTGATTATAGCATTTTCTAATTTCAGCCAAATCAAGATCGCCTCCCACTACCGGAACTTCCGATGATGATAAACAGTCAATTAAGAGTTTACGAAAAAAATTAAAACGGATAAACGCAATCAGAAACAAAATCAAGAGGTGGTGCAAAAAATACTCTTACATCTGGTAAGTATATTAGTCTGTTCGTCTTTGATTGCCTTTAATCATAGCATTTTCTAATTTCAGCCAAATCGAGATGGTCGTCCACTACCGACGCTTCCAGTGAAGAAGAAGAGCAGACTTCACAGAAAACTAAAATAATTAGACAAAGATGGACGGAGGAACAGAAACATTTAATAAAAACACATTTCAACGGACATATTAAAAATAAAATACCTCCCAAGAATACTGAAGTTGAAGAATTCTTAAATAAACATAAAGCCATATTTGTTGGTAGAAACTGGGTTGTTGTAAAAGCCTTTGTTTATAATGTGTATTCTAAAAGCTAATATTATTAAATATTTGTTTCATTAAATCGTTGTTTAAATAATCATATCAATCAATCTAACCTTTGATCCAGATCCTTTTAGAACCTTTTACAGAAGCGCGCGAACGAACTAACTTATGTTACTAACTTATTTTGTGGCAAAATTAGAAACTTCATAATCAAAAACTGTTCATTGGATTAATTAAGAAAACGTGTTGTAATTAAAACCTTTGTTTCCAATAGTAACAAAATAATATGCATTTAAAGCTTTTAAATAATTTTATCTACTCCGATTGGATTATATAGTCTTCTCTCAATGAATTTTGATGAATAATTGTATAAATGACTAGGATGCGTGAGTTATAATAACTCACAGATTATCGTATTTTCATAGCAACCGTAAGGGATCATAATACCTATCTTGTTTTCTTTTAAACAAATGTCAAATAAATTAAAAATTTAACATCGTAAAATTAAAAAAATTTTTTCAACAGAAAATGTTATAGTCGTAGATAAAGCATAGTATTCAACTCGTGGTAAAGGACAATAACTCATTTGGATGATTACACCACTCGACTAACGTCTCGTGTCGCAAAATCATCCGCGTGAGTTATTGCCTTCTTTACCACTTATTGAATAATATACTATTTTATTACAATATTTTAATGTTAATTTAATAGCTGTTTTTGTAAAGTACGATATCACGTACTTACATTGCGTATAATTTTTACTTTAATGAGATCAATATAGCAAAAACTTAGTAGTGATTAGTCGCCAAAACAATACTTAACGTGTGTAAGTCGGAAAATGTGCTGATACATAGTATTACCCACTAAAATGTTTACGCAGACTATATGTTTTTGTACGTTGTTAGGCCTGTTCAATGTTGCCACATACTGGGCCACTCAACGTACCATCCGTAACGAACGAGAACGTGTATATAAAAGAGACCTCTGCAGCGCATTCGTTCGAACTATTTTGTATATAGTGGATATATAAACGTATCCTAAATGAGCCCGGCCAAATTTTCGGATTTACACGTTTCAATGCATATACAATAGTATAATGATAATATGCACATGGATACGTTGATGAGCCCGAAGTCGGGCTCAATAACGTTTCTTCGGGCCAGAGCGTACCGTTTATATATTCTACGGGCTCAACAACTGCCGGTTTATATGTCTATATATATATATTGTTTAACTTGTATTAGAATTACATATTTTGTTTACATAGTTGTACACTTTGATTAACTTTTGTTCTTTGTACCTTTGTGTTTTTCCCGTAAATAAATATTATTTACAATAATACAAATTGGCCACTAATTTTTTCCTAAAACATTGTGATTTGTTACAATTATTTTTTTAAATAAGCTGAAAATATTGAAATTCTTTCCAATTTATTAATTGTATGTTGAATTAAGAAATGCGTCCGCATAATAAAGTTGGAGAGCACATTGTAGAATGTGACTATGTATTAATATATTAGAATATTTCAATTGCATACCACCTATAAGAGTGTTATTGTAGTGCTTCAATAACATGTAAAATAGCGCTACGAAACGGTAAAACCTGAAACTGCAAATTTTTATCGCTGCATGCAAAATAAAAAAAAATATTATTGCAAAGAGAAAATGTTCTAGTAAGGCTCTCGTGTGTTAAAATGTTCTTGAAATAGTCAACTTCAAACAAATTTTCTATAAAAAATTAAAAATTTTGTCAGTAGGGTCTTATAATAAACCTTTCTGTATTCATTAACACCTTTTTTGTGTTTATACAACATTGAATTTTATGTGTATGTATACATCGACATCCATGCAATCAATTTCAATTCCTACCGGTGATGAACTTTTAAATTACATAATTTGTCAGCTTTTTCTTGGTTACGTCTATGGTGTTAGTTGTGTTGCCTAAGCAGTCGATGATTCTTATGCCGACCGCCTAAGGAATGTTTATTTTCACTTCCATTTAACTAAGTAAACTCTTAAATTTTAACTTATCTTATGGAATACATTTTTCAGTCCTTATTAGTTCCGGTTCAATTAAATTAATTTTGCTTTAAATTTGATATGTCTGGTAAACTGGGCCATGAGAAGATCAAAAATAGGTTCATTTCACGAGATTTTAGTACTTCGAAATGTATCGAAAAAGCAATTAACGACTTCTTCATAGAAGAAGAATATTGTTGGCGATAAGGTGTCATGGTACTAATGTCAAAGTTGAGAAAGAAGGAGGCGTCATTTGTCTGTTTTAAAAACAGACCTCTACTGTCTTCTCTACATGGATGAACTGCCTTTTAGCTACTTATTTCTGCATATTGATGATAGCACATCAGGACTCCAAACATATTGTGGAATTATTGGTAGAAATCTAGAAAACTGTGTAAACAATCCTGTTTTGAAATGTCAACTAATTCCGGAGCTTTGCACCAGGTATCTGCAGGTGCTGAAGATTTTAGCACTGATCAAAGATATCTGTACAGACTTGTATTAGCAGTAAGAACAATTGATTTAGGAAACAAATCTTTATTGAAAATTCACATGCTCGATGACTAACTCGCGCTAACAGCATTATGCGTTTGTATGTTTTAATGGAATCTTTTTCTGAATGTCTAGTAGTCCTTCACATATGTCCTGGTTCGCAATAAAAACTCACCCATCTAGTAAAATGGAGTTCGATCATCTCATATATTCAGCTAGATATTTCCCCACAAAGCTAAAAGCCATTGTTAATCCGGTAATTCAAAGAAACGCTTACTTTGCTCATTCTGATAACTCATTGCTGGCAATGTTGACCGATTTTTAAAAGCGTATACGCAAACTAAGCGGACATCAAATTTTAAAAGCTCATTTCACGCAGATTAGCTTCACAGGGTCGCCAATATCCGATAAAAACACTGAGATGTTTGTCGCACAATAAGGAGAAGAAAAATTGTCTCTACTATGTCTGCCATGCCACTCTCAAGCGGTTAAAAAAGCCGAAAAGACTGTTACTGAGGCTTCAGCTAGGTTGACAAAAAATGACAGAGAAGACTTCATAAATGCCCAAATTGAGTCTCGTAGAGCTATGACAAAGTTCGGTAGTAAGCAATATTATATTCTTTTCTATAGATATTTTGTGTTCCCTTTAACAGATAAATTATTAACTTAAAAAATTGTGTTTTATTTAAGAGTGCATATTATTAACCTTTCTTACCTAATGACTAAGATAAAAAATGGGAAGTTTTAAAATTTTGGTAATCTCAAACTTAATTCGGAGCCAGAAGATGAAAACCGATTTAAACCATATTTTAAATGCGATCAAAAGTCATCTTTAGGCAACCTTTCGCGATAACAAATCCCAAACAAATCAAATAAAATTGGCCCAACTTAATGTCTGGTCAAACTGCAGCTTAATTCTACATTACGTACGTTTCCTGGTCTTCAAATTACTCCAACGTTTAGTACGCAAATTTTTAATTTTCAAAAAACGTTATTTGCTACTGGTATTGGTATTGAAGTTCTAAAGAATAGAGATTAAACTGTCAGAAATCTTATGTAACCTAAGTGAAACAACAAAACAGAAACTATAAAAAGAAACGGAAGTATGAAAAAACTTAAAAACCAAAAAAAAAATGAGAATAAATTTCGATAAAGACGCACAAAAATTAAACTATATTACTCTACATCTTATAAATAAGATGAGGAAGTTATGGGGCGGTTTCCAAACCAAAAAATTTAACATTTGTTTCTTTACTTTTTTTCAACGAATTAGAGTCCGTCCGTATGTAAACAAGAAATCAAGATAACCACTGGTCCGATATTTATGAAACTTGAGCTTTATTTATAATACCAAAAATTGATTAGATATTAGCATAATCTATCCAGCCAAAAGGGCCGTTAACCTACACATATTTTTGAATTTTTAGAATATTTGCAAAAATATTCATTTTACACATTTTTGCTTTCAATAAAAGTTGTTTGTAATTTAATTATACGCAACTTTTGTTTAAACTATTTTTTGATCCAGTAAGTAATTATAGATACATAACAACAAGTACAAACTAAAAAGTAAATCAATATATATTCAAAACGACCTAACAAAATTGGAATTAAAAATTTAAAATATATTATGGCAACGCGCTCAAGAAGAAAAAAAGAAAGGTAAAAACCAAACTATTATTTCCAAAACTGTACGTTGAAAATGAAACATATGTGTGGGACAAACAATTGCAACAAATAAAAAAACAAAATAATATCGTGACCCCTCCAAAAAACCATTAAAAAACAATAAAAAAAACTTGTGTAGAATATCTTTCTGGAACTTGAATTGACTTAATAATATCTTTAACTTTGACGAAGAAACTAAAATATACTGCAGGATTGTGACGTAATATGCTTAAGTGAAACGTGGCACACTAACAACTTAAGCAAACTACCGACATATTTCAATCAATACCAAATATTAAGTAGTAACGCAATAAAAGAAAAATCTAGAGGACGAGCCAGTGGTGGTCTTTTGGTGTTAATAAAAAAACAATTTACTTTAAAAATTATTGAAATATCAACTCGGTGGATAATTCTGGAAATAGTAACAAACGGAGCAACTCACATTTGAGTGTCAACCTACCTAAGACCTAAGTTAAACGATGAAGAATGTATCCAAACGCTTCAAGAATCAATCTCTATTATTAATGATCGATACAAAAACAAAAATTATTGTGGTAGGCGACTTTAATGCCCACATAGGACAATTAAATCAAATTGATATGAACATATTTTCTTCCGCACAAGTAAAAGAAACAAGAGACTCCTTACACCAAAGTTGTAACAATAGAGGAAGAAAGTTGGTATACATGATGGAAACAGAAGGACTCTATGTCTTAAACGGTCGTATGCATGGAGACTTGCCCGGTCGCCATACAATTCTAAAAACACAATGGTAAGTAAGTTATAGACCTAGCTTAGGGAAACCTAGACTTCCTTGAATCAGTTCCCCAATTTGAAGTACTACCCCATGTCACACCCTCTGATCACTCCGTTTGCATAATTATACAATATCAAAAAAATCAATATAAGTTTACAGAGAAAAGAAAAGCAAATTTGCAGTTAAATTTAAATACAACCAAGAAAACACTGCTCAATATCTTCATCATTTAAACAATTTACCACAATTTTGTCACAATAGCGAAAACATAGACACAGTAAACAGTCACCTAATCGTCGCAATAAAAAATGCTGCTTGCCACTCGGGTATGATTAACATAACAAAAATAAAGAAAAAATAGTATAAATCCCAAAATTTTCGTCATCGGAAAAATTTAAGCTAGCCGCAGAAGACAGCTTCAAAATATCATAATATCTTCACACACAGTTAAAACACTACTACAAAATGGTAAATCACAAACTTGGAAAGAAAAAAACCATTTACTAAACTCCATTATAAACGCAACTGCACTCTAGGCATCAGGAATTTGGGCACTACAACAATCCGAACGAGTAGAAAAATGCCAACTTCATTTCTTAAAAAGCATACTCCACTTACCAAGATCGACTCCTAACCACATGGTCAGATTAGAAACCGGCACAAATCATATCGCGGTTGAAATCTGAAAACGAGCCTTAACTTGGTGGATGAAACTACTAAATATTGAAAACCACCGCCTGCACAAACAGTTGTATAACAGATTAATGGCTCTAGACACAATCCACAATAAAATAGATTACAACTGGGTCACGCAAATAAAAACATTTTAAATAAACATGAGATTTAAGGTCATATGGTCACAACAAAACGCAGATACTTATAACATTAACCAAATTATCAATACCTTCAAGACGAGCTTACAAAATCAAGATCTGAGTAACAACAGCATTTCGAAATACAGCACAATATACAAACACCTAAAAACAAACTTCGCCACTGAAGACTATCTAAACATTAAATTGCAATACAATAAAATCAGAGTAATTGCACAATTGCGTTTACCAAGCAAAAAACACATCACCTTCTTTTATAACAACATAAAGTATTCTATCAACGCAGAAGAAAAATGCACGATCTGCAACAAGCAAAAAACAGAAGATCTTTACCATCTGCTACTCACGTGTCCTATTTACGAATCTCTACACTCTCACCATTTAAGAAACTACCATCATACCTACCGGAACAAAGATACAATTCTGCACTTGCTAAGTGACTTGAACTATGACAATATTAACAATCTTTACCTGTATATAATAAACGCCCTGAAAATACGTAGTTTTTGTATAAACGAATAAGTTTAAGTCTAAAATAATTCGATTTGTTTAATTTAGTATAATCACAATGCCCATACTGTTGACATAGAATGTATGTTAATTAATTTAATTTTGATTTATACACTCAACCTCTTGTAAAAGGGCTGCTGTTCCTAAATACAGTAACACTTTCATTCATTCATTCATTCATAACAATCACGTGACACTAATTGTTGTAAGAATATCTCCACCAATATCAATTATACAAAAAAAGTTATTTACGATGTGGAGTTCTGCACAAAACGCTTGTTTTTTGTTTCTTATTAAAATTCCATGCGTAATAATAGTTTCATCGCTGAATAGTCAAATTTCTTGAGTAGAGATAATCAACTGGATGTGGGCAAAGTCAGGCATTAACATTAAACAAATCAACCACACATTTGAAATAATGACGTAATATGAAGTTTGCTTGGGGACTATTGGCAGCTTTACTACTTAACGGGATTCCAGCATCCAGAAAAATACCAACTTTTGTATGTACAGGCAACCAACAATGCGTATGCTTTGAAAAGTAATGCGTATAGTTTTAAAGAGAGAGTTATAATGTTACTTACCTAAGAACGGATTAAGATAAAATAAAAGTAAATATTCAACTTGTAAAAATATACAATACAAAACAATGCTCCGTCTCTTTGGAAATTTTTGTCATAAACTGTACGAATTATTGCACCGTGTGTCAGATACATTTTTAATTTTTTGAATTATTTTCTATTATATAATATGCAAAAAAAATTACGTGTAAAACTTTTGTGAAAACATCTTTTTTTTATTTATTTGCTTCGCCTTCGTTAATTAAACTGCAAACTTGTGGAAAAAAGTAAACTTTCATCACTTGTTGTACTACAAATACTGGTAGACGAAATAAAACGCCGTGGGAAAAAAAGCCGGGGAATAAAAAGCCGAGAAAAAAAGACACTAAAGAAAAAGGAGGAGGAAAGAAAGACGGAGCCGCGGATAAACAAGCCGGCAAAAAGAAAAGCAGCAACTTTTTTTCCTAGATTCACAAATATTATTACTATGGCCCACTATTGAAAAAAAAGACTGATAATATAATTAAATTCAAACTTCATTCTAGTGTCACCGGTTTTACTAGGGTTACCAAGTAGATTGTTTTGACACTATGTCAAAATTATAATGTATAAAATATATTATATGTATGTACATGTTGTGGCAGAAGAATTCGAGGTAGTGGTGGCACTATTACTTACTTCGTAAGCAACGTAGCTTGTAGACGACTTATCAGTTTGTTGTTGGCAAAAATTTTTTCCGCAGTGGCTTTTTATTGCTTAAAGGATTGTCAATATACCCTTCAGCTACTGGATTTCCACCCACCGTGCCTTTTGATTACACTAAGAGATGCTCCTGAATCTGCAAGCAAGGATGCAGAGGAACGTCTAAAACAGTGGCCTGTATATAACTGAGGCTCGGCAAGCTTAAGAAAAATGGCTATTCTTTCTGGAATTTTCCTGAAAGTGTTTTTTCCCACAGGTTGAGAAGAACATTTATTATTTTGAAATTTTGAAAAAAAATGTCCTTGACTAGATGTGTCTACCATCTTACATAATGTAATATATTTACGACGACATATTTCTACAAAATTTATAGGATTGTCTTCACGACTGTTAATTGTAAATACTTTATCTGTTTTAGTTTTGGTATTCTTTAAAATTACCAATATGGATGAATTTAAGTCCTTTAAATCATCGATTGAAAGTCCAACCAACTCATCTTTTCTACACGCTCCAGCTACATCAAATATTAGTGTAACCTACATTATTGATTATTAAACATTAGCAGTGTGTACATATACAAATCAAAATTACAACTCACTTTTATCAATAAATATGCGTTATCCAGAGCATCAGTTAAAAATGTATATATGTCTTCTCTGCTAAGTATTTTGGACTTTTTGGGTTTATAGCCTTCGGCTTGCCTTTTTAGAAATGCGATTAACTTGGTAAACTTGCTAATATCGATGTTATTTTTTACTCCTAAAGTTGCTTTCAGCATCGAATAATGTGACCAAAGTGTATAAGATCTGTATTATTTTGAAATTTCTGCAAAATACACTAAGACCACATTTTCGGTGTAGTGTGTTGTTTTTTAAGCCGACACCATTTTAAAAAGTCATCGTATAACTTTTCATAAATTTTTCTCGATTTAGCAGGTAATAAATCCAGAACCACGTTACCTGCTTCCTCTTTAATATCGGGAGGAGTATTAGTAAGTTCTTCATCAGTTTCCATTTTCCCTTTTTGCTGATTTTCAAAATTTTATAATTCAAAATTTGAAACGACCGACGCGACGCGTAGTAGCGACGCGTTTAGGAATGCCGGTAAAAAGAAAATTTCATTCTTAATTGTTGTAACCTACACTAGAAGTCGCGAACAATTTATTTTCATAAATTTAAATTTTTAATTAGTTTATTATTATGTTAGAGGTTTTAATTTATGTGTTTGTTTTTTAAACTAATTAGTACTATTATTTTAAGATCTTTTGTATGGTGTGTTAAAATTAAAATAAAATACGTAATTAAAAAATAAATTTTTTCGACTTTGTATTACTAAGAAGTCCAAAATTTGTATGCACCGCAGTTGTAAAGAACTTTTAAGCCCTCACTGATTGTTGCCCTTGCCTACGGCTCAGGCAACAATTTTCATCCTCGGGCTTAATAGTTTCCTTTACACCCTTGGTACATAAATAACTATTAAAACGGACAGAATATCTGGTCGTCGGAACAAAGGAGAGGACGTAGAACTAGAAATGGAAAAGTAAGAACAACCGGATGTTACAAATACCTAGACGTAAAAATAACGAATAAATCAGACAATCATGAAGAAATAAGAGCAAAAATAGGGACGAACAGCGACTAGACAGCTGAACAACTAATTGTGGAATCGAAAGATAACAAAACAAGTTAAACGTAGAATATATAAGATTATAATAGAAAGTGTAAGCATGTACGGTTCAGAACTTTGAATACTGACTGAAGCACAGAAAATAAGGGCTATGGAGATGGATTGCTGGCGACGTTGTTGCAGACGCACACGCATGGATAGAGTAAGAGAACAAATGGAGATTGACATTGATATAGTAGAGGCTATAGAACGTATGAGATGGTACGGGCGTTTGCAGAGGATGGGAATGGAAAAAGAGGAACGACTTGATACCGCAGAGAAGAAAAAGACATAGCGTAAAGAAGTACAAGAAACAATGCAATCAAGAAAATTTGCAAGAAGTGTGACGAGATAGAAAAAAATCACAGCAAAAAAATTTAACACTTAATTAATTATTAATTAATGTGGTCATTTAGATGTAGATAAACATATTTTATATTATAAATATTTTATAATACAACAGTAAAACAATGTTAAATGTTATCTAAAATACCAAATCTATTATCAGTATCAGTAACACATTACTGATTCTGCATTTTAAAATTGTCACCAAACGCAGCATAATCTATTTAATTACCAAGGAACTGTTTGTAATTATTGATGCCGGTAAATGTTAACAAATGCCTATAACATCAGCGTCATGGCTTGTGTAGAACATGCATTCACAACTTCTTCATTTTACCAAAAACCACTTATTTGTAGGTATGTAATACAATTTTACACATGCAACTTGACTATTAACAACAAAATCAAATAAGAACCAATGTGCTATATATTTTCAATTACGAAACAAACAACAATAAAACAATTTTTAATTTGAACTTCTTTTTTAATGTAAAAGGTGTTCCAGTTTTTGGTTATAGTTTAGTAACAACGTGTGCAATAGATATTAATAAATAAAAACATATAATAAAATAAAAAAATTAAATAAATGCACAAATTTAATAATCCAACGAACAAATCAATATCACAACATACAAATTTATAAGATATTAGAATTGTAAATGATATCCTTAAACCCGCTTCACAATGTGCAAACTTTTGTTTACAGAAATTGTGGTGTCCAAGTTTTAAATTTCATGAGTGTACCTATTCTAGGTTAAATGCTTGTGATTTTAAAATAGTATCTACCAGTATACTTTTACTACCAGGTACTTGTATCATTAAATTGAAGCTAAACAATAACTTATTGCATGTAATCAATGAGTAATAATTTCAAGTTTAAATGCCAATCAAGTTTCACTAAATTTCAATAAACCTAGTATGTAAAAAATACAAAACTCGGGTATCATTAAAATCGTATTTAGGTAAACAGCCATTGTCTATGGATTTTGGGTTTACACTTCAGGTAGAAATTTTAAAAGGATTAAATAAACATGGCGTTGACCGCCTATTAGGAGCGAAATTGGCGTCATTTGTTTCATTTACTTTGAACTATTCACCAAAAAAGCTAAACTTTTAAATAAAAAAACTATATAGAGTTAATTTTAAAATATTTTTTTTCTAGTTTATTTAAAGCATAATACTTTTTACATAACAAATGAGATAAAAAACTATTATTTAATTCTGAGTTAAAATGTAAATTTTTAAATCGCAATAACCAAAAATTACAACATTTTTTGAAAAGTAGAGAGTCAGCACCCTCCAGCTTTTATTGATTTAATATTATATATAGGTTTTTTTAATATATCTTCACAAAAATTAAGGCAATTTTTAAATACAAAGTCGAATCTTCTGATATACAGTATGTCTGTAAAAGTTGGCAACATATTAATTTTTCAAAAAATTTTTTTTTTATAAAAAAGCTTTGCATGATTTAAAATGCAATCATCAGATATTAAATTTTTCCAGTCGTATACAGATTTGACCAAAATTATGAGTTTGATACAGGAGCAAAGTAGGTAGATACCTTTATTTGTAACAATATCGAAAACTGTAATTATGGAAAGTTCTTCGGAATAAGAAACTATGTTTTAATGTGCAATACATTCTTTTACGTAATATTTTTTTTTTTAGGAATTTTTCTAAATTATTAATACCGAACCTTAATTTTTTAATTTATTACAAACATTATTACTTTTCCGTTCCGTTCAGAAAGTATTAAATAGATTTATTTGTAAAAATCTAAATAATACACCATTTAAATAAGTCTTCTCTGTTAATTTATTTACATTTCCATTGTTATGCTAGACAAAAAGACAAAAAAATTTATTTAATTGAATGTAATTTCGTATTTGAACGTAGTTTTTAGTTTGATAAACATTTTTTAATAATAAATTTTGATATTGTCAATTTATAAAAGTACTTGACTATTGGTAAAATTAAATTTTTGACAAACCGTGTATACGACTGTAAAAATTTAATATAGTCCGTAAAATGTAAGATTCGTATTTTCGGATTAGCGCTTCATTCAACTGCCACAGGTAGAAAGTATATCTATTTCGTTTCCTCCTACAGCGTATGATGTAGGCAGAAAAAGTAGAATGTTTTTAACGCGACGGGTGGTGAACTAACACCTTCACTACACGTAACGAGATATCGTACATTTAAACATTTGGTTAGAAAGAGACAACAAAACGAATGGTATGTTGCAGTTTAACCAGTAAATACTCACATAAATTCGCTTTAAAGCGGTATTGAAAATGTTTCTAGCGTAAAGTGCATAACTTGTAATTCTAAATATATTTATGTTAATCATTTGAAACAATGCTTTAATGACCTTTTCTAAAACAAATTAGATAATGACGTTACCGTAATTATTTCTTTTAATGAGTTACACATATTTTTAAATACAGTAATGACATTAACCTTCATTTATCTTGGCAGAAAGTATAAATTCAACTAATGAAGTGAATTATTGTGTAGTTTTCTTCGTGCTTTCTCTTTTAAAACGTCGAAAGATGCCTGGCAAATGCTTAAATGAACGGTGCCGCGAATTAGTTCTTAACGTACATGAATATTTCTGCAGAGAAAAAGATAACAGTGGCTCTTTATGTAGTGTTATGGCAGTGCAGCGAAGAACATGTGATGCTTTAAAATATCAGTTGACACATTAAAAAGATCATTGCTAGTGAAAACTAACACTCCATTGCCTAAAAGGAACAAGAGATGTCGGAAAAATATAAAACTACTGATATACCAGAAGGATTAAAACATACAATAAGGGATGTACTGTATGACATGTACGCACAAAGAAACATGTCACGTTAGATGCGCTTAAACATACGTTACATGTTAAAGGCTTGTTAGAAGCATCTAGACCGACCATAAGTAAGATTTTGAGTGATATTGGTTTTAAGTATAAGAAAGACTGTAATCGGAGAGCGCTGTGCGAAAAGAACAGTGTTGTATTTGCGCGTGTTAAATTTCTAAAACAATATATACAGAACATGAATGCAGAATCACCTTTATCTGTTGTGTTTCTGGATGAAACGTGGATATTTTCAGAGGATCACCTAAAAGATCTTGGCAAGATGATACTCCAAATACTGTTAAAAATGCCCAATATTCTTCAACTGGGAAAAGGTATATTATTTTGCACGCTGGAAATTCTGATGGTTTTATAGAAGGTGCAAGTTTAGTATTTGTTGCAAAATCTAAAACATCAGACTACCACGATAATATGGACTCTACGGTTTTTGAAAAATGGTTAACAGAACAGTTATTACCAAAGCTATGCAATCCGTCTTTGATAATTATGGACAACGCGTCTTATCATTCCCGTCTTATGGAACGAATGCCGTCGACTGCTTGGAAAAAACAAGAAATACAGGAGTGGTTGAAAAATAAAATATATCTTTTTCCGAAAAGATTTAAAGATAAATCTTTTGAATCTTGCAAAGAAACATGCAATAGAAAAACGCTACGTAGTGGACAACATTATTCAAGAACATGGTCACTTTATTCTTCGACTACCACCCTACCATTGTCAATTTAATGCAATTGAACACATTTGGGGATCTGCAAGTCCTATTACGACAAACACATCGGTAGAGATGGATATTCGGATGCTAGTGTGTTACACATGTGGGAAGAATCTCTGCAACAGTGTGATAGTGCAGTGTGGAAAAACAATTTTACATACTGAAAAAGTTATAGTACAGGGGTGGTCACGAGAGCAATTATTAGATGTCGAGGTAACACCATTAATCATTTCTGTTGGAAGCAGTGATTCGGAAGATGATTTATATGCAGATACAGAGGACATGGTTTAAAACATATTTGTTTTTTTAATTTGTACCTATTTATCAATGCTTTGTGTAATTTTTGTAAATATTTATTTCTATAATTATGTACGATATGTTGTACTACTGTTGTTTAGTGGTTGATTAAAATATTTACTACTTAAACTTTTATTTGGATTAACACAAAATCATAAATATGAGATTGAACAGTTTGAATGTTTGGAAAACGTAACTTTGGTTTTTTATTAACTTTCTATTAGTAAGCATGTACTTACTTAATAATAAGTAAACAATAATTCACTTCATTAGTTGAATTTATACTTTCTGCCAAGATAAATGAAGGTTAATGTCATTACTGTATTTAAAAATATGTGTAACTCATTAAAAGAAATAATTACGGTAACGTCATTATCTAATTTGTTTTTAGAAAAGGTCATTAAAGCATTGTTTCAAATGATTAACATAAATATATTTAGAATTACAAGTTATGCACTTTACGCTAGAAACATTTTCAATACCGCTTTAAAGCGAATTTATGTGAGTATTTACTGGTTAAACTGCAACATACCATTCGTTTTGTTGTCTCTTTTCTAACCAAATGTTTAAATGTACGATATCTCGTTACGTGTAGTGAAGGTGTTAGTTCACCACCCGTCGCGTTAAAAACATTCTACTTTTTTTCTGCCTACATCATACGCTGTAGGAGGAAACGAAATAGATATACTTTCTACCTGTGGCAGTTGAATGAAGCGCTAATCCGAAAATACGAATCTTACATTTTACGGACCATATCTGATAATTATATTGTAGATTTTAGAACATGCAGAACTTTCTATAAAGAATAACTTTTTTTGAAAAATATGTTGACAAACTTACAGACATACTGTATAATTTGTTGTACTTTTTTATTATATTGTGTTAATAAAAACCGAAAATTAGAAATATTTGCACGCTGGAATTCCGTTAAGATGGGATGATTAAATTCGGCTTAAGTGTTATAAGCTTGCACTGAATACGGCGTGTTAATTAACAATTTTTATCTATGTATTCCACTGTATTCATTTTGTTTGGTTGCGAGTGTAAGTCGTCAATCAGTTATTCATTTTGAGGTTACGCATTTAATGCGTATTTGTTATGACATTCTTTATTTTACATGGAAACGTCTCCTATCAGTAAATGAAAATTATTAATTAATACCTTTGTACTTGTACTTGAAGACCAAGAATTATTAGTATTGTTTTCTTATGTCAAAACCTGACCTGGCTGAGAGATTATAAATAAAGTTGTTGATAAATTACTATTGTTAAGGATTATAGAAATCTGAAGCAAAAACAGTGGAAATGGGTAATTAGAGACGAGGTGTATTAACTTTTTTAATTGAAATCAAGATTTTAATAAAGTGTATTTTTATATAAATTATTACAACTGGCGACAAAAAAAAGTATTATTGCTCTATAAGCATTATAGAGCGTAGTGGACTAGACAGGTTAGTTGAAGTTTTTTTTTTTAACTAAAACGTGAGTCATTTTATATTTTAATTGTTACCAAAAGCAAAGCGCAATGGCAACAAATTTTAGACATGTGTCGGAATATACCGGAAAATAATTGGTAAATGTATTTAGAATTATTGGAGCAATTTATGCCAGGCAATAATGTCAAACAAGAACATAAAGTGGCAGTTTTTAAACCGTAATTGGGCAATTTGCATACAAAGTTTTAAAAAGTGTGTGTGATCCAAGTTTACCCAAACACAAAACATATTGATACGCCGCTGGAGTTTCTAGAATAAACTAGAATAATTGCTGCGTTTCTAGAACTCCGTTCGAGAACATTCAATTAAATTCTAGATTATTATCTTTTCATTATACATATAATAAGCGTCATCATAAATTAAGGATAAAATTTACGAATAAAATAAAGAATAAGTGTAACTTGATGCGCTGTGTTTATTAATTTTGCGTTTCTAACTGCGATTACAAAAAAAACAACGACAAAGTTTGTAACAATATGAAAAATTGTGTGAAATTTTAAAAGCGCAGTTGTCAAAGAAAGTACCCGTTTGTAGAAGGGATATTAACTTTTTTAATTTAAAGCAAGATTTTAATGAAAGTGTAACGCAACGATTGATTGCGAATTTGGATAAGTTTTAAAAAATAAATTTGTGAGTTGGACTAACTAATTTTATACTCATTCGAACTTATTAAATAATAAATGTATTTTAATAAACTGTATTTTTTATATAAAATACTACTTCACTTACACAGAGTCATTACAAGCAATTATCAGAAATTTCGGAAAATACTCTGTTAAGATCTATAGGTGTATATCTCAAACATTGGAGCAATCGGAGATGTCATTTTATAATAAATGCATGAGGAGCAAAATTTCTGCTTAAAGAGTATTCTTGAATTCTAGATGTATTTACTATAAAATTTCATATAATGTACAATTACAGGTTATAAATTAGTGTTAATAAAACTTGTACTGTTGTTTGCATATTCTGGAAACATGTTTTTGGAAAAGAGTTCACAGTATTTACAATATCACCTTATTAACTTCGCGAACCAATTTATTTCTGACAGACCATTTGACATCAGGTTATAAACATTACGTACTATCATATTAGCAATGCAACACTGAACGTTACCTACGCAGTTGTACAAGCACTAGTTTTAGGTCGCCTATGGTATGTAAAACCCTTACTTGAGTACATGTACCTGTATCACAATTACTGGTTCTAACACTTATTTTTTCATCTACTATTATCCGCGTTTTTTAAAAATAAATTACTTGCTGTTTATGTTTTTCAATTTAAAATTAATTTCTATTCAAAATGTTTTATTTACAGTTATATTTTTAGCTTTTAAATGATATTATCATTCTACTCTAGATTGGCAAAACATTTGTTCTACATATATAATTTATTTAAAACAAACGACAAAAGAAATACTACTCTTACCTGGAAAATAGGCGCACAATTTAATCATGATGTTTTGTGTGTTGTAGATCACAAGGAAAAAACTCACTCATAAGTATTATAGCACAAGTCAATAACTACAGTTTATTCAACAAAAATCATTCAACTAAAATATTTAAGCTTTTCGGACACACTATTTAGTTTTGTTTACCATATTAATTCTCTTAGAAACATTTAATTAGAAGTTTATTAAAAGTGATAATGTTGGGAAAATTCAAATGTAAAGGTCACCCGCTGAATTTTAATCTTGTACTTACAAATTATCATATAATTATTATATATAATTGTATAAAAGTTAATCAATTGCGACTTATTTTTTAGTTAGTAATCATTTTGTATCAGTCACATATCTTGCAAAACTTTAGTCCAATGAAATGATTTGCAAAGTACCTATGGAATCATACAAAATCAAACATTAACTTTTTCACAACGACTAAAGTAACAAATTTAAGTGTGAGGGACGCAATTGTCCAGGGGAGACCGGGGAGAGAATGGACATTTCTTTCAAAAAAGTAAAAAGAGAGAGAGAGAGAATGAGAGAAAAGTAAATTTTTTATCCAATTGACAGCTTGTTCATTGAAGATTATATGTTCATAAAATCAAACAAAAATGTTGGCCAGTTTTTTTTATAAACAGCCGTACATTTTGTCTATTGTATCCCCAATCGAGACTGGTTTTAACAATTACATAAATTTGAGTATGAAATATTAAAAGAGTATTTGCCTTGCACAGGCAGGTCATGATAGATGATGACTATAAATTTCTTAACAACAATTTTTTAAATCTTCAACCGCATTCATATTTTATTGCCGGAAGCATCAGTGCATGCCCGTCACGTGTTAAACTTTTTTTTTAATTAAATGAATATTTTGAAGAATACATTATCACGTTATTAGATTAATTTTTGAAAGTTTAGTCTCTTCAAAAACACATATTTTGAGAAAATTAAAAATTTATTACGCGAGGGGCGTAGAATCATAATTTCTCTTTCCAGATTTTTTTGTTTGAACGTTGTGTGTTTTTTATATCTGTAGGAAATAGGTATTTTGCCACCGCTGTGTCATGCATCTCAACACCAAGGCAAATATCGTCTTAAAACTGACACCTTAAATATGTTACTGCAAACTACGAGGCGCATCCAGAAAGTAAGTTTCCCTGATTTTATCCTCTTTAAAGTAAACATAATTAACCGTGTCAGTTGAGCATGTATAACATATGTATGAATTATATGGCAGCCGGATCGGTTCCGCTTGGTATTACTACCGTGGCAGCATTGGTACAAAGTTGTAACTCTTATTCCTTCTCCCGCCGCCTGCGAGATTTGGTCGGTGATATAGTTCTTTAACCCACAAAGCATTGGGCTAATTGAAATTCATCGTCAGCTCTGTCAGGTCTATGGGCCGAACCTCATCAGTAAGCAGATGGTGCACACAGCAGCTGTTTTGACGGAATTTGGCTGGAAGTTGTTTAATCATCCACCCTACAGTCCTAATCTTGTACCCAAAGATTTTCACGTTTTCTTGCACCTCAAGAAATGCCTGTCTTCCGGGAAGCGTTTTCGCAATGACAAAGAGCTGAGACGTCTACCACACTCTGGTTCCATTTACAGGCGGTAGAGTTCTACGACAGAGGGATACAAAAGTTGATCCCACGATACGACAAGTATCTCAGTTCTGGTGTTCACTATGTTGAAAAATAATTAAAACATGGCTGTACCTGTTGCCAATATTTTTTTCCTGAAAGTGTGTTTTTCTTTTTTTTTAAATAGAGAAACTTACAACTTACTTTCTGAATGTGCCTCGATTTACAGCTTAGGTCTACATTAAAATAAATCACATCTTGGTCGAATATCAGTTATAGGAGTAGGAAGTACTATAACAACATCCTGAAAAAGTACTGAAGCAGGTGACTCAGCGGTCAAACATAATCTATTAAATGAAAAGTTTTGATTAAAAAATCGGACCTCATATCCATCTAAATATTTATTCTCAACAATGGCCACGTAATTTCTAGTGTTGTTTGCAGTTTGCCGTAAATATTAACCAAATTTGGGAACATCTCTCACAGATTCCTCTTCTTCAGATTTTAAATCCAGACTCTCATCCGATAAACTATCATTACAAATAATTTTTGTTTTCATCACGTTCTCGTTTCTTAGCACAGATTTCCTTCTTTAATCTTCTGTGCTTTCTTTCTTCTAAGAGTCGTTTTTGCAGAGTGTTAGTTGCAATCATTGAAAGTCCTTACTTTCTATCTCTATCGTCTTTCGTCGGTGGTGATTTCAGGTAAGGCATCATAAATTTGGGGGTTATAAACTCTTTCTTTGAAACTTTACTGCAGGAAGGCGTATTAATATTGTCTAATATTTCATCGGAGACAGTGTTCGTTTCAGTTTTAGTTTCTGGGAAGGAAATATCTGTTACATGAGAGGACAAAAAATCTTCCTTGGCAAATATGTTCTTGTCAAATGGAACAATTTTGCTGCATCTGAATTCTGACTAAATATTAACAGAAATTGCGGCACAATCCCATAACGGTAGGCACAATGGAGATAGATCGTATATGCTTAACGTTTTCTTGGGTGAGCAATTATCCAAGCGGTAGCCGCTTGATTGAAAGAGACTTAAATGGACTATAAACTGCGCAGTCAAGAGGCTGCAATTTATTGATTGTATAAGGTAGTAGAGTTAAAATAATAATTTCATTTGCTTCTACAAAAATGAACAGTAAAATTTTTTCTCCATGCTGCATCTTACGTATATTTGACGAAATGTTGTAACACTTTTAAAACGTTTTCACATGCATCCCATCCAGAACGGTGAATTAATCCTAATGGACCTGGGTCAGTTATTCCATTCATCATCTTTGGTGGATCGAATCGTTGGCAAGGAAATATCCAAACTGGTAAGACAGCATTACCATAGCGAAAGTGATGGCCATATGTGTAACTAACTTACCCCTTTCTCTAGAAGTATTATGACCAACTTAATGTTGACCTTTTTGACAACAATTTTAGCGTTTTCTGCACCGTAGTAACTCCGGTCAGAAAATAAATAAATAAATCAAAAACATAAATAAATAAATTTAAGGACTATTTTTAAATAAATCATTATCTTGACGAGGTTAAATATTTGATGAAGAGTAAACATATGTCGAGATAGAACCTGTTCCACTTATCTTTTAACGTTTTCACTGTAGTTTTATTAAAACTAGTCATTCTAGTGAGATTTTTACATTCTGGTTTTCTGATAGAAAATAAGATGGCGGCGCAAGAAGCTTAAAACCAGTCCTCTAAATTTTATCCATTATCATTCTTGGGGAATTTTATGGAATTGTTTTTACTATATTGATATGCTAAACGTTTATCTATTTTAATAATTTTAGAGACATCTTTCAAGCAGTGCTTGAATAATTAGTGTATTCCGTTTTTTTGTACAGTTTTCTAGAATTCTTAATATTAACGAATTTTTAAAATTATGTCAGTAATTGGGAAGTGGCACAACAACCTTATGGATCAATAAGAAAACCCAAACGCGAGACAATTATAAATCCAGAACTAAGGCTGTCTTGGCGGGTGCGTAGCAGTTCATCCGAAAGTGTCAACTCGGAAAATAAAAGTTCTGGTTAATATTAATAAACCTAAAGCGTCTACAATTTTAAGAACGCATAAGTTGATCTTGTATAAATTGAACGTTGCTCAAACTTTCCAAATTGTGGTTTGTTTAACAGCCACAATGAACATCACTACGCCTAAGAAAATCCACATGTCGTTGCTCAACGGCGAAATCAGATTCGTTTTAGATGTATTTTGTGGAATATTGAGCAATCGTTTAAACTGCGCCACGTTGCTTAGAAATTTTACAAACAGATCTAAAAATTTGACAGAAAACTTTGGTAAATGGAGCACTTGCACACAATTCTAGGAATGTTATTAACATCTGAATACCAGATTTAACAATCGTGTAATAGCGATTAACACGCCTGGGCACCTAGATCAGCAGACTTGACATCTCTCGCCTATTTTTTTCTTGAGGAGTAAAGTAAAGTTTATAATATCAATTTTGTTTATTATAATGTATCTAAGACTTCCTCAATAATAAATATTTTTAAGTAGCTATCACTTTAATATTGAACTCGCTACGCTCGTGCATCAACAGGCACCCGCGGTCTGCAAATGCCTACTTTTGTCCTAACGACACAAATTACTACAACGCAAATCACTGCGTCAAGTTAATGGTACCATTTAGATCGCTGACGGTTATGTTTAACAAACAATGTCCACCTTTCTGAACAGTAGGTACCTGTAAATATATAAGTTAATTGTAGGTAAGTATTCTTACAATTTGTTGGTTTACATTTCTCGTTCGCTATATAATATTAAAAATGCCAAAAAAAATCTGCTTTGTTGTATGGGCTAACTCCTAAAATGGATAGACGTTTAGCATATCAATATGGTAAAAAGAATTCCTTAAAAATTATCCAAAAAACAGTTGATGGGTAAAATTCAGAGGACTGGTTTTAAAGCTTTTTGCGCCGCCATTTTATTTTCTATCAGAAAACCAGAATCTACAAGTCTCACTAGAATGACTAGTTTTAATAAAACTACAGTGACGACTTTTCAAGATAAGTTGGAACAGGTTTTATCTTGACATATGTTTACTCTTTATCAAATATTTAACCTCGACGAGGTAATGATTCATTTAAAAATAGTTCTTCAATTTATTTATTTATTTTCTGACCGGAGTTACTACGGTGCTGAAAACGCTAGAAATTGTTGTCAAAAACGGTCAACATCAAGTTGGTCGTGTTACTTCTAGGGAAAGGGGTGAATTGTTTCGCTATGGCAATGCTGTCCTACCAGTTTGATATTTCCTCGCCAACGATCTGATCCACCAAAGGTGATGAATGAAATAACTGATCTAGGTCCATTAGGATTAATTCACCGTTCTGGATGGATGAACACTTTTAAAAGTGTTACAACATTTCGTCAAATATACGTAAGATGCAGCATAGAGAAGAAAATTTTACTGTTCATGGATAATCATGAATCACATTTATCCTTAGAGGCAATATACTTTTGTAGAGCAAATGAAATTATTATTTTAACTCTACCACCTCATACATATAATAAACTGCAGCCTCTTGACTGCGCAGTTTATAGTCCATTTAAGACTCTTTCAATCAAGCGGTTAACCGCTTGGATAATTGCTTACCCAGGAAAAACGTTAAGCATATACGATTTATCTCCATTGTGCCTACCGTCATGGGGTCGTGCCGCAACTTCTGTTAATATTAAGTCAGGATTCAGATGCAGCGAAATCGTTCAATTTGACAAGAACATATTTGACGGGGAAGATTTTTTGTCCTCTCATGTAACAGTTATTTCCTTCCTAGAAACTGAAACTGAAACAATCACTGTTTTCGATGAAATATTAGACAATATTAATACGCCTTCCTGCAGTAAAGTTTCAAAGAGAAAGGGTTTATAACCCCCAAATCTATGATGCTTTACCTGAAATCACCACCAACGAAAGACGATAGAGGAAGAAAGTAAGGACTTTCAATGATTGCAACTGACACTCTGCAAAAACGACTCTCAGAAAAAGAAAGACAGAAGACACAGAAGGAAATCTGTGCTAAAAAACGAAAACGTGATGAAAACGAAGAAATTATGTGTAATGATAGTTCATCGAATGAGAGTCTGGATTTAGAATCTGAAGATGAGAAATCTGTGAGAAATGTTCGGAAATTTGGTTAATATTTACGGCAAGACTGCAAACAACATAGAAATTACGTGGCCATTGTTGAGAATAAATATTTAGATGGATATGAGGTCCGATTTTTTATTCAAAACATTTCATTTAATAGATTATGTTTGACCGCTGAGTCACCTGCTTCAGTACTTTTTCACGATGTTGCTACAGTACTTCTTACTCCTATAACTGATATTCGACCCAGATGTGATTTATTTTAATGTAGACCTAAGCTGTAAATCGAGGCACATTCAGAAAGTAAGTTGTAAGTTTCTCTATTTAAAAAAGAAAAACACACTTTCAGGAAAAAAATATTGGCAACAGGTACAGCCATGTTTTAATTATTTTTCAACATAGTGAACACCAGAACTGAGATACTTGTCGTATCGTGATCAACTTTGTATCCCTCTGTCGTAGAACTCTACCGCCTGTAAATGGAACCAGAGTGTGGTAGACATCTCAGCTCTTGTCATTACGAAAACGCTTCCGGAAGACAGGCATTTCTTGAGGTGCAAGAAAACGTGAAATTCTTTGGGTACAAGATTAGGACTGTAGGGTGAATGATTAAACAACTTCCAGCCAAATTCCGTCAAAACAGCTGCTGTGTGCACCATCTGCTTACTGATGATGTTCGGCCCATAGACGTGACAGAGCTGACAATGAATTTCAATTAGCCCAATGCTTTGTGCATTAAAAACTATATCACCAAACAAACCTCGCAGGCGGCGGGAGAAGAAATAAGAGTTACAACTTCGTAACTGGTGTTGAGATGCATGAAACAGCGGTGGCAAAATAACTATTTCCTACAGAAATAAAGAACATACAACATTCAAACAAAAAAATCTGAAACAGAAATTATAATTCTACGCCCTCGCGTAATATATTTTAAATTTTTCTCAAAATATGTGTTTTTGAAGAGACTAAACTTCAAAAATAACCTAATAATGTGATAATGTATTCTTCAAAATATTCATTTAATTGCATCAAACAAAATTTTAACAAGTGACGGGCATGCATTGATGCTTCCGGCAATAAAATATGCATGTGGTTGAAGATTTAAAAAGTTGTTGTTAAGAAATTTATAGTCACACATATAATGCTGATAGTCATAAATGCATAGAGAATCATGACCTGCCTATTCAAGGCAATACTCTCTTAATATTTCATACTCAAACTTATGTAATTGTTAAATTATTTAATTATGTTTTAAAAATGTGGGTAGGGTTAGTGCCATACCATAGACTCCTGATCAGTGTCGATTGGGGATACAATAGACAAAATGTACGGTTGTTTACAAAAAAACTGGCCAACATTTTTGTTTGATTTTATGAACATATAATCTTCAATGAACAAGCTGCCAATTGAATAAACTATTTACTTTTTTCTCTTTCTCTCTCTCTTTTACTTTTTTGTAAGGAGGTCCATTTCTCTCCTGGTCTCTCCCCTTTGGACAATTGCGTCCCTCACACTTAAATTTGTTACTTTGGTGGTTGTGAAAAGTTAATGATTGATTTTATGATTCCATGGTACTTTGCAAATCTCTTCATTGGACCAAAAGTTTTGCAAACTATGTGACTGACACAAAACGATTTCTAACTAAAAATTAAAAAAAAATGAGTCGCAATTGATTAACTGTTTATACAATTAATACTTCTATTATATGGTAGTTTGTAAATACAAAATTAAAATTCAGCCGGTGACCTTACGTATAAATTTTCCCAACATTAGCACCTCTAATAAACTTCCAATTAAATGTTTCTATAGAATTAATATGGCAAAACAAAATTTAAATAGTGTGTCCGAAAAGCTTAAATAGTTTAGTTGAATGGTTTTTGTTGAATAAACTGTAGTTGTTGAATTGTACTATAATACTTATGAGTAAGTTTTTTCGTGATTCACAACACGCAAAAAAACATCATGACGTAAACTGTGAGCCTATTTTCCAGGTAAAAGTAGTAGACTCTTTGTCGTTTATTTTAAATAAATTATATGAACGAATGTTTTGGCCATTACTACAGTAGAATGGAGAACTTCACCTAATGAGCTAAAATATAAATATAAATAAAACATCTTTATAGAAATTCAATTTGAATTGAAAAACATAAACAACAAGTAATTTACTTTATAAAAACGCGGTAATAGTATAGATTAAAATAAAGTGTCACAACCAGTAGTTGTGATACAGGTTTTTCTTAATATTTTTTATTTCGCTGGTATTTACTCATCGGAGTATCACAAAGTACTAATTGCAGCATCGACGTAGAAGATATTAAACATCATCAATGTTAATAATGTAGCACAGTACATGTCGGACTCAAGTAAGAGTTTTATAGACCACAGGCGACCTAAAACTCCGGGGGGGGGGGGGGGGGGGGGAGAATTCAGCGTTGTATTGCTAACATGATAGTTTCGTAATGTTTATAACCTGATGTCAAATGGCTGTCCGAAATAAATTGTCTGAATTAGTGAGGGGATGTAAAACTGTAAATTCCTCTTTTTTTTCCAAAAAACATGTTCCCAGAATATGCAAACTAACAGGTACAAGTGGTATTAACATGATTTGAGAACCTGTAATTGTATATTATATAAAAATTCTATATTGAATACATGTAGAATTCAAGAATACTTTTTATGCAGAAATTTTATTCTCATACATTTATTATAAAATGACATCTCGATTGTTCCATTGTTTGAGACTGAAACCTATACATTAACAAGTATTTTCTGAAACTTCGACGATGGTTTGAATGACTCGGTGTTAAGTGGAAGTAATAATTTATATAAAATTCACGTTTTATTATTATCAAGTTCGAATAAATGAAAAAATATGTAAGTCTGGTCACAAATTTATTTTAGTAAATTTCTTTTAACTGATTGCCAAATTGCAATCAATTGCTGCATTTTTAATACGTATGTACCACTGTGTTACACTTTCATTAAAATCTTGCTTTATACTAAAAACAACTGGGTACTTTCTTTGAAAACTTTCACACAATTCTTTATATTGTTGCTGAACTTATCGTTGTTTTTTTGTTATCGCAGTTAGAATCGCAAGATTAATAAAAACAGCGCATCAGTTACACTTATTCTTTATTTTATTTGTAAATTTTATTGTTAATTTATGATGACGCTTTTATATATGAAAGATACTAATCTAGAAGATAATTGAACAGCCTGAACGGAGTTCTAGAAACACAGCAATTATTCTAGTTTATTCTATGAAACTCCAGCGGCGTAACAATATGTTTTGTGTTTGGGTAAACTTGGATCACACACACTCTAAACTTGTATGCAATTTGCCAAATACGGTTAAAAATCGCCACTTTATGTTCTCGTTTGACATTATTGCCTAGCATAAATTGCTCCAATAATTTAAATTCATTTTCCAATGATTTTCCGGTTTATATTCCGACACATGTCCAAAATTTATTGCTATTGCGCTTTGATTGTGGTAACAATTAAAATAAAAATGACTCACGTTTTAGTTAAAAAAACTCTAACGAAACCAAGGTTCAGTTCATCATTGCTTATAATGCTTATAGAGCAATAATACTTGTTTTTCTTGTCGCCAATTGTAATAATTTATATAAAATACACTTTATTAAAATCTTGATTTTAATTAAAAGTTAATACACGTCGCGTCGTCTATACTAACTTTTTCACAGTTTTGTCTAGATTTCTATAATCCCTAACAATAGTAATTTATCAACAACTTTATTTATAATCTCTGGGTTAGATTAGGTTTTGACACAAGAAAACAATATCAATACTTGGTTTAACACCTTCGAGGACAAGTACAAAGGTGTTTATTAATAATTTTCATCTACTGATAGGAGACTTTTCCATGTAAAATAAAGAATATCATACCAAATACGCATTAAATGCATCACGTCCGAAAATGCATTTGGAGTAAAGCAACTTTGTCGACAGATGAGTAATAATTACATAAGTCGATGATTCGATTAATATAGCTAACTGAGTGTTGGTAAAAATAACAATCTCAAATTGTTTGCTGTAAGTTTATAAGAGATTGTACAATAGCAAACAAGCACTGAGATGTTTATATGTGTTAATATTTTAACGTTAAATTTAGAAAGTATACAATGTTCCCAAACAACCTTCTTGTAGAAACATGAAGCCTCATAGGAAAGAAAATTACGCCTGAAACAGTTTTTTTCAAAGCAAAAGCTGTTGCAAAACTGATGTTCCATTCATTGATGCTGGTTTTCCAGTGACAAAAATGAAGCTTTTTGATAAAACTTTGATTAAACAATTGAAGCGGCCAAATACTTTTACCTAGCCATTGACATTAAGTACAAATTTTTCTCAGCAGACGTCTTGAATTATCAAATAATAATGATAATAATAATAATAATAATAATAATAATAATAATAATGCCCAACGTCCACGTCGTGGGAGAGGGACAACGTCCAGGAATGCCCGGTCCGGCAACTGGATCCGGCATTTACTCAGGGTCGGACTCGAGGTGCTGTAAGGTGTTACGGCGGTTCCATGACCCAGAGTACTCAAATGATCTCTTGAGACAAATAGCTCTTAGATGAGCGAACGGGTCTAAGAGTGATGGGGGACGGCTAAGGGCTGCCTGCTCTAATGGAGAATGATAATGAATCACGGGTGAATCGGCATTGTACCACCAAAACCTCTTGTCGCGTTCGTGAGTTAGGCAGAGGCTCACGTTGGAAAAATGTACTACAGTCTCCCGAGGTACACCGTGGCGAAAGCTGCACGGGTCCGCGTATGGCTACTGCAATAGTTTTCCATTATTATCGGAAAGGCCAGGCTCAGAACTTCAGTCCCCACCTGCTTTAAATGTTTCGGTGAATGGTCAACCACCGACCACTAAAGCAGGCAAGCCACGGCAGCACATAAGATGGACTACAGACATGAACATGCATATCATGCACTGCTACTATACAATAACACACATGGAAACAGACACTATATCATACAGACAACAATTACATACACAATTTATACAACAATACCCTCACATTACAGTAACCGAACAAAGAGTAGCAGATCAAAGACGAGCGATAGTAAAAAATCTGTTACCCAACACAACACTACAACAAATAAAACAACAAGTTGCAAACACACTACATACACAAACAGAAACACAATCAGAAGCAGATACACACAGACAAAAACAACACTAACAGTAGGCACCCAAGAAAATAGCAATGACAGCGACACAATAGTATATGATCACCCCAAAATCACAACAGAAAACATTGATAAAACACATTAATACAACTCACACAGACATTAGACAGTACAATTATGCAATACACAGGAACAGACCCTACAAACAGACCAAAAATACCAAAACTACACACATCAAAATCACTCAGCAGAACACTACATTACCTGAACACACACATACTCCCACAATATATAAACACAGACACCACACTCACAGAAATACACACACTTGTTTATGCTGGGGCAGTGACGGTAGTTACTCACCTCGGACGTAGACTAATCACACACACACAAAAAAGAATCACACCAACCAATAAACCTGTTTGGCAAAAACGGTTGGAGGATCAAATTATGGAACTCCGCCGTGAACTAGGTAGACTAACACAATACATAAAACATAACACATCACCAAAATTACTGAAACATTTGCATAAAACATTTAAGAAAATAAAACACACACTAAACACGAACAACACAACCAACATATCACAGAATATATAGACACCCTTAAACAAAACTCGCAGCCAAAGCACAAAGACTGCACAGATACAAAACATGCACACTACGCAAACAACAAAATGCACTATTCACAAACAACGAAAAATATTCTACAAAACTTTAAAATCAGACATAATACAGACACAAAATAACGGCACACCAACACAAGAACAACTTACAGATTACTGGACCGCTCTGTGGTCTAAGCCACTACAACATAATAAAAATACTAACTGGATCAGGGAAGAGGAACAGAACACAGAATACATACCCCAAATGACACTTACCAGGGGTAGACGGAATTCAGAATTTCTGGTATAAGAAATTTTCCTGTATACACCCGATGTTAACAAAAACATCACACATACACTATACAATCCACACACAACACCTACATTTCTAACACAAGGCACCACATACATGAAACCCAAATCTACAAATACACACAACCCAGCACAATATAGACCAATCACATGTCTCCCAACACTTTACAAAATAATCACAGCATGCATCACAAACAAAATATATACACATATAACACAACACAACATACTTACAGAACAACAAAAAGGCTGCCGCAGGGTCACAAGGGTTGCAAGGAACAAGTTTGTTCCAGACATCTACACACAGCATACGTCGACTACAAAAAGCATTTGACAGCACACCACACTCATGGTTAATACATACGCTGCAATTATACAAAATAAACACAACGCTCGTCACATATTTACAACACATCATGGAACACTGGAAAACAACATTACACCTAACCCTAAACAATACACACATAAAAACAGATACCATACAAATAAAGCGAGGTATTTTCCAGGGAGACTCTTTGAGCCCTCTTTGGTTTTGCCTAGCTCTTAATCCACTCTCCAACACACTAAACAACACAAAATATGGTTTCCACATAAAACATAATAAAACAACCCAATATACACTATCACATTTGTTGTACATGGACGATATCAAAATATACGCAGACACAAAACAACACTTACAACAATTACTAAACATAACACACACATTTTCAAAAGACATACACATGGAGTTTGAGCTGGACAAATGTAAACCTTACACTTAGAAAAAGGAACTCTAAGTACGGGAAAGTCCCGGTTGGAAATAGGTTCATAGAATCAATGGAAGAGGGGAACTTTATAAATATTTGGGATTTGAACAGGCTAAACTCACACAACACAAACACATAAAACAAACACTCACCAAAGAATACACAGACAGATTAAATATACTACTAAAAACACAATTAAATTCAAAACACATCACAAAAGCCATAAACACATACGCTATACCCACACTTACATATTCCTTTGGAGTCATACATTGGACACATACAGAATTAGAAGAACTCCAAAGGAAAACACGAACAACACTAACAAAATACAACAAACATCACCCAAAAACCGCCACAGAGAGGTTGACCCTACCCCGATGTGAGGGCGGACGGGGCCTCATAGACATATCCACACTCCACTACAAACAGAGAAGACAGAAGGGTTTATGATCGCAATACAAGATCAGGTCATACACACAAAAACTACATAAAACACATAATAAGAGATACAACACAGACAAACGACAAATGTAGAAAATGCCACACAAACACAGAAACAATACAACATATTACATCTGGGTGCACAATAATCAAATAGCAAACATAATCCATCAAAAAATAGCCATTCAACACAAACTAATAGACACATACACACCGTACTACAAATACATACCACAAACAGTACTAGATAACACAACACATAAAATATATTTTGACAGAACAATAATTACAGATAAAACAATACACCACAACAGACCAGACATTACACTCATAGACAAACATAACAAAACAACATACATAATAGACATAGCAATACCCAACACACACAACATGGAAAAAACCAACACAGAAAAACTTCAAAAATACACAGATCTCTCCATAGAAATAAAACGTCTATGGAAGATGAAGAAAGTGGTCATAGTACCAATAATCCTGTCTTCCACAGGTATCATACCACATACACTACACAAAAACCTACATACACTGAACCTAGAAAAACACACATACATTACACTACAAAAAGCAGTCATACTCAACACATGCAACACAGTGAGAAAATTTTTAAACGGATAACACACAAACACAAAACATGAATGGTCTGCAATGTTCTTGGTTTCAGCCCGACTTGCGACTAAAACCGACAAGAGTCGAGAAAAAAAACAAAAAATAATAATAATATGGTATTTTTTTGGAAATTGAAACAGGAGAAAAAGAAAGGAGCTTTCTCCTGCTCTAGTAATACTTATCGGTTCTATTGACGATGAAGTAATAGAAAAGGCTAAATCACAAGGCAAACGAAAAAAAGGTTAATAAGGGAAACCGAGAGGTTCATGCACAGAATTCACGGCAAGCTCAAATCAACTACTAGTAAAGTTAGTGCTGTGATATTTATCTGTGATATTTTTCGATACGTTTATTTATATATATATATATATATATAATATTTTTTTGTTAAACAAAATAAACAAAACAATTGAATCGCAAGGTGAGGTTCAGCATTGCTGTTCTTACACTCAACCTTGATTAATTTTTATTTTTGAGAAGTAAAAGAAACTTTATACTCAGTATACCATTGGCGCGGAGTAATAATAAAACCTGTCAGAATTATCGAATCTCCTGTATTGCAGTGGCGTAGGTACCTGATACATGTTTGGAAAATCATATTTTTTAGTAGGTAAATATATTATAATAGTAAAATCTACCTTGATATGAATTATTATGTGGTTATATGTTATTTATTTTATTTGTATAGTAGATCACATTACAAATTTTACTTTACGTATTATATACCATTATTTTGTATTTGGTATAATACCCACATCTACGGGCTATGATTCTCGTTTCGTGAGTACCTGGGCTGATGGCAACGTGTTTACACAGATTAAACTATTGTTCTCAGACCCTCGATGGGTCGATATGCTGCAAAGCGGCACAATGATCGTATTTTGGTTATAATTTATTGGTTTTTACCGTAAACCGTAGAAGTACCAAGCTTTCACAAGAAAATAAAGAATTATTTTAAGCAATTATGATTTATTTCTCCGCGCCAATAGTATACAGACTTTAGCATAACACATATTTAGATATAACAATACATATAAAATTAATATATAAAACTGAAATTATTCATTTATTCATAAATTGTAAGATGTTACATTTGGGTAGACAATAAAAATGTTTTGTATGCAGTTTTAAACGAATTTGGCAATAACACTTTCCAATCAGGCGTTAAATGGTTAATTATATATGCCACTTGATAAGTGAAGGACAACTTGAATTTTTCTGTTCTATGTTTTGGGATAGTAATGTGATTTCGATCGAAGAACAGAACTGTGAACAACGGATCAAAAATGAATTTTATTATACAAATAACTAGGACATTTACTACTAACAATCTTAAAACATGTACGTGGTGTGCAACAATCGTCTGTTGTGAGTCGTCAGCCACCCAGTATCTTTTAGCTTATGATACTTTATCGTATTTTCTTACCCCATAAATATATCTCAGACAAGCATCTCTAAACTTGTTGTAAGCGGTACTTGTCCTTACCAATCTAGGCACGGGCCATAGACAACATCAGCAATATTAAGGTTAGATAGAACTAAAGAATCGCACAAATGTGCTTTGAATCTTAATATTGAGATGATGTTTGAAAGGGATATAATGACCTGAGGCCGCATAAGACTTTTTCAAAATTCTGGCAACTACATGCTCAGAGAAACGTAAATCTTTATCAATCGTTAATCCTAAATTTTTAACAGCATCTATAGGAGTGATCCGCTCCCCGCACCACACACACACACAGACATATCTTGCAACACCATGTTACGCAAACGACCTGGACCGAACAAAATCAAGCATTAGTTTTGGCAGCAGTTTGATAATCAATGAAATGACTTTGAGATACCTCTACAATTCTTTTAGATCTAAATTCACATAATCACAAGTAAAATTTGAATTACTTGAATCAAAAGAAAAGTATATCTGTGTATTACCAGCGTATTGATGTAATTAACAAAATTTCAACTCTTTACTAAGTCGGATTGTGAAAATAGGTAAACAATGAACGGGCCCATTAATACACACCTCTGTGGCACCCCAGACATCAAATCCAGAGTTGGTGATACTGGCACTGATTGATCAATTTCTTACAAACTGCTTTCGACCAAACAAATAACTAAAAAAGAATATTTATAGCAGTACTATCAAACCCTATATACTTTAGGATTGGCAATAAGCGTTTCATGATTTAGTGTATCAAACGCTTTGCTGTAATCCAGTCAATAAGGGCAAGTAGCGTTAGCTTATTTTAATCACTAGCTGTAAAGATATTTCATCTCGTAATATCATCAGAGCTGAAGCACAGCTTTTAAGTTAGGTCGAAAACCCGACTGTGTGCTTGAAGTATTTCAGCTCGTGCAAGATAAATTTTAATTTGAATACTTACAATTTTTCTAGAAATTTTCGACAGAAAAGATAAAATACTAATCGGACGGAAATTCTTATGCTCTTACTGGGATTACTAGTCTTTGCCAAAGGAACTACAACTGCTACCTTCCAGATGTCCGGAAAACACTTTTTCTAAACAAAAATTGATTATATGTTGAATGTATGGCAATATTTCCGGTAAACATAGTTTAATCATACTAGCGTTTAAATTATCTACACCAACAGCATTTGATTTTATTGAATTAATTGCATTTAATACTACCGTCTCAGAAACTATGCAATCTAAAAATTTGGTTTTCCTGTGTTAATAAATTGTTATTTGCATGAAATCTATAGTTTTTTTATATCAACATCAACCTTGGGAACTGAATTGACAAAGAACTCGTTAAATTTTTTAGAATTTTTAATGATTCAGGAACTTCTACCGTTGGTTTAGAATGAATTTATACTTATCTAATTTTTCCAAAGAGTTTTACTATCCAAATTGCGAAGTTCGTATTAAAAAATGCATTTTTGTTTCTTTTTATGGCTTGGAGTATAATTCCGTAATTGTTGTAATAATCCCAGTGGGCAGGATTTTACTTTTTGTATCTTTCAAGGCTTTATTCTAACATCCATCATCAGTTTGACGTTGGGTGTAATCCAAGGAGCAGGAGGCTTAGTAAACCTAGAACGGTATAAGGAGCATGCTTATAAAAGTTTGTATTAAATGTTCTGTAAAAAATTAACCTTCTTATTAATACTATCCATATATAATATATCAGAAAGTGGCAATCGATAAGTCTTCTAAATAACTGCTCATCAAAATATTTATAAGAACGATAAGTTTTGTAATGGCATTTGGGAATGTCAATATCCAGATAATCACAATAAATAAACTGATGATCTGAAGATGCAAATCAAGTGTGCCACTATCGGAGATTACTATTTCATTAGGTACCACAATTAAATCCAGAAGTGTAGAAGTATCTCTAGTAATTCTAGTTGGTGAGTTTATAACTTGTTTCATATTATAACTGTTAATAAATGAATTCATCTTACTAGTACTTGTAAGAGCTACATTTAGCAAATCCACGTTCAAGTTCCGGTAAAAATAACTCATTACAATCAACTACCATAGTTGATATAGTATCACCCAAAAACATCCAAAAATAGTTTAAATTTAAATCAGGAGGTCTATAAACAGCTCCAAAATGTAAGTTTTATTTTTTTACATTGTATTTAACCCACAACTGTTCTATTAGATCAGATGAGGTAAAGCCAGCACTGTATAAGAATTTGCAATGTAAAACATAATTCCACCCCTCTCTTTATCTAGTCTATCTTACGAATTATTGAATAACCAGGAACCCCCACACTATCATTCATAATACTGCATTGTAACCAAGATTCCGTGATTAAGTAGTACGTCAAAGTTGTTAACAAAACAACAATCTCAATTCGTCTACCTTATTACGTAAAGACCGTATATTTAGATGTGCAAATTTCAAATTCGTAACATCTCTCAATTCATATCAAAAATCAAATTGAAAATTTAATTATACATTAGTTCTAGTGTCGAAAAAACTTATCATTTAAATATTGTGATCCCTCCAGTAGGGCATATAGTCGACAGCCGCGTTTGTAAAATAGTAAACTTACACTCGAGTTCTCTCACTCCCGATAAGTCCCAGAAAGGACGAAACAGCTGTCAGGTGATTCTCAGTGTTTGTTCTGCTATTGTACAACCTCTTGCGTACTTTACTGCAGGCGATTCGAAATTTTTTATACTTGCAAACTGTTAGGTTGGCTATAATTATTGAAGAATCGACTATGTAACTGCTTTAAATACCTGTCGGCAAAGTTGCTAACATTTTCGTACGTGAACGCTTTCCGAGTCGACACTAGAAGTCGAAAACTTATCATTTAAATATTGTGATCCCTCCAGTAGGGCATATAGTTTCGACAGCGCGCTTGTGCAATAGTGAACTTACACTCGAGTTCTCTCTACTCCCGATGAGTCCCAAAAGGACGAAACAGCTGTCGGGTGATTCTCAGTGTTTGTTTGCTATTGTACAACCTGCGTACTTTACTGCAGGCGATTCAAAATTTTTATAAGAAAAACTGACAACGATCCATACTGCGCAGAATTTTATTTACTGACGAGGCAAAATTTACCAATAACGATATTTAATACAGAATAACAACTATTGGTCTGAGAACAACCTCATGTTACTGTTGAGAGACGATCAACATATTTTTTCACAAATGTGTGGTGTGGCATCCTCGGTAGCAGAATAATTGGTCCGTTCTTTTACAATTACCATTTAAATGGAAGGCGATGTTTAGAATTCTTCAAAATGACTTGGAAGACATGTTAGATGAACTGCCATTAAATGTGGTACAAAATCTTACCATTTCCAACATGATGGTGCTCCTGCTCATAATTTTAGAGCTGTTTCTTGAATATCTTTCCAAACGTTTTCCGAGCTGGATCGGTAATTCAGGTCCTATTAATTGGCCGGCAAGAACACCTGATATCACACTCCCTGATTTTTTCTTGTGGGGAACCGTTAAAGACAGGGTGTACAAAGAAAAACCCAATAATGTAGAAGAATTAAAAGATAGAATTAGTTGATTATTAGAAAGAATTCGTCTCGCAGTTTGGAAAAAGTGTATGAGAGATGGTTAGAAGATGTCAAATGCATATTGGTTAACGGGGCCATTTCTGAACATTTAATATAAACTTTTATGTCTTGTACATTATTGAAATAGGAACATACTTACAAACCATTAATAGTACCTACTTGTGGTATTATATTGTCAATATAAATTTTTGTTTCAAGTTTAACTAACTTGTAAATCATTTTTTGTTCCTTAATGGTATCAACAACACAATTTTGGGCATTTAAATAGAAATACAAGAGTAAAGTATATTGAACCTATATCAATGAAATCGTAAAACAAAAGCTATTTAATAAGATCACAGCCAACTATGATTGTCATTTAAAAATGTAAGTTTGTGTTATATCTCGAAAATCAAGAGGGTTATGACATTTTGAGTAATTTTATCGAATTCTACGTAAAAATATGTATGAGATGTCATTTTAGTTCAGTTCTAAAGTAAGTAGTAGTGAACAGGACAACATTAAAATCGACTGTTTTCAGTTTTTATAAAATTTCATAAAGTTGAAGACATATGTCAAATTTGAAAAAAAGTTTAACATTTTGTTGTAATTCTGCCCAACTTTCCTAATTTAACTATTACCTATTTTGCATATTAATGAAAAGCTACCCATGTTATGAGATAGATTATGGGCACCCTGTATATATATATTTATATATATTCTAATCGACATCAGAATGTTTTTGTATACCACACATCTACAAACAAAATTTGCCACATTTAACAAAAATACTATAATGGAATTGTACAAGATGTGTCCATAACTATTGTTATATATAAAAATGTTGCTACAAGAACATCAACCAATGTCTCTATGCCTACAAGAGACTCATTTGAGTCCTGGACAAGATAGTTCAAGAGAGTATGTGGTAGTTAGGCGAGATGGTGAAATCAATGAACGGGCAGAAATGGCGTTAGATTTCGGGAGATAGCACTAAATAGTGCACTCAAGTTGTCGCTGTTGAAGTGATTCTACCGATTAAAGTGACGGTATGTAATTTATACTACCAAACCGAAATTGGCGAATTTATGATATCTAGCAGATTATAGATCAACTTCCGACTCCTTTATTTTACTTGGCGATTTTAATGCCCACAGCACTTTGTGGTTCCTATGAACCGACGATAGAGGACGTATTTTGGAAAGCTGGTTAGATAGAAACGATGTAGTGCTTCTCAATAATGGCTCATCAACACATTTTAGGAGAGATCTAACAACTTTTCAGCCATTGATCTTACAGTGACCTCTTGCTCATTAGCACCGTCACTTAAATGGTGGGTTGAAATGACCTATAATATTGATCATTTTCCATTGTGATAGAGACCGACAAGCCGAAACCGTACAATATGTCAGCCCAAGAAGGGAAAACTGGAGAAGGCAGACTGGAACAAATTCCGATGAACACTTGCTGCTACCAGAATTCTCAAGTTTAAACAACATAACATAAGCAATTATAAAAGTTGCAAATAACAGCATTCCAAAACCTGCAGATGGTATTGTTAAACATTGTGTACCTTGGAGGTGTCCGCAGGTCGAGCAGGCAATTGCTGCGAAAAAAGAGTTTATAATCGCTTTTAAAAAATCAGGGCGGTCGAGAATAGTCGCTTTAAGTTATTAGAACTTTATAACAACCTTTGGAATGAGGGCACTTTACACGATGGAATGAAAAGAAGCCATTGTAGTGCCTATCCTAAAAAGAATCTAAAGATCGCATTCTCCCAGCGAGTTATCGGCCTATAAGTCTTACATGTTGCATAGGGAAACTGCTGGAAAAAATTGTTAACAGTAGGCTGCAATGGTTCCCGGAAAAGAATAATTTGTTAGCTTTCTATCAGGCGGGTTTTCGTAAAAGCAGATCGACCCTAGACCACCTCGTATTATTAGAAAACCATATTCAGGATTCTTTTAAAATCGGGAACATCTGGTCGCGGTGTTCTTCGACATAAAGGGAGCATATGACATGACATGGAGACATGGAATATTACAAAACTATACAGCTACGGAATTAGGGGCAACATGCTCAAATTTGTAAAATCGTTCTCTTTACATATTGTCGTTTCAGTAGTAAGAGTGGGGAATCACCTATCATCTTCTCGAGTTTTAGGAAATAGCGTACCCCAAGGATCTACCCTGAGTTGTACTCTGTTTGCTGTTGCTGTAAATGACTTGGCTTCTGATGTAGATCCGTGTGTCCATAAGTGTCTATATGTCGATGACCTGGCCATTATGTTATCGGGTAAAATTGTAGGGTGATAACACGAAAGCTGCAGGAGCCTATAAATAAAATAATTAAAAATGGAGAAAATCTTAGCTTCGTATTCTCTGAAGAAAAAAACCATCCACTTTTGTAGGATAGAAAACCACACTACGATCCGGTGCTATTGATAAAAGAATCGTATCATTAGGTGCCAACCTCATGTTGAGTTTCTTTGAATGGTTTTTGATATCAAACTAACGTGGGTTTGCACATATCTTCGATAACTGGAAAAATGTAGCAGGAAAGCAATGAACGTCATCAAAATTTTAGCTCATACTAAATTGAGAGCACAACCTATAACACTGATTCGAATCTATAGGCTATTTCGGGTTATCACTGATTAGACTTGCGATGATCGTGTACGCGTCAGCACGTCGAAGCTTTTGCGCAAATTGGATACGATTCACCATTTAGACCCCGGTACTGCTTTAGGGTCTTTTTCCTACCAGTCCGGTAGAAAGTTTGTACTGTGAGACGGGATCAACAAGCCGTTATATCAAAGAAGAGACATCTTAACAGTTGGTTACATGACCATGATAAGAGCACATCTACATCATCTAAATTACAAGTTTCTCTTTCGATCTTTTTAATGAATATACAGTACGTCCCACCATAACTAGACCTTGTGGGGTAAGTTTCCAGGAATCTATGAACTCGATGGATATGCATATTCCTATATTAATTAACGAGGACCGAATGAGATACCTCCGTGGACTGTACCCGATATACGTACCATAACTATTTTACGACATTTACCAGAGACGTCATAGCAATACGTAACTGAACGAAGTTACTCG
>JALBCR010003421.1:0-49027 GCA_030710515.1 Abscondita cerata | reverse complement strand
TTAGTTACGTATTGCTGTACATGGATATTCTGTAATCGTAATACCCATATTTCATTAGTTATCGCCACTGCAAGGTTTCCCTATTTGTTAGGTTTTTCTTCGAATGATGTAAATAATGTAAGAGAAGATAGTTCTTAAGGCTCAGCATTTTCTGATTTCTTCAGGGCGGATGGATGGTGGATGCTAGCTTGATAAAATTGATAATGTGGGGTTTCCATGGAAGATAGCTGAGCATTATATGGGTCACGTTACTACTGGCTTTCTGAACGTAAGGTTTGGCAATTTAGGATAGTCTGATTTAGATTTAAGTAAACAGTTATTCAAAATTAAATTTCACGAATTTTTGTTGTACCAAAAGGATGTTAATATTGAATACCAAACAAATTGAAGTATTGTACATTTATTTATTTATTCTGTATGGTACATTATACAAATATTGTATTGTGATGGAAGTGTTAAGTGTGATGTATGAAGTTCCCCAGAAGATCAGTATTAACCTGTATAGTGTAGTGTAGTAAAAAAGAAACGTCAAAACGTACGTCAATTTTGTTAGAGCTTTTTCGTGTGTGTTTTTGGTCGTTTTAATACAAATATAAAATATGGAAGGTGATCAGTACCTTACAGCAATTCATGGTCAACAAGAAAAACATGTTCCTTAGAATCACCACTTTGGCTTCCGGACCTTGGTCATCAAGACCTCTCCTGATAATTACGAAAAAATGTATAATGTACACAACAAAACTCCTTTACATTTAATAAAACAAATGAAAATGGTGCGCTTAAGTAAATAAGACAAATCCGTTCTATAAACTCACATTAATGTTATTTTTTTCACTTTAGAAGCGAATAATCATCAGTTAATACATTAGGTAGTCAACAATACGTGAAAATATGCTAGATGTTTTATGTAATATATTTGACTTCATAAATGTTAAAATGTATAAAAACTGGATTTATAGTTGCGTTAGTCAAAGAAAATCATTCAATGGTTCTGAAGAAACCCTTGTTCAGTAAAGAAAATATCATCCATATGATTTTATTGTTATTTACTTCTATGGTACATTTTAAATATTTTAAGTGTTATGTATGGTAGCCTTCAGAATATCAGTATAAACTGTTATAGTGTGGTGATTTGTGAAACTGTGTGTAATAGTGGATTGGTCTGTCTTGGCAAAGCATTTGCTTCAAGGTTTAGGAAAAACCACTAAAACCTAAACATGCCAACCCTTACATACCTTAGTATTGAGATGCAATCAATATTAATTTCTTTTAAGTGTTAAACATTATAGAAGGTAAATAAGAACATAAAATAGGATTAGCACAGCCATTAAGTTGTAGGTTAAAGAAATGGCAAAACAAAAATAATGAAAAACAAATAATCTGTAAATACAAGAATTTACAAAATATTGCTGAACTTCATATGATAATTTAGGCCTACAGATGTTGTTGCTGCGATTGCCTGCAGAAGATTTTTTCGTATACGCAAAATATTTCTATACCGGTGGCTCCTGCAACAGTTGTTAGGAGGCGTCAGACTAACGTTTTTTATCTTGGAAGCGGGCACTACTAACTTCAAATCTAAATAAACTATAAGTTTTGCGATTATCTAGTGTCGACTCGTGTTAACTGATCACATTACGCAAATGGTTCGTATTATAACTTTATCGACAGGCATACCTGTAAATAAATAAATGAAATCAAAAATTAACAGTGGTCAGACGAATTTAGAATTCTGGGTTCTATAAGATAATCTTTATAAAGAATGAAATCAAATCTTCTAGAGTAATAACCCAAATAACAGGTAAAATAAATAAATAATAATAGAATTTTATAAAAAAATAATTACAAAACGTCCTACGCAAAGCTTTGTTTCTACCGCGTTTTGGATCACACTAAAATGTAACTCTTAACGTAATAAAAATGGAGGATTATGATTACATGAATTTAGATATTTACACTACAAACTTGATAAAAAATGCATTAACTTTTGCAATTTAAAGTTTGTTTTCTTATTAGAATTACAGTAAAACTTCATTTTTCGGCCAACTCTCTTAAAAGCGGCCACCTCTCTAAAAGTGACACCACTTAAAAGCGGCCACCCCTTAAAAGCGGCCACCTCTAAAACCGGCCTAGTTTTCCAAGTCAAAAACCAATTATACGGAAATATCTCATATTAATGGCCCTCCTAATAGCGACCACCTTCGATAACGCCTTCACGGCCACTTATTTGTAAACTTTCTGGAAAAAATACATGTAATTCTACCTCCCATTTCCGGCCATTCAAGTAAGGTCATTAGTAGACAAATAGCTTAGCGTTCAAGTTGTGCATAGTATATAATTGTTTCATTGTGTGAGGCTTAAGTAATTACTGGTATTTAAGATCGGATTTAAAGGATTTACAATAGACAGTCATTACAGAGAAAGTGCAATTAAAAGGCTCATTAAGCTTTCACCCCCAAAATCGTATTTTGCGTACATAGTTTGAGTTAGTATGTTTAACAGTGCTGTTACATATGACGTACAGAAAAATTACAATGTCGCTAAAAACGTTTGTCTCTTAAAGAGAAAATTGATATAATTGTGGGAAAGTGCTAGAAGTGTTGGCTGAAAAATTTAGTGTTGGAAGAACACAAGTTAACGATATTTTAAAAACAAATGTGATTTAAAAAGCTATTCGAAGAAGGTTCCAATACAGAGCAGAAGAGAAAATTTCCTAGAACTGAAGGTTTAGAAATTGACCTAGTAGTTTACAATTGGTTTTGTAAAGCTAGGAATAAAATATTCCTATCTCTGAACCTTTAATAAAAGGAAAGCATTGAAGTTTGAGAAATTTTGTCAAAGACATAACATAACCTTTAAAACAATTTGCGGGAGTCAGTTGATAATTAACCTGAACACTGTTGAAGCTTGGAAGCAAAGCTGTCAGTAATATTGAAGGAGTATTCACCCAAAAATGTGTACAATGTTGACCCTGGGTTGCCAAACAAAACGTTCTCTTTAAAAACGATAAATGTGAGTGGTAAAAACCTGGAAAACAAAGATTGACAATTTTATTTTGTACAAATATGGAAGGTGATAAGGAAAATCCGTTAATCATTGAAAAGTAAACACCCAAGATGCTCATATCAACAAATTGCCCATAGAATGGGTGAGCTAATAAAAAAGCTTGGATGACGGTAGAGGTTATGACTTCCTGGCTAAAAAATTTTATGAAAAATTAAAAGAAAATGAGAAAATAATGCCACATCTCATTCCCAAGTTACTCTTGAAAATGTGAACATTGTTTTTCTACCCCAAACACCACATCCCATTTGCCAGCCACTGGATCTAGAAATTATCCAAATGTTTAAGATGGTCTACAGGAAGTTTTTAATCAAAAGGCTGTTAACATTCACAAATACCGAACGTGCTTTTGAAGATGCGGAAAAAAGTATCAATTTTACCAGAGCTTTAGTTTGAATATCAGTAGCCTGGAGAAACGTTTCGTCTATTACAATTTCTAAATGTTTTGCGAAAGCAGGACTCTCGGAAAAGGTCCTCAAGAAGATTTCGATGAAGAAGACTTCACTAGCTCAGGTTTTTCCTGTATTACTAGAAGGTAATCAACGTGTAAGCCTTAAAAATTATGCATCTATTGATTGTGATATTTTGACCGAAAGCCCCAATTTAAGTATTCAAGATATAATTAGTGAATTAGACTATAGTGTAGGCTGTGATTCGAACAATGAAATTGGTGTAGTAGAATCGAAGTTTTTACGTCAAACATAGTTTGTTTACTACAATCGTGACAGAAGGTGAAAAAAAATCGAAAGATGTTGATAACCATTGATGGCGAGACCATCAGAAATTTTTAAGGTAACCGCACGGTACAATAATTGTAACAAAATTAGAATTTCAAAACGAAACGCAGTACAAGAAATAAAAAAAACTAAAACCAAATGCTTTATTTAAATGCAGAGACAACAATTTATCACTTACCCCAAAGGAGTAATTTGGGTTTTTAAGAAAAATAATTTGCGAGGAGCATTTAAATCCTGCAGCTATGCAATGGATTCAGAATTCTAAAACACGGTAAACTGAATCAGCTTCTAGTCACAGATTATCACTACAACTAACTGACTTACCAAAGACCATCAACGCTTACTTTCTTTCGTAAAAATTAAATATTTCTTTTTCCTAAAAAATTGTGGCCTGATAGAAATTGTACGGGTCAAATATCTGAACTCCTCGAAGAGAGCATTTGTCGGAATTTTAGTGAGACAAAATTTGCCAAACTAATCAACAATAAGAATAAAATGTGACAAATGCCGACAGTAATTATTATAATGACAATACGGGCACAACGTACGCTGATAAGGATTGTGGTGATAGTGTTCAAATTAACAAAGAGGGTAAATAGGAGGCAGGAGCACAATACTAATTAAAAAATATTCTGTAAATACCGGAAGCTAATATAGACAGTAAAGAGAATGGAGATTCTATTCAAACAGTCTAAAATAGTATAACACAATTTCAAATTTAAGTTGGATTGAAAAGAAACATTATTTTAAATTCAATTTCTTACTCCAACGAGAAAAGAAAAACTATTAATGAAAATATTAATTAAATATTTTTTTAAAAACAACTACGTAGGAAAATATGTTTGTAACATTTTTTCTCACTAACGTAGTATAAAAGAAACAACAATTTTTTTAACAAGAAAAGAGAAGCCTATAATAAATAACTTGTTTCAACTAAGACCTGATGGACGTTGTCACAGATGATCGAAGATAAAAAATTGACCCCGAATCCTTTGAAGAACATATTGAAAGCTTTCATCCAACTATTTCTGATTATCGGCAAGAGCATGCACGAAATCGCTGATATCTTCCTAGTGAAATAAATTAATTGGTCTTGATAAGTAGTAGATAATAGTGATTGGTATTGGTTGTACATTGTTATTTCAATTACCTTACAGTATTGTAATCAGTACTAGTTTAGTTCTAACTTTACCATCTTTTCAATACATAATAAAACATTTCGAAACATCTAAGAATAAATCATGCAAAAGAACGCCTTCATTTTTGGGGAAATCATGTATAATCGAGTTGAATGTTCTTATTAGTTTATTAAATAGGTAACTTTTAGATGATAAATGGATAAATATTTTATTATTCAGTTTTAGAAGTAAAACGTTAATTTAGTTTGTTGTAAATTTAAAAACTATCGTTTTGTTGGTATTGACTTAGAACAATATTTTAGTAACTAACGAGTGTTTATTCAAATAAAAACTGGCTTGGGTAGGTCTTGGAATTTTCTTTTGACAATATCTAATAATTTTTTTAATAGTCAGCTGATACAATGTTTAGGTTAGAATTCATTCCTGTCAGTGTTTAGGTTATTTTATATGACAATTTAATGCACAGTTTCACACCACCACGCGTCATTTTGCTGCACTTTTTGTGTATATTGTAAAAATAATTAAATCAATGCGATTCCATGGCCTGTACAGTCTAGTTTTTTTATTTGATGACTTATTATACAAGGTGATTCTTAATCACGCGGCCATGTTAAGAGGGTGTAATCCTGGCATGAAAAAAGAAGAAAAGTTCCTATTAACATGGGTCGAAAAATGCTTCCCTAAGGAGCTACGCCCTATGAAGGGGGCACCTTGAAGATGGTTTTTATTTATATTTACCACACCGTTCGGAATTAAATTTTGAAAATTGGTATAGTGTATGAGTGCCAAATGCTGAATCGAATACTGAACTCAGAATTTGCAATATGAAGTCAGTGGCACCGCATGCGGGATAAGTGAAGGGTTAAAATAACCTAATTTCTTTACACTTCAGGTAATTGAGGATTTGTTGAGAAATAATAAATTTCCAGACGTTCTTCCGTATAAAGGTGCTCTTGGTTGAGTTCCATAGAGCGCACCCGTTCCGAGAAAATGAGACTGAATATTTCTCATTTATTCTGGGTTCATGCAATGAAACTATTCTATATGGAAATGCAATCTTCACCTTTTGACATTGAATACTGCATAGCCAATTACAATAAGTAGGAACAGCGGTTTGTAAAAAACTTTATTTCAAAATTACAGCAAATGTTCGAAGAGTTTTGATTATAAATCATAGCAAATATTCGAAATTATTACCATTGGCATCACGACAAGCTCGTGACCTTTTACAAAATTACGATGCACACGTAACATAATTGCTGGGTCGTTTCTGATAGTTTGAAACCCCTATTCTTTGTCTAAGAACTTCAATATTAGCTATTTCATGGGAATAGACAATTTGTTTCATGTGTCCCCACAAATAGAAATCGAGGGGTTAAGGTCGGGAGACCGTGCTAGTCATGCTACTGGACCGCCACGTCCAATCCAGCGGTCACCGAAAGTATCATTTAAGTGGTCTCTAGCCATGATGCTAAAATGGGAGGGCGCCGTCATGCATAAACCACATTTCTGCTCGCAATTGAAGTGGCAGTTCGTCTAATAAATTTGGCAAATCATCTCGTAAAAATTGGTATAATTTTGTCCGTTCAATTGTTGCGGTAGGAATACTGGCCCCAATAAATGCCCACCGACGATTCCCGCCCACACATTTAAGTTGAATCGCTGCTGGTGTTCTCTACGAACTATAGCATGTGGGTTGTCATACTCCCAGATGTGTTCGTTATGGAAATTGAAACGCCATCCCTACTGAAGCCGGCCTCGTCGGTGAAAAGAATTTTCTTTGAAAAGCTTCTATCGGCAGCACGTTGTCGTCCTAACCACTCACAAAATTGCACACGTGCAAAATAATCCCTTTCCGGTAATCCATGAACCCGCTGGAAATGATATGGATATAACAACATCTCATTCATAATTTTCCATACAGTAGATTGAGAGGAACCCTCTTGGTTAGCAATGTTGCGGTACTAATAGAAGGGTTTTCTTCAATGCGCCGTAACACTCGTTCTTCCAGTACTCGTCTCCTATTAGTCCTCGGCCGACCACCCATAGCCCTTTTATGGAAAGATCCTACAAACAAATGTAAGTGGACATTACGCGACATCGTTCCACTCAGGATTCTGAACTTACCTGTCTCCCTCAAGTTACGATCTATTCTTGAGAATACACAACGGTGAGGGACACGTCGATTGGGAAATGACTCTGCATACAAGCGTCTTGCTTCGCGATAGTTAGCAAACATGATGTGCATATCAGCAAGTTCTTGATTACTGAAATCCATTTTCTTTGAATTCGGTCACACACAGTAACAAACTAACGAGAACAAATCCAAATTTGACAGTGACAACCAATGTCTATGTGCCAAAGTTATTGTCACGATGACGTATTGTGGGTGCAAAACTTATCAATTCGAGTCAATGAAAATTATTATCACAGCCAAATTGGAAAATATTCAGAGTCATTTTTCTCGGAACGGGTGCGCTCTATGGAACTCAACCAAGAGCACCTTTTATACGGAAGAACGTCTCAAATTACCTGAAGCGTAAAGAAATTAGGTTATTTTAACCCTTCACTTATCCCGTATGCGGTGCCACTGACTTCATATTGCAAATTCTGAGTTCAGTATTCGATTCAGCATTTGGCACTCACAATTTAATTCCGAACGGTGTGGTAAATATGAATAAAAACCATCTTCAAGGTGTCTCCTTCATAAGGGCGTAGCTCCTTAGGGAAGCATTTTACGACCCATGTTAATAGGAACTTTTCTTCTTTTTTCATGCCAGGATTACACCCTCTCAACATGGCCGCGTGATTAAGAATCACCCTGTATACAACGCATGATCTATCTAATATGAACACGTATCTTTCCAAACTTTTGGAAAAATTAAAAATAAATAAACTGGCATATCAGCAATTACTTCATATTTAGGTTTTTATATAAATAATATATGTTTATATTATTGATGAATGGTAAAATCGATGTTTCTGCTTAACTTGCAACGATTTTAATTCAAAAGATGAGACCTAACTTTTTTTTTAATTTTATTTGAAAACAATAATTGTCTAGATGCAGGGTTTTGACTTATAGTCCGGGAGCTACGGAACCTTTTTCCACATGTATTATACATAGTAGGGTAATGTTTTGATAATAGTTTATATATTGCTTAATGATAAACCGAGCGTCAGACCGCGAGAACTTGGTAACTTATGGTCTAGGAGGCTGAAGAAGTAGTCGACAAAACTATGCAACATTGTAGCAGTATACACGCTACAAATTATTACATTACTTACTTATGATGTAAATTTAAGAAATATAATCGCCCGACGTCGGATTATGATTAATATAACAAGAAAAATATCGTCAGACTGCATGATAATGCTTAAAAGTTTGTCAGTCGGGCCTCTATAGTGTAGCGGAGCGTTCATAAGCATTGTCTTTTGCGGTCCAACTGACGGACTTTTTAACTATTACTATGCAATCTGATGATTTTGTTTTTCATGTTATATGAATTATAAATAATAACCACAATCAATTTCAAATTCTTTACGATTATATAGAAACTACTGGCAACATTTTATTGAAATTTTGTATGAATATGTTTTGGAAGTTGATCCCAAGAATATATTTTTATATACAGGGTGGTCCAGGTTATAGTAGCAATAATTCACCATTCGATAGTCCATCGAAAAATAAGTCAATATACATACTTTGATTTTTTTCAAAAACGCTCCCAAAAATACAGCCCAAAGGATAACTCTCAGGTCATTGAAGCGATTTTGACAAAATTTGGTACAAATACTTATGTAATAGACACTCATTACTTGACAAAAGTAACTTTTGTCAAAACTGTCCAGTGGCGTAGATACAGGGGATGGGTGTCACATTTTCTAAGCCACTGTCTATTTTTTTAAAATGGTTATTTAGTTTAATTTCTAAATTAATTTAGAAAAGAAAGTCACTCTTGTAAAATTTTGATTGAAGGCTCTGTTTACGAGATAAATGAATTTAAGTAACCATTATGAAGTAGGGATAATATGACACTTGTCAGTATTGTTATGCTTCTGGCCTCGATTTAAAGTGCTGATTATTGATGATGATAATAATAGTAAAAAACGATATACTCTAAATAAATCATAATGACAACGTTTTAATAACAACAATTCACAAACAATTACATAAGACTTACAAATACATTAATGTAACAACTGTTCAAAATGAGAACCGTTGTTCTGTATGCACAATTGGCAACGTCTAATGATGGACTGGCTTAAACTTAATAGCACGTCGTGATTGATTTCTACACACGCATTCTGGATTCTTTGTAGAAGCTCCTCCCTCGTGGGCACAGGGGTCGCATATATCGTGTCTTTGAGGTGACCCCATAGATAGAAATCTAATGGGGTCAAATCCGGTGATCGCGGCGGCCATGCAACTGGACCGCCACGACCAATCCATCGTCTTTCAAAATTTGTTTCCAGCCAGTTACGAACGATTCTGCCAAAATGTGCCGGACATCCATCTAACTGGAACCAGGCTTGTCTTCGCAAGCCAAGAGGTATGCCATCCCACATATTAGCATTCTCGGTCTCCAGGAATTCATGGAAGTTTTCAGAATTCAGCCGCTGCGGTAGTACGTAAGGACCAAATAAATTGCCATTGTAAATTCCCACCCACACATTGATACTAAATTCGTGTTGGAAATTTCGTGGCCTTATTTCATGTGGATTTTCACGTGCCCACACATGCTGGTTGTGGAAATTTACAACCCCTCGTCGAGTGAAACATGACTCGTCGGTCCATAAGACATTATTCAAAAAATTATCATCATTTTGAACCGAGTCCAAAAGCCACCTACAAAATACCATTCTGCGTTCTTCATCTCCTGGATGTAAGCCCTGAACTGGTTGAATATGAAAGGGTCGCCTATGATCTTGTTTTAATACACGTTGAATAGTAGTTTTGGGAATTGCAATGGTTCTAGACACTCTTCTTTGACTTGTCCTTGGATCTCTGTTAAATTCACGCAGGACGCGATTATTCCTTCTTACTTGATTGGCGTTACGATGATTAGGATGTCTAGGTGCCAACTTTAATCCTTGCGTCACAAATAGGTTATGCACATTCCCAAAAACTTTACGATGTGGTTGTCGTCTATTAGGAAATCGCCTTCGATATTCCTGAACTGATTGCAACGCGTTACCATCACAAAATCCATAAACAAAGTGCATATCGGCGTATTCTTGATTAGTGAATCGAAAAGGCATTTTGTTGTTTTTAGCGTTAGAAAATACTGACAAGTGTCATACTATCACCTACTTCATAACGGTTACTTCCATAGGTACTACTTTAAAAGTGTTTTAAACTTTTAAATTAATTTATCTCGTAAACCGAGCCTCCAACCAAGATTTTACAAGAGTGACTTTCTTTTCTAAATTGATCTAGAAATCCAACTAAAAGATCATTTTTAAAAAATAGGCAGTGGGCTAAAAATGGGGGAGGAAAAGTGACACCTCTCCCCTGTATCTACGCCACTGGGCAGTTTTGACAAAAGTTACTTTTGTCAAGTAATGAGAGTCTATTACATAAGTACTTCTACCAAATTTTGTCAAAATCGCTTCAATTGACCTGAGAGTTATGACAAAAAAACGATTTTCAAAACTAAACTTTGAAGGGCTGTATCTTTCTTGGGGAGCGTTTTTGAAAAAAAAAGAAGTATGTATATTGACTTATTTTTCGATGGACTATCGGATGGTGAATTATTGCTACTATAACCTGGACCACCCTGTACATGTGATTGTGACAATAGCGCTATAGGCGATTTAAACCACATACTCTTTTTATGTTCAAAATATACAAGCACAAAATATTAATACAAAATCTTCAAAAACAAAAATTGAATTTCCATATAATTTAATCTACATCCTAAGTTTTAAAATTTCAAATAATACAAAACAATATTTACTTTTTGAGCAAAAATAATATAATAATATAAAATGCCTGTAGCTCCCGAACTATTAGGACTTGACACCATTTATGGGCACCGGTAATTCTTGACCTTATAATTGTTACCGGTTCTAGGAATTATTGTGGGTTAAATATACCCACTACTTAAAGAGCAAATGTGAAAAGGGTTTAAATTTATTGATATACGTCTCAAAAACAAAATGGGGGTGCAGATCGGCGACTTGCATCCCAATTCTATACAGCATACGTTTGCTCGTTGTTGAATTACTGAGTGCTTAGTATGGATCGTCATCAAAAACAATTTACTTACTGTAGATAGAATACAGTTCAAAGCTTTACGAACATGCTTAAGTGTAATGAAATCCTTCCCAACTTATGCATTACTAGCTGAAACTCAGGAACCTCCATTATCACTAAGACGTAAGTATTTAGCAGCAAAATCAATTACAACAATTAAAGTCTATAATCCCATTTTGATTACTTTTGATGCTTACTCAGATATGTTTCAATACAATAATGTACCGATATTTAACAAAATCCCGTTATTATGTATGGAATACGAAGTTCAGTTAGCAAAATCGACAGTTTCAATGCGTAATTATACGGAAAACAATGATCTAAACCAATCAATAACTAAATCGATAATGTTTGAGTTTAGAGATTTTACGTGCATATTCACAGACAGTTCTAAAATTTACAAGGTGTTGGTGCAGCATTTTGTATCTACAGTACCGGAGTATCTGCTAAATTTAGATTGCACAGTAATTGTAATCTACACTGTTGAGGTATATGCAATTAAAATGGGTCTACAATGAACAATGAGCACTCAAAAACCAAGCTGCAAAAACAGTAATTTTATCAAATATTCTCGCACTATTCTAAATGCTTTAAACAATTTCTGCTAAAATAATAATTATTCAACATGACCTTATCTACAATATTAATCATATACGATACCAACTTGAAAAACAAGGATTCACCGTAGTCTATACTATTTCTAGGTTAAAGGGTATTTTTGGAATCAAAGAAAATGTAAGAACGGATGTATATTTTTTCTAACAAAATGTTTTCTTAATTCTCTAAAAAAGAACAAAATTGTCTTAACACAATTAGGTCTATAAAATGTGATGTTAGTGACTTCTTTCATCGCACACATTTACGGGGCCTCTTGTATATACGAACATAAACAATGAGTAAGACTAAGTAGAAGTTTGAAATGTATTAATTAAAATAGTAATATAAATTAATTATAATTTTAAAGTTACCTTTACCTTTATCAAAGTTTCTTAACAAAAATGTAAATTATTTAAAAGAAAGTGTGATTATGTAACTTTTTACTTAATATTTAATATGGTGATCAAAACACTATTTTAATATTTTTGTTTCCATTTTCATTGTATGATATGTATAGGTATAATCAATACGTATCTAAACGTGTTCGTTATCACATTAGTCATCATTAGCAATATTTGATGTCTATCATAGTGTTGACTTAATTGAAATTGATGTTCACTTCTAATAAAATTATGAACGACTTATTTCAGATTATTTAATTAACTAAATCGAATATTGTGTAATGGGATTTACCTCAAGATTATATGTGAGGTTCCTGTTAGAACCCAACAATGTATTTTTAGTATTTGATCTGAGGATTATTACTAACATAGGCCCTATTAAGAAAATTGCAATTATTCATTATTTAATATTTTAAATAATGTATCAAAATATTAAATTGTACTGTTGGGTTCAAAGTTCGGACACATATCGTGAAACCAATTGTACATAATTAAACCATTATCACATATTTAATCGATAATTACGTTTCTCTTTGATGTGAAATTATTTCTCACACTAAACAGTGTTCAATTATGAACGCATTTCAAATTTAAAATGTAAATAGCTTATGTGAATTGTAGTGAAAATGATTTAATTAAACGTTTAAAGCACCACGCTTGTCTAACTATTAAAGTCAGTCTAATTTTAAAGATTAAAATTTACGGAAAAATAATAACGGAAGCAGATTGTTGTAACTGAATATCGGATTAATTAATATTCTGATCTTAGTAATTAAAATTTCTAAAGCAATATAGAAAGTGCTGCCACGTTAAATCAAATCCAATTATAATTTATCTTAAAATTGATCGATATAAATGGTAGTTATTTTAAGGAAATTTTAAGCTTTTAATTCATTTATTTCCCAAGTTTCTTTTTAAAACGTAAATTTTCTATTATATGAAAAACAATTTATAATTTTTTTTAAATTTTCTTTTCAGATGTGGATTTATGGATTAGGAGAAACACTGAAAAGAGCAGCATTAACAAGCCATGCTGCTACTTCACGATTAAGTGGAGAACTTTGTCAAGTTCTAACAGATATGACCAAACCTCAAGCTTCGGTTAGAGCTTCACTTATGAATTTACTCGATGTAAGTTACCTTTACTTGTTTAAATGCTTAATAATCTTATTCGTCGTATAATCGGATCTGTGGAGAAGTTTTCTTTTCCCCTGTCAAACGTTCGGTACTTGCTGTGAACTTCTACTAATGGACCAGTAAACTTTTCTTCCTTAGCAATCAGGGGCGTAGCTATCATACCGCCAGTAACCGCAAGGCGGCGGGGCCCGTAAGCCTAAGGGGCCCCGAACCGTTCCCGAACTAAAATTCATAATCTTAATTTCCTTGTGTGAAGCTTTAAAAATTTCGTATGCAATCAAATTGTTAATATGTTAATGTAATTCAGAATAATGCATTCACTGCTTTTAATATTAAAAAAAAACTAAGCCGTTTTTTATCAAAGAAAACTGTTACTGTTTTGTCTTCCTTGCATTTTAATTGTTGTTTGTTATTGTTAGCTAAATAACACGTTGATTCTATTCTTTTTGTTCTCAAAATACGCAGCGATTTTGTTTTGGTTTAAATGCTGAGTGTTGTGTGATTGTATTTACTTTGGTGAGCGTTGCATTTCTTGTAAATGGGATCATTATTTTTGTTTGTTTTGCTTTTAAGCATGTTTTATGCTGGGCTTATTACGTTTCCGTTATAAAAATTTTACAATTTATAGGACAAAATTAAATTAGTCTTCTCATTGTTTTACTTGAATCGAGTTCGAGAGTTGTTCTTACTGATCCGACAAAATTGTAAGTCGTGTATTTTAAACAAAATAAAAATAAAATTGACAGTGCTTAATATTTGTTAATTTGTTTGATAGTTCGTTGTTATTAGTATTTATAAGACAGTGTAGAACAATAAGTGATAGAGTTTTATATTTATCACAACCAACCGCTTAGAAAATGAGCGACCGTAAATCCAAAAGTGGAGCTCAAAAAGGAAAATTAAGCAAGAATTGCAAGAAAAACTAAGTAAGTTACCAAAATTGGATACATTTCTTTTGCCTATATCTCAAACACAACCGCAACCTTCTACTTCAAAAATGATAACCCACAATTGCAGTTGACAATACCCGAAGTATTAGAAACAGAAAAATTGTTACCTAAGCCTAAGACTGGGCATATGCTTGAAGATTATCACAGTGTAGGCGAAAGTATAGGCGAACTAAGGGAAGTGGAAACAGAAGCGGCAGTTATTGATAACGACATGGGACATTATCTAAAAAAACCATAACTGATAATGAAAAACGACTTATAATAGAGAAATCTTCTTCAAGTGAAAAATTTCTCGGACCGTTCCCTAAAGACCCTAAACAGTTCAATAGATGTTTTTCAAGGAAATTTTACCAATCACAATCTTCATATGGACCTGTCCCAAGATTCTGGTTGTACTATTCAAAAATATTAGACGCTGCTTACTGCGAACCTTGTTGGTTATTTTCTTTGCAAGAAAATCAGTGGCGATCAGGTGTTCGAGATTGGAAAGGCCTCTCATCTAAAATTAAAGTTCACAGTAGTTCATTAAATCATATTCAAGCATGTACTATCTATAACGCCTGGAAAAACAATACAACTATAGACGAAGAGACTGAAAATGAAATTCGCAACCAAGCATCTTTTTGGCGAATGGTTTTGCAGCGCTTATTTGACATTACCCTTAGCCTTGCAACCAGTTCATTGTCATTCCGGGGACATCGTGAAAACATGAAGCAAGGACAACAAAATAAGAACGCACACTGCTATGGAAATTTTATATCAGCAGTAAACCTTCTAGCTAAGTATGACGATGTTATGAAGCAAGTTATAAACATGCCCAAAGGTACTACTAGATATTTGAGCCCAACAATACAAAATGAACTGATTAATTGTTTAGGACAGAAACTAGAAAATACTCTCGTGTCAGAAATAAACTCGTCTCTATTTTTTCATTAATATTGGATACAACCCAGGACATTTCAAAACTAGACCAAATGAGCATTGTAATTAGACACGCGCATATTGTTAGGAACGATAGATTGGAAGCAATTGATGTAGAAGTGAAAGAAACATTTTTAGGATTTTACGCAATAAAAGACCATACTTCAGAAGGGTTAGTAACAGAGGTGTTAAGTGTATTGAAAAAACACAATGTCAATATAAAAAGATGCTATGGACAAGGATATGATGGGGCAAATGTAATGAGTGGTGTTTATAATGGTGTTCAGCAAAAATTAAAGCAGTTCAACCAAATGCTGAATTCTTACATTGTGCTAGTCATAATTTAAACTTAGTGATTAGTGATGCAGTTAAAGGCTGTCGCGAAGTGAACAATTTTTACAATTTTACAAGATTTATATAATTTCTTTGGAAATAGTATAAAACGGTGGGATTTATTATCAAGCTTTACAGGCGATTCCGTCGTGACAATTAAAAATTAAATCCAACAAGGTGGTCAAGTAGAATAACTTCACTTGCAGCAATGAAACTACGATTTACCGATGTAATTAAAGCTCTCACAAAAATTAACCTAACGAGTAAAATCAAAGACGAAAGAGCAGAGGCTGTTCGTATAATGAACAATATGCTGCAATACGAGTTCGTATTTTTAACTGTTGCACTTCACTATTTATTGACTGAGATTAATTACGCATCAAAGGTATTGCAAAAACAAACTATTGACTTGGATGAAGCTGCTTCGACTTTGTTAAGAGTAAAACCAAGGTATCTAATTACCGTAATCAATTCGACGTTATAAAACAAGAAGCAGCAATTATTGCTGAAAAATGGGGAATTCAACCCACTTTTAAAAATAAAAGAATGCATGTCGTTAAAAACAGTTTGACGAATTAACATTCGACCATCGGTTTAAAACAAGAGAAAACTTTTTAAAGTAAATGTGTTCTTCACAATTGTGGATACAATAACAAATCAAATAACAACAAGGTTTTCTGGATTTAGCGAAGTGAGCAGTATGTTTGCATTTTACAACCGGAGAAGTTAATAAATTGTTCTGAATCTGAGATTAGAGGGTGTTGTGAAAAACTTCAAAATAAATATCCTGAAATATTGTCTGCAGCGTTCACTATCCAATGAAATCGGAATTAAATGTGTCTATGACTATTAAGGATTTATACCAGTTACTTTTAAAAAATATAATTCTTTGGAAAGTGATTTTACAGAAGTATACACGATAATTTTACTATTTTGTACGCTACCGATAACTACTGCATCTGCAGAAAGATCTTTCAGCAAGCTTAAAATTATTAAAATTATTTAAGAAGCAACATGGGGCAAGAACGGTTAAAGTATTTGGCAATGATATCCATTGAAAATGATACTGCTAATAAATTAGAATTAAAAATGTCATTCAAGACTTTGCTATGGCTAAAGCGAGGAAAAGAAATTTTTAACTTTTGAATTATTACGTATTATATGAGTATGTATAATGCAGTACCTAATATGCGTTTCCCAAGCAACGGAATTTAAGTTGTAACTACAATTATATAAATGTAGTATGATTTTTTGGTTAGTTTTTTCTTGTAGGTACTTATGATTAATTTGTAGATTTTACTGATCCAGAATCTTCTGACACGTGATTATCCATTGCAATATATTTGATGTTTTGATGTGTACTAATCCATTACTAACCATCCGTTAATAATAGTAATTTCTATGTCAGTAGGGCGTTTGTACTTTTTGTATATTTTTTTATTATAAAATTATAAATATTAAAAAATGTAAGTTAAATTTTTTTTTTTATTTATTTAATATATATATGTATGTATATATATATTTAAAAGGGGGCCCCATTTAATATTTTGCGGCGGGGCCCGAAAATTCTAGCTACGCCACTGTTAGCAATAAACTAACTACAATTCAATGAAATCAAACGAGTAGTTACATTGATTGAACAGAGTCTTCCAAAAACTTTTAAAGTTATTTTGTAAGGTTTAAATTAGTTTTAATTACTCATTTTCTTACGAATGAAATTACCTATTTTCACTGACTTGCATAAATTGATCAAGGATGTTGTAAATTTTAACAATAAGTTTTGCAACACCTAGTGTCGACTCGTGTTAACGATCACGTAGTAAATGCATTCGCATTAAGCAAATCTTTATAGACAGATATGACCAAACAGTAAAATAAATTAATTATAATGTAAATTTTCTAATTCTAAGGCGAATCGAAATTAAAAGCAGGTCTTGATGATTATAGCTTATTTATTTAATAATAAGGTTTATAATAAAATTTGTTTCTTATTTTAAATACAGATTGAATTTTAAAAAACCAGTAATGAAATTTGTTTATTCTAACAGTATTTATGTTTGATGAAATAACTTTTGTTAATAAAAGTATATCTGAAACATCGCTGAAATATACTTTCAAGGTTCTGAAATGAACACTAGGTGGAGTAATAATCATTACTAATTGAAAACTTTTTTTTGCTATTTTGTTGAATTAAGATGTACTGAATGTTCATATATTATAATTTTTAGACAATTTTTATTCTGTTTTGTTTCACACTTACTGTTCTGTTAAAAAGAAAGTGGTAAATTAATACACGTCAAAAATTTGTTCAATACCGTCTGTATGTTTATTTTCAAACGAAATGCTTTTGTAGGTCTCTTTCATATCAACTGCATGTAGTAAGTAATTATTAGAAAAATTTAATTATTTTATTTAAATATGCTTTTCTACAACCAAGTGAAGAACTCGTCTTGTCATTAGGTTTTCATTGATGAAACACTGATTTTCTGTTTCCTTTTTTCTATTAAATATGCTTAATGTTAAATGGCCATCTCATTTAAAATCACCCAATATAAATAAATAGTTGCTTAACATTTATTTATAAGCTATAGTTTTTTTCTGGCAGTCTGTTGGAATTAAATCGTGGTTTGCAAAAAGTTTAATAGACCTGTTTATTAGTGACGTCACACTCGGTAGGAAAATAACTATTTCAAATAGTTATATTTTTATTATAAATTTAAATTAACTTTATAATACAAATACATGCGCAGAAAATCAGCTGGCGGGAACAGTAATTTTAGAAATACGCACCGGCTTAACCTTTATACTTTATAATTACGGTTTTCCTTTATTGTTCTTGTTTCTTTATTAGCTCATTTATTCGCTTACTTCATTGTTTGTTTTTTATAATACGTAATTTATAGATTAATTTAATAGTATTTTATAGTAATAAGCTTACGGTTAACCAGGTATGTATTTCTTAAAATTACTGTTCCCGCCAACTGATTATCTGCGCATGTAATTGTAGTATAAATTTAATATTAATTTATAATAAAATATGCTATTTGAAATAGTTATTTTCCTACCGAGTGTCGAAAGTACCCTAATAATCCGAATTTATGTATAAACTAGAAAACTAGAAAATTGACGATCGGAATAGGACTTCATCCATTACGAATTCATATCATGCACCGTGAATGATATGAATTATTTTCACACTGGTCAGTGATATTTTGAAGTTTCGATCTCAGGTTGTTACTTTGATATGTGTCACTTTCGTGACAAGCCGTCTAAAATAGTTATTTTCCTACCGAGCACGATATTTGCACTTTTGCACGAGTTAGGAACAATATTTTTTAGACGGTTTGAACAACATAACTGAAACTAATTATTAATTCCCAATTCCATCGGAGACAAATTCCTCTATAATCTGGATACCTTAAACCGTTGCTATGGTCATGTTGTTTATTATTTTAAATTGTTTATTCTCGCTATGAATTTCTGAATTTCTAAAAGTGTGTTATCTCCTCTAAACTGTAAACGATAAAATATTGGTAGTGATCTGTAAACTCTGAAATATGGATAATGATGAAGTTAGTATTTTGGAAGCAGCAATGAAACCAACCTCAAATTGTTGCCCCCTTAAATCCCGGCAACGCTATGAGGAAGCTTATAGCAAGTTTATGGAGTGGCGAAAGCAAAACAGGGTAAATTCTTCGTTTTCGCAAAACGTCCTGCTTGCGTATTTTGAGAGCTGTCGAAAAATTGTCCCAAGCACATTAAGGACGCAATTTTCTTATGATAAGAAGCACGCTTATTGTTTACCAGAATACTAATATTAGTCAATATCCTAGATTGAAATCCTTTCTGAAAAGAATGTCGCAAGGATACAAACCGAAAATTCGAGAACTTTAACTGCTGAAGAAGTTAATAAATTCATAAAAGAAGAATTTGCCAGACGGCAAATATTTGTTACCGAAAGTAAGTACATCCCATGAACTAATCCAATTACTGATAACTTGAATAATGAATCAGAATCATCCATCATGACAACTTCTTCAACAATTGTCAAATCATCAAATTTAGCAAAAATTCAAATAAAAAGTAATACATTTCAATAACTGCACATTTAATAATGTAACTTTCTAGTTCTATTAATAAAGATTTCATTCAAATAATAATTGTGCACAATTATTTAAATCCTAATAATCCGAATTTGTGTATAAACTATAAACTAGAAAATTGACGATCGGAATAGGACTTTATCCATTGGCCGAATTAATATCATACACCGTGAATGATTGAATTATTTCCACACTGGTCAGTGATATTTGGAAGTTTCGATCTCAGGTTGTGGGGCTGATATGTGTCACTTTCGTGACATGCCGTCTAAAATGTAATATTGGTACTAGATGAAAGATAAAGGTTCAGAACTAGTGAACCACCTTTTATTGACCTATTTTAATATAACTCTTAAGTCCTTGTACTTAAGGTTCACTTTTTCGTCCACAAATTTTGCAAAGTACCGAATTTTGAATTGAGCGGTAGGTTCGTGATGTCACACTAAACGGGTCTATTGCCAAGCTCTTTTTAAAGATACCAGAACAATTTGAAAACCAGTGAATAATCAAATAAAGTTGTAACACCCCAACGCCAGTTGGGCCTTTTCGAGGAGTGTTCCCAGGGAATTTATTTCATTCAAAAACTTCTGGTCTTTTCTTACTGCTGACGTTTTGGTTTTAGCCATCTCAACTAACTAGACTAAAACGTGGAGACCTGATTACGACCTATCGTATATTACATAACTCATATTCTCTAGATTTAAGTTCATTTTTTTATTCTAAATAAATACTCACGCTTACGCGGTCACTCTCTTCAAACTGAATCATGAAAACTATCGTACTAGAAAAAAAAATTTGTATAACAGGGTATTCGAACAATCTACCAAATAGCGTCGTTGGTGCTACGTCAATTAATAGTTTAAAAACCTTTTGGACAGTAGCCTTTAAACTTTGTGCCTGTTTACGTATTATGTAATGCGCCATTTACTTGTTTTTAATGTTATAGACATTTTGAGTGTTATGGGTTTAAACCCCCACCCCTTATTTAAAAAAATTCTCCGAACGCTCCTCGTGAAAAAACAACTGGCGTTGTAACTATAACATATTAAGGGAGTTACAATTTTGCATGAAATAAACTTCAGGTATAATGGAAGACAATATTGTATTAATCGTTACATCTTAAGACCATACATTTTTATGAAAAATATAGTTTTATTAATCAATATATTATGTCCTACAAGTTTTAGTCTTTCTTTTTTCTAGAGCTCTTCAAAAATGACCGAAAGTCTTTTTAACATCAATTTCTCCAGGTCAATATCAAAAAGGGACTGGATTCAAAACAAATTCTTTTTTTTCTTTTGGTTTAGAGTAGGTACCTAATAGAGTAGTGAATTTCAGTAGAAACGTTTCGAAAGAAAATTATTGTTTAGTGATTTGTGATTTGCAGAAAACTGCATCTATATTAATATGTTACGTCGTTTGTGCGTCCTCACCTTCGTTTTTACCGAATTTCGATTCATTTTACGAATTAACATTTTACGAATTCACATAGAGTACATGCGAAAATCGACCTTTTTCAAATTCGTCTCACATTAGACGGCTTGAGATATTTTGTTTAGGCAAAAGTTTCGAGTTTACGAAAGATGTGTCTTTATTTTTCGATTTAGATTTTTTTTTTTTTGTACGAGGGCATCTTCGAGGTTAAAAAAGAAATGTTAAAATTGTCAAAAATTTCAAACAAATTGAGTCGTAAGTTGACCACAACTCGCTTATTTATGGACCGATTTTCAAAATTCAAAAAGCATCATACGCGGATAAAGAAATAAAAATTTTGGCCGTTTCAGTTTTGTATGACCTCGCGTGTTTTCAAAGTTATAAGCGAAAAGCGTTTCCGACAAAATTTCATTCGAAAACTAAAACAGCCATAATTTCTCAAATTACGAGATAACAGATAAAAAAATGTATTTAAAAAAACGTTCCTTTTATGACCCTATCACATAATGTTCAATAAAATTTATCATTTTTAAAATTTTTTCAAGCAATTTTACATTGTTATACGAATACTGCAATTTTATAACTCCGGAACCATATTACGTAAAAACACGAATAAAAATCAAAATATTCGTAATTTTATAAATTTTCGAATGGTTTAACTGTAGAGGATTCAATTTCACCCAAAAATCTTCGTATGCACGAACTTGATGACTCACACACGCGTAACTGCGAGCGTTATGCGAACCAAACAGTCAATCTCACCTAAATAAACTTTGTTGTATTACGTTAAAGCGGTCGAGCCAATAAATCTGGTTCTAAATATTTTTTAATAAATAATTTCTATTCGTACTACATCTATATCTTCTATATTAACATGTTATGTCGTTTGTGCGTCCTCACCTACTCTCAATTCGTTGCGAGCGCACACCCGAATACTCTCGATTCATTTTACGAATTCACATGGAGTATAAAAATTTACAGTACGTCTACTCTAAATGCATAAAACTGGATGTGTTGGACCTACCAAAGTACTATTGAACTGTGAAGTCGTCTGAATTATTAATCGGCAAATCGGAAAAAGAAAAACTTCAATTTCAAGAAACCTTTTAATTCAACAAATGTATTCTAACATGCAGCGTTTATGGTGGTCGGTGAAAGCCATAATGTCAACACAATCATAAATTGAGATTAAATCTGTCAGAATTTTCAAATGTACAAGCTAAGCTACGATACACCTGTTATACCTTGCTTTGTCGTTTATGACAAAGTTTGATGAACTTTTTGAATCACGCGTTACCTAATGTTAAAATGACTATGTACTTTAGCAATAGCGTAAACAAACAGAACAAAAATAAGCAAAACGTCGTTAATGTCTGCAAACACGAAAATGATTTTGGTTTACTAGCAGAGTGTAATTGCATTGCTTCATCACACGGAAAGAATTCTTGCGATAGCATAAGTGGAACGATGAAACGGAAAGTTATACCAACTTCCCTCAAAGACCTTACACAAAACTCCTGTATGTATATGTATCTGTTGTTGTTTATCCGTGAAAGGAATTGGTTGCTAACACAGATACGTCTCCATAAATCACAATGAAATAACATGTGGAGTGCCTACAAAGAAAATAGTACGAAATGTGACTCCGTTGGAACTTACATCAGCACCTGGTAAAACACACAACTTATGAAATCAAAAACAACTTTTATTTGAAGTAAAATGTGTAAAATGAATATTTTTGTAAATATTCCCAAAATTCGAGCAGATAAATGGCTTGACAGATTATATCATTGTTATAAATAACACATGCCAAGTTTCATAAAATCGGTCTAGTTGTTCTCTTGATATCGTGTTTATCTACGGTCGGTCGGACGGTCTTCATCCTGACAGAAGTTTTTTGTGTTAATATAATGTACTAACCCAGATTCATCGGAATAAATGAAACAAATGAGTGTTGAAGTTTTCGTAATTATAATAAATGTTCATGAAAATCTATAAACTATACATTTTTGTTAAATTAATTCTTAGATGCCGAGTTTAATCACATGCCAACTTTGTTTAACCCTGTATATATTAATTCAATGTTAATGCTGTTAACGCCATCTGTGCGATGCAAAATACTTATTCCTTTAGTTTTTGCTCCTCTAACGAAGGGAAGAAGTACGTCACTTTACCTGCTCGCTGCAACTTACAGAGATGTACCCTTTGCTGCTGTAAAATATGTGTTTTTCTAAGTGTGAATACAGTTATTTTATGGTAATGCACATTATTGAATCAAACCCAATGCCAACAAACTTCCTTCTAATCTAACTTAATTACATGTTTTAATTTAGAGGAAATTTATGTTCATTTGAACAGAAGTCGTTATTGAATAGAAAATGAATGTATTTGCATTTTCACCTAGTTTTTAAATGGAATTTGTATTAGTGCGGTATATTTAAAAACGATTTGAGGAATGATTTTTTCAAGAATGGAAACTAAAGAGCATTTCTAAAGTTACTTATTTTGTATGTGTTGTGGATAGATACTAAGGTATCCAATATTTTATTTTACATTTAATTTTTTTTGTTGCAATACCCGTATGTCAGGATTTTTATTGGTTGAGTTGACTGTTTGGTAGTACAATGAATGATTAGGGTTTATTTGCTAACAAGAAATAAAACCGTATGTGTATTAAAACACTGGCAACAAAACTATTGAAAAAAGTTTCAAATTAATTCAAAATTCTATTTAAAAGAGTAACAACTTAACGTACTCGAGATAATTGCTTTTTGATAAATCTGGCATTTAATCAAGCGCATAATGAATATTGTGCTTAATTGAAATATTTTCAAATACAGAATATGATTTATCTACAAAGCTGAATGAAATTTACTTAGAGAAATAAGCGTGATTACAAAATATATAAATATTTGATGTTAATGATAATAACTACACGTTGAACCAAATTTTTATTAATCTTTGATGAAAGAGTAAACCCTTACATTATAAAATTTTGTAAACTAATTATCAATTTAAATTTACTTCGAACGCCGAAATTTAGTGCTAGTGGAATTCTCTGAAGCCTCTTTTACATTCAGAATTTGCAACAAGTTCCCTAAGTTCAAGATAAACGTCGACCAAACCATCTGACTCTACTTTGTAAAACGGGTTCGGTAGCGGCCCCGTAAATCATTAGGGCACGTCCGGAGAAAAGCAGCTCATGCTTTATCTCCGTATGGTTTTCTCTTCGCATGGATTTTCAAATGTAGTAAATTATTTTAATTTTATTTTATTGCGTTAAAATTTTTGAGGTAAAGTTGTTGGAACACAAGAGCTTATATCGAAACTGGTAAATATTTTTCGTTGCTTTTTATAATTTATAAATTTGAACAGTTTGGTACAAATTACGGTTTTATTGAATTATTTATTACGTGAATTTACTAGTTGATTACTTGTTTTGCATTAAATTATATTATTAAAGGACGTTTACTTGATAGCAATACATCTGGATTAGTTGCACTTAAATTTCAATAAATATTATCCATTATTATTTAAGTAGTGTTTTATACTTCTGGCCATGATGAATTATTTCTTTGACTAAATTAAACTAAACCTATATTCAATTTATAACATCTCAGGGTTTTGACTTAAGAAAGAAATATCTTTAAACAAAACGTTTTAATGATCGATAACATAATAACTTAATCAGTTAATGTAATATATATATGGAAATCATGAATCTAATTAATAAACTAATTTGACAATTAGAATCTATTACTTTTATTTATGAATTCCATTGATTGAATACATGGAAATATAAATATAAAAAGTATTAATTCTAAACATGTTTGAAAATTTTTTCATTGTTTTAATTTAATGGTAATTTGAATGTAATACACTTATTTTGAGTAAGTATACGCTTTCTTTGTAATCAATAAGTAAGTTATTTCGTTTCTCTTTCTTACTTGTTACCTATTTTATAAAAGAACTAAACTGTATTGATTCATTTAAGTGTTTGGTGGCGTAATATTTATTAGATTTGTTTCAAGAACACTCGTTCATGCCCATTAATTTAAGAACTTAATTCTATAGGGTCTAGAAACAAATAAATAAAAGATTTACTGATTTAACGAAAATTGTTTCTTCCTGCAACAAATATCACCACTCCAATGAATTTACTCACCTAAATAAGAAAAAAAGATCGTAAAATAAATGAAGTGCGAATGGTTGTAACTAATGAATTGTTGAACGAGGAAACAATAAAGATTTGTCTCTTCTACTAACTGCATTAACTATTCTTTATATGAGTCAACGGTTGAAAATTACATTTTATTGGCATTGCAAACATTACCGAATGTCTCTCTACAATTGAATTAAGAACCATAAATGTCAGGAGCAGATTCTAAGTTAATTTTTTGTTAAAATGCAACTATATGGTGTGTCCCGAATAATCTGAAGCATTCTGTTTAATGTGGGGAATTTAAAAAGTCCTATTTATATGTCCCCAAAGTGTTTTCGGATATTTTCACCATGAGAACACTTAATAATGTTACTATAGAAAACGTTTTGCGTAATAATTTCTAAAATTAAACGAAACATATTAAAAATATTTGAAAAATATTTAATAATGTTTTAAAACATACTAGGGTTCAAATCTCAATCAGATTTCTTTTTTTAGTTATATTATTATTTTAAAAGAACAGCGTTTAATTTCTATCGGTAAAGAGGTATAAGTTTTAATTTTTTACTTGAACTGGCAACTGATTTATTTATTTAGTTTAATTGTTTAATAATAGGGAGTTTTTGGATATCGTAAAATTTTCTGCACATGCGCATGTATCATTACGCATGCGCAGAAAAACTCACGTAATTTCAGCATTTGATTTTACGATATCCAAAACTCTCTAATTGAATATTCTTCTAATAAATCCATTGCCAGTTCAAGTAAATTATCTCTTACCGATGGAAATTAAATGCTATTCTTGAAAATAATAATACACAACTAAAAAAGAAGAAAAGCTAGGAGGAGGTTAAATTTTGAAACTATTACGCAAAACGTTTGCTAGTACACATTATTAAATGTTCTAATAGTGAAAATATCCTAAAAACACTTTGGAGACATATAAATCGGACTTTTCAAATTCCCCATCTTAAACATAATTCTTCAAATTACCCAGGACACGCTGTATACTTCATTAACCTGAAATAGTATCTTCTACTATTACTAACTTACTTTTTAAATAAATATTAGAAAATCGTGCTACATATATAAATACATTAATGTTTTAGGTAATTTTATTATTTCGTTTTATTTTACTTAATTTGCTAGGGGCAATGTTATTTATCATTCGAGTGGAAAATTTCGAGCGCGAGCGTTAGCAAGCGTGAGGAACCACGATAGTTGAAGGAACCACGAGTAGTAGAGGAAGGAACCACGAGTAGTTTTACTTGTGGTTTCGAAACGAAATTTCATTCTAATTTATAGACTATATCTAATTCACTCGATTTTTATTCATTTTATAAAATTTAAATTAATACTTGCCTAAAACGTTGCATTTACATTTGACACTGACAATTCAGAAACCATGGCTGTCTAATTATTATCGTTGAGCATAATTGCAGAATATTCATTCTGTTACTTGTTATTTAATAAAAATACATGCAAAACCTATAAAAGCAAGTTTTTTGAATAAATATTCATTTTATCTTTCTATTATTAAAAATGATTTCAAATTACTATATTCCACCAATGGTCATGAAGAAAAATTTTTCTATGTTAAAGGGGTGTGATTTAGAAAGTAACATGTAGAAAAATTAGTTGTAAGAATATCTAAGAAAACCTTATTTTTTTACGATTCCTAGTAATCCAGATAACCCTCTGCAAGTACACCTTATGTGTACTGCCCTACCAAGCAAAAAAGTCATCTGAATGTGTTGTAGTTTTGAGTAATTTACACTTTTGTAATTTTTGTTGTTACTCTGAATTTTTCTAGTTACTTGTCAAAAATATGTATCTATGACATTCTAGTGTAGTACAGAAAGTTTTTCATGAAAATCTCCAGATACAACTTTTTTGATTAACATAGCAGTATAGTTCTCAAAATAAATATTCTTACCGTAGAATGTAATTTTGAAGTGCAAAGTGGTTGCTTCTATGTATAGGGGGCCGTGCATAAATGCTTTCAGCGCTACCTAACGAAGAGTATGTGCATTTCTTTTGGTACAACTGGTAATTTGTCTTAACTTTGTATCGGTTTTTATTAATCTATTTGGGTTTGGATTCGATTAATTATTGATAACGTCAGTAGTGTAGTAGAAAAAGTTCGACTAAATCTCTTGACAATTGTTGTCTTGTGGAATGCCAAAATCCGTACTATAACCGTTGATTGAAATATTGGTAAAGATAGTCAACCTTACGGGATTATGCGACCCCGAAATTTGTTCTAAACATCAGAGGTCGGTAGTATCGCTTTGTGCTAAGAAAATACGTCAATTGTATTGTAGAATTTACAGAACAGTATTGCCGATAAATGTGAAATAGAAAACTGTAATTTTGCTGATAGTTTATGCTAAGGCACGACATTGTTGCCAATGCATCATGCCGTTGATTGAAATATTGGTGCATTGAGTCAATGTTGACAAACAAACAAAAACATGCGTTCTACAATATACAAGAATTTATTGATTTTTGTCGACGTACTAATTAAATGTGTGTCCTTTGTTATATATTTTTTTCTATTGTCTGTTAATTGTTCAATGTAATAATATTTATTTGTATCTTTCTTACGTAAGGTTATAACAATGGTTATACCATCATGACAAACACATATATGTACAAAGATTGTATACATACACATGTGAATAAAGTTTATTATTATGAAAAAAACCTGCAGATTTAAAAGTATTAATTTCGTAAAGAAATCGTTGAAAAACGTTCTCCCAAAAAAAACAATTTCTTTAAATACTTTTTGAAAATTCCATACTCATATATTTATTACATTAACATCGTTTATCCGTTGAAAATGTTTTAAAATCTATTAGGCTTACGCAAGTAAATTTCTAAATTTTGGTCATTGAAATTAAAATTTTTTAACATAGAAACGCTATCCCTTTTATGTTGGAACGAATGTTGAATTTTCTTATATTACAATCTAACGTACTCAACTGTTTGCATCTAAACAATATTATAACAAGCCTACTCATTTACTAAAGGTGTTGCTAAAAGTATGCAATTGTAGAATTTCTGACTAAGCCGATAAGGAATGTGACTCATAAACGATAATCCGGAAGACTCCTCGTAATACATTTGTTTCAATATGTTTTATGTATAGGATTGTATTAGGTACGTTATTATTTATGTAAAATTGTTTGTAAATTATTACTATTATTTTAGATCAGTTGGAATTGTAATTTTGAAACAATGTTTATAATTAATGAGCTATTTTTACTTTAATTAAACTATTTTAATTCGAAACCATGATATTTTGATACAGTTTCAAAGAGTAAAATCCTAACTTTTTATCTCTACTAACAGATAACAAAGTGTCACTTTTGTAAATTATTTTTTTTTCCCTCGGGAAAAAGTGAGTACTATTTTTAACACCAAATTTCCCTCAATAATTTTCTAATTCTATTGTAATATGATTTTTCAATATTAAATCGTCATTTATTTCGTCACAGAAAAGAATAGTGTATTATACACGTATTATCCGCACCGCGTCGGGAGACAACACACCTCAAGCTAAAATCTAGTACTTTTATTTTTAGAAGTAATAGGAATAGGTTTTATTACCAAGTGAATTTAAATTTGAAGGTCTAGTGGAACCCACTTTCCCTAAAAACACGGTAACTTGTTGCCTTTTGAATTGAAAAATTTGAAAACCAATTTTTATTTAAAATCCTTTTCAACTGAACACGTAAAAACAAGTAGATACAAAAACCAATAATTTTGCGTTTCTGAACTCTAGTGGTATTTCTCCCAGTATGTTCTACTTTATTCCTAACGAAGTTATTAAATGACAAACAAATGTCAACATTATTATTTGCAAGTTAAAAAATAAAGTGCAAGCATAATTTGTAAAATAATTGTTTCTTATTTATCTAACACCGACCAAACCAAACTGTTTTAACAAATAACGCTTCGCATGTATTTTAGTAAATTATTAAAAAAACATTGTCATTAAAATCCAAGATATGTATCATCAATGGTATTATTCATAAATGAAAAATTCGTCACTTTTAATTACTAGTTAATACGTTTACTAAATATTTGAAAACGTTGCAACATTGTATTGACAAAAGTAAATTTTACGGATTGTATGTTGCGCCATTTTTACAACGGTGGAATAAATTGAACTATTCTATTTCAAGAATCGTACACATTATAACTTAGCGCTTCAGTACAGGTGAAAAAGTAAACAAAACGCAACCCAACATGCATATGTGAATTCACCGTGATACAAGCAAATACAAGCGGTTGACTATCTTTACCAATATTTCAATCAACGCTATAACACAGAACAATCTATTAAGTTTTATAGCTTCCCTATTCGCTCTTACGCAAAGGCATAGTGTATGAATACATAACTAAATATTCGACGGATCAAGTGAGTATTATGAGTAAGATGTTAATCAATTATCAAGGGCGGGCAGTCACAGAATACATTGTAATTAAAATACACTATTTGAAATACATTTGTATCTATTTTATAATATTTCGCTAAGTATTTTGTATTTCTATGAATATTTTGGCCTGTTAATTATATACTAAACACCTACTTTTTGTATTTATTCTCATATAATTTTGTTATTTAATGTTGAAGTACAAATTTTAATAACATCACATGGCTGTGTTGTGTTATACGTTGCCACACTAAACATACATTCAACACACATGAAGCATTTTGTATTTGAATAAGCATATTGATACAGGGATAAAATTGTTACCATTGATATTATTCTGTAAGAAAAAAAGCAACAAAACAAATAAAAATTACCAAATAATTTGTTCAAAATTATGAAGTCATGATTTTGTCATCCTTTCATATTGTGATACCACCTAATCTGTTCCACCTGCTTAACATGATCATTTTCATGTAACAAGGACTGAATCATCAATGAGAAATGAAACTGGAAGATATCTTTTGAAATCTTATATGGTTTGAATATTTTTTGTTTGGTTTCCCAAAAATGTTCATTATTTTTGGCCTCTTTCTATATTTATCTCGTACAGATTTTTAAGGCTATTTCCAAGTACACAGTCTATTTGTTTTACTAGTCGAATCCTATTCGTTTATGGCTAATTGTGTTCCTGAAATATGCTTGCAACTACCATTGAACCTTGCTATGCAGGTACACAGAGCACTTGCAACCTTTCTGGATTCATCTAACTACAAACAAGTACAAAAAGAAGTAACTCGTTATCAAAATAATATATTATAAAGCATATATTATCTGATGCATTACTTTAGCATAAATCCCTTGTGATCTTTCAACTAAATTGAGTACGTGTTTTCAATTTTCTGCCTTTTATCTCGTTCTCCACAGTTTTATGAGCATAAAATATAAATTTGAAAACCAAAATGTAATTCAACATCTATAAAGAGATTAAGTTTCGAGTGCCAACAATTATGTTAGCGATTCTCTCAGAGGGCGCAGAAAGACGCGAAATTTAAAATGTGCACGGTCCCCTTATTGCATTAATTTTTTCTTGCTTCTTAACTTCATCTTCAATCTGTTTCTTAATTTTTTATCGAATGTTAGTTACGTTTTGTTTTGCTGTACCCTTTCAATTATGTCTTATAACTACTACTTTTGCATTTGGTAATAGTTGTTTTAACTCTGTCTTTCTTGGCTTCCGTTTGCTTATTAGGAAGTTGCATAAAGACACAGACGAAATTCTTTTATTGCAGCGAAAACTCAAAACTTTCAACATAATATCTACAGTTTGGAAAGCGATCGCCTAGTTTACTTTTATTACGAAGAACTAAAATCTTTATCAAGATAAATAATTTGCAGAATCTTTATTTATGGATCTTCTTTCTAACATGTTCAGTGATATCAACATGACGAATTTTAATACAGTTTATTTGAGAGAAATAATATATATTTGTTGCCTGTTTTAAAACAGCGCCGTCTAGCAACATTCACGATGGGTCGTGGGAGGTTCTTGTAGACAAATTGATGAGCAGAGATGCTTTCAAACGGATATAAATTGGGTGCCACCTACGTTCTTGGTAAGTCGTTCTAATCAGTAGGATCACAATAAATTATACAATAAAACAGTAATAATATAACGCATTTAGCAATACAGAGTAAGCACAGTATAAAATTTAACTACATATTATAGACACACACAAATACAGTCTATCAGTTTCGTCCAGTAATGCGGGCTCCTCCTCTCCGAGTGGATTGTGATGCCGGCTGTGGACGTCCTTCAGGTGGGCGATTCCTTCTCCAAACCGCAGCACAGAATTGGCGGTGAATAGTGGCAGCCCGCTTTATTACGCCGTTGACGATGTTGTTTTTGACACCAGTGGATTGGCGAGCTGATTGGCGGTAGAATTATTGCAGCGTGGCCAAATGCCCCGTACTCCAATCAATAGGGGTAGGAAGTTGAAATCCTTGCCAGGCCTTGTAATTGTCATAGACCAACCTCTTGTTTTCCAAGACTCAGAAAGTGGTCGTTGTCCTTCCCAGCATATTTGTATGTTGGTGACGATGATAGTCTTTTGGTCACGGGCAATCACCAAATCAGGAATGAAGAGCTGAACGTCTTTATATCTGACAAGAGGTTCCACCTCTGTTGTCCAGCCTTTCCTTCTTGAGTGTCTAGCCATCTGTCTGGCTATCCCGTCGTGATGGGTAATCGGGCATCCTTGTAGGTCATGGCTAAGCCATTCTACTCTATTACATCCTGCCCGACAACGTCGCAGGTCTGGTGGGTTGGAAGGTAGACCGGCGGTAGGCAGATTGTTCTTGCGCAGCTGGACTGCTTTCACAAAATCCCGCCCGATCTATCCATTTGGGGTATCGAGCAGCCAATTACGGCTAGAGGCATCATCCGAGGCTCCTTCCAGTCCCTTACTAAGAAGACGGGATGCTATCTCTTCTCTCAATTTGTTTTTGGTGCACCCTGCTAGTGAGCTTTTCTATACGACGTCGGAAGGACAGGGCATACCCAAAGGTGAGGACGGAGTTGATGACGTCGTCTTCTGTTTTCGCAAGTTTATCCAAACGTCACTTTAAGATAGATGGAATACCGCCGAATACCGGCGTGAAGGAATTGGTCGCCCGTCGTCTTTGCCAGATGTAGCGTGGCCTTGGTGAAACATTTAATAAGCCTATCACACTCGCTCATTGTCGCCGCCGTGATCCCGGGGTCCGAAGTCCATAATGTACGCTTTATACGTGAAATCCTGTTTTAATCGGGTGGCTATCCACTAAACTTCAGCGACCGCGTTATTGATCCTGATTGTTAATGCAAATATTCGGTCGCAAAATAACGTGTACGTACAAACGTGAAAATTATTAAAGCGCAATAAAATGAATAGAGTAATCTTAAAATCTAAGTATTCATCTCTAACGTGGTGATGTTAATTGAAGGAAGTCGCTGATAGATGATAGAAATCGGGTTCTCGGAGGTCACAGGTGAAGGTTATCATGGTCGACCCGTTATCACGATTCTTTGGTGACGAAAAGACCAAATTTTTCTAGTTAGAAATAGCAATGATTGTTCCTCAGGTGTTCGACAACAAAGACTGAACCCAGCGCAAGTACAACGTAATGGCGCTTATCAGGCAAAACGGCCATTTCTTTACTTACGGTTTCGAAGTATAAAAGTAACATATAGCGGATACTATTTCTACGGATTTTTTTGAACCGTAATAAATTGATTTGGTACAAGAAAGTAATTAACGTAACGTTATATCCAACAAAATCTTTACCTAAACCAATAGTTTCTTAACTCATGTGAAGCTTCGAAAACCACAAATTTTAAAATGACAACGTTAGACGAGCAATACGCCATAAATAAAATCCCTACCATTTCACGAGAAAATAACAAGTGAATTAAGTTGCCTACACTACAGGGAGAAAAGTCACTCATGAAATAACTAAAATTCAAATATTTTCACTAGTGGGGCCGACATGAAGAGTTTAGCAAAAAAACGTCACAATCTGTTGGCAGAAGCACAGCGGGCTGATGTTTTCTGGTTGATCCTTTAATAATTTTTCAAAGTATTTCAAATGGTTTACTATAAATACGTGAACGATCACCAACAATTTATTAGTATCAGTTCCAATGTTGCGTTATGAATATAACGTTCTACATTACTGAACTTTAAACTATGCTAACTAAAGAGGAAGCTCTATTATTGCCACACTTTCTAAATACATATGTATTCATGCTGAGAACAATTCACCTTTCATAAAGTTCTGTCGTAATAACCCATAACTTTACATTGGAAGTTCGTATGTATTTGAAAAACTAACTATTCCATCAATTGAAAATATTTTTTCTAGAGGAAAAGTGACTAATTCTTTTGACTTTTCTTTTAAATATTAATGAAATGTGTGCCAAATGAGTGTGTAGGCTTTCTGCACAACATATATTATTTGCTTCAATATAATAAAATAAATATGCTACTTATTTTTTATACTTCTTTTGCATTTTTGGTCTTGGAGAATTGACCTTAATAATTTCTGTATGAGTGAAGCAAAATTTTAGATTTGCCTACAATTAAATAATTTATCTAAAAATATCATTTTCTAAAACTTAACTCTAATTTTTTCATTTAAAGCCAGAAATAGTCGCCACCCATCGACAGTTGCCATGTACTCAGATTAATCAAAATGTAATATTTGTAGAAATCTGTAATCTGTCGGCTGTGAACTTATCAACATTGCCTCAAACCTAAGCCCATTTTTAACGCAATATTTCAAATTCTTTCCAACCAAATAAAATAGTAATCAGTGATAATTGCAAAATTACGAACGGCGCGCCAGGTGAGTTAATTTATAGGTACAAGATTTGGATTTAGTGTACTAGGTTTATTTGTTTTTAATGTGGTTTTAATCATTTTTTTGATTATTTATTAGAATTGACATTAATTTTTGATTGTTTTTTGTTGATAGAATGGACTACTATGATTTTTAATTTGATGTTGAATGCTTTTAATTATGTTAACTTTTTGTTTGTGAGGATGTTTATGATAATTTATTATCCTATTTGATGCTAGTATTTTTGTAAACCAATCGGTTAATATTGGCTTTTGTTTCCTTTATTGATTAACATCACATCTAAAAAGGGGATCTGGATCTGTCCATTTTTTCTATTTCATAAGCGAACTTTAGATGTTGATTGTAGTTATTAACAATTTTAAAGTAGTTTCACCGTCCGTTTTTTGTATGCAACCACCCGGTTATCTGAAATTGAAATTCGGACAAACTGAAACGGGATTGTGAATCTAGGTTCGATTCCCCAAAACGTCAGTTACCATTTCAATAATAATTGATGTGTTTACGTATGGTAATTTTAGAATTTGCATTTGATTGATGGAATTCTCTTCATTTCTTTAAGACATTTGCTATATACCATTTGAATTAAGGTTAATTAGAAAATTAGCCACTTTTAATTAATTAATTACCGGAAAAGAGGTAAACAAGTGATTTTAGAATATACAATAAATAACGAATATACGTTCTGCATCAACATTATAAACAAAATTTGAAAAAAAGTTTTAAACAGTCCCACATCTAAAATCTGACACTGGATGTTTTTAAAATTCTTGTTATTTAATTTTATTTAAAATTTATAATCTACAAATTGACAATAACGTTAGTTGAATAATAACCTAAAGCAAATTCTTGTTGAAATAGTTACTATAAATTTAGAGCTTTTAGCTTCAGTGTGACATATAAATGTTTATGAGCTTCTATGCAAAACAAGGACTACATAAACATTTTTGGATTATTTATTTTTATTTTATTATAATGTGCGCAGTAACTAAAATCTTGAATTTTTTTGATCCGTTGAATCGAAGTATTGGTCACTAGCAATGTATTTGGGCATAATAAAACTCCATATAAGCAATCATCAATTTCTTATTTTACGCGGGAAATATTTATGATGATTTCATTATATTTTACCTACTTAAGTTCCGTTATTTTTTTAAAACGAATTGATTGCTGGTCGACTGAAACAAACTGGTTGTACAAATCATATCTAGAAAATCCAAATAAACAAGTCGTAAAGCTGGACACTTTGAAATAAATTAGGTTCTACAAATCAATCTGCTAAAACGAATACAATAACTTCACTTAATTCTTTGCTTTTCGCCTGGTAATGTTTCAAACTTAATAAAAAGTAGAGAAATCAATTATCACAAAAATGATAAAGTGTCTACAAAAGAAAAAAAAATTTACACTCATACAAAAATACATATATCAGGACCTTTCACCTTAGAAGATCTAACATATGCATTAAGAAGACAAAATCCAATTCAATGGAATACATCTAGAAATTTTGAAATTTTTCGGAAATTATTCTTTGCGGTGGCTGCTTATAAGGCTAAACTTCCTGGAGACCTCGCTTCTTATCTGCCAATAATTGTAATTTATAAGGTTGTGGAAAGATTAATGTTTTAAAAGAATTCATCCATTAATCGAAGGTTTTTACCAATTAAGCAGCAGGATTTCGTTCTGGTGGAAGTTGTTGTGATGAAGTGTTGACATTAACAACTTATATCAAAGATGGATTACAGTGTGGTGGAAAGTAGGTGTACTTTTTAAATTGTTTAACGTTATTGATAAAGTAATTTGCGCCTTTTCATACTGCTATCCACCTTTTAATTTTATGATTACTTGCATTTCAAAACACTGCGCATGTTTTAGTATTTTTACATAAAGAGCCTTAGATGATAAGAACAAGTGTTTACGTATAGTATTGTAGCACGTTGATAGTAGATAAAAATACCAAGTAACAAGCGACATTAAAGACATTTTTAATTGCAGTCCATTCTATCGTTATTAAAATTAATCAGTTATTCTTGTGCTTGTTGAAAATATGTTTATGAAATCGGAAGTTTCGAGTTTTTGTTGATGTTAAAAGCAGTAAACACTTCCAGGTTTTAAATAATAGTGTTCCACGCGGATCAGTTGTTGCACCTGTTCTTTTTAATATAAATGTTTTTTGATCTTTCTTCTTTACAATATCGAAAATTTGTCTCCTATCTGATGATTTGAGTATTATTGAAAATTATTTCAAAAATGGCGATTAATTTAAAAAGACAGAGGTCTTATCTTTAATAATACAAGTTTAAACCATATTTTTAACCCTTTATGTGTGGGAATAACTTTAGATACATAGATGCAAAGAAAAGAGTTAAATAAAAATGAGAACAAAGTAATGTCGTTTTAAAATTAGCTTTCAGAACAATTTGAGAACCTATATTGAGAGGTATTTTTGTAGAAAATAGTACTGCTAATTAGTGCTGAATTTGTACCGCAATCATTATAATTTGTGCTGTGCTCTAAGAAATATTAAGATAAGCATCTGGTGCAGCAACTGCCGATGGACGTACCTATGTTCAAAAATCTGTATCGAAACTTAGCAGGATAGTGGTGCTCAATTTGTGCTAATTTGTGCCATAAATATTATAATTTGTACGTTCTCACAAAGAGATATTACAAAAGTAGTCGCCTAAGAGCACTGATAGACTTAATCATGTTTGAGAATTCATCTTAAGTTTACAGAATAATTAGTTCTTAATTTGTGCTAATTTGAACTGCAATCATTTTTTATTTGAAGTGTAGTTCTCCTGAAATAGGTAATTAAAAAAGTCATACCTACACCCAAATGCACTATGGACTTATCCATGTTAATTAATTAATGCTTAATTTTTACATATATTTAGTAATTATGGACGGTAATTTCTCAAGGACCATAATAGATTTATTTGATTTTACACCAATTTTTTAAATTTAATTAACAGTAGGATCAGCATAATACCACGTATACAAGCAAGATTCTGTCGGGAATAACTCAGTTCTTACTTATCATTAACTTTAGATCTCGAACTAACTTAGATCGAACTACATATCCAGCCAAGATCCTAAGTTCTTTTAATGTTAACTTCAAAAATGTATTACCTTCTTAGTAATTATTTCTAAGTGAAGGTCGATATCTGTAATGATTTAGAGAGGGGAGTAGGTATGGTTTTTCTGTTTCCTAAATGTTTAGTTTTTTAGTAATTGAATAATTACTGAATATCAACAAAACCATTTCAACAGATAAATAATATCAATAAATCTTTGTTATCATTGTTGGATGTGGAATTCGGAACCTAAAGAGGAAACAATATTAAATTAAACAATTGTTGGACTAGACTTCGTTATTCAATAAAATTAATTTGAATTTAGGCAATCAACGTTACATATGTTTTCAAAGCAGTTGATGAAATTAAATATGATATGTCAAATACTAAAATTTACTGTTTACATTTATTTATTTTTGGTAGGTAATCGGATTATAAAGGTTTCTTACAATTTACAAAGCCCCACTGTGGCGATAAACATGACAGTGATTTTTAATAACTTTTAATAAATAATAAGTATGTTGGGTTGCATATTGAAAAATTTTAACATTTGTTTCACTGCATAGGACTCTATATTCAATGATAGGACCCTGGTTACATCGACTAGTGACTTTCTTTTTGTGACTTTGGCAACGTAAGTTCCATTACTACAAACGTATTATGTAAACTGTGATATTAAGAGATGTAAGAATTAACAAAATTAAGATCGAATTACAAAAGTGCGGTTTAACAACTGAATGTATACGTGGTTTATGAGTATTATAATAAACATCTCCTTTAGGAAGGCAGCACAAAATTATAATAATTCCTGCAAAATTAGCACAAATTGAGCACTAATTGTGCTGCTAATTTTAGATGGATTCTGAACATGGATACGTCCTTTGTACTCTTAGGCGTACCCCCAGCTTTTGTAATATCTTCTTTGCGAGAACAGCACCAATTATAATACTTATGGCACAAATTAGCAGAAATAAGCACTAAATATGCTGCAAAGTTTAGATGGATTTTTGAATAATATTTTTTTTGCGACAACAGCACAAATGATAATACTTATGGCATAAATTGAGCACTAATTAGCAGTACTATTTTAAGACAAAATTCTCAATATGGGTACGCCCAACTGAACACCTACTTCGGGATGGGATGCCAAGACACTTCGCACAGCTGCATTGTCTTCGGTTTATTCTAGCTGAATATTGTGCCCCTTTTTGATGAATAGTTATCATAAAAATAGATGACAGTTCATTTATACTATGCCCATAATTAGTTGAATTTGTGTTCTTTGTAATATCACTCCATCGACATTCTAAGAAAAGTTGCGTTAAACGAGAATGGGATGAATACCAACTTAACAAAAACTTACCAATTTGGAATGATATTGAGAACCCTCTACCTAAATGACTTAAATCTCGAAGTATAGTTGCAGACTACCTTTTGTAACTTTTCTGAAGTTGAAGAGTGAAAAAATTATAGTATGGAGTTGATTTTTTCAATATACGTCGTGTTGATGATCCAACAATAGAAGTAGAAAGTAAAATTGCATAGAACAGGCCATTCAAGTGCAACACTGTTGGAGTGATTTGAGAATTTGGTGCTTACACAAATATTGTTAGTAGGCATTATCCTCTAGGAACCTAGTTGTTATAGTTATTATCCTGTAATTTAAAATAATTGATTATTGATGTGTGTCATATTAAAAATTTATTTAGTCAAATAGTTCATTTCTCATTTTCAATATAAAAACTAAAAACAAACACTATGTTGTTTTTACATGTGGTGCTATTTCTAATCTTGACTGTGGAAACAAGCAGATACCGTTCCACGTATTGGAGGATTGTCCATTAACAAAGTTTAAAGGATAGTTTAAACAATTATGATTCAACGGATGAAGCTGCATTACGGTTTACTAATTTGAAGGACATCTGACAATATTTTGTATCCTCTGTTCCAATTATATGTTTTTCCATTATTTTGCTTGCTACTACTATTTTCTTGCGTCATTATCTTATATATTCTGCAAATTGGTGTTGAGGGTTGAGTAAGGACAAATCAGATTTCTTGTGTAATATTTGTTTTAGGAATAGGGTCGATATTTTACTTTTACAGGAAATACACTGTGGAGATGAGCTTGTTTTGCTATTTCTTTAACCTCTTTTTCCATCATTGTCATTGTCGTGACTGGCGCTTGGACCGGTCTATTATGTGTCGTCATGCAATGGTTGTGCTGTTATATTTATGTTTTATTTACCTTCTATAATGTTTACACTTGGTTAATATTATTACATATGAATACTAGGGTTGGCATGTTTGGGTTTAGTGGTTTCCTAAACCTTGAAGCAAATGCTTTGCCAAGACAGGCAATCCACAATTGCACACGGTTTCGTCACCACACTGTACAGGCTTATACTGATCTTCTGGGGTACCATACATAACTTACATCACAATACAATATTAAAATGTACCATACGATTAAATAAATAAATAAATAAAAATCGTGACTGGCACTTGGACCGATTATTACTATCCGTCGTTATGCAATTGCACTGTTACAATTTTATGTTCTTATTTATCTTCTATTATATTACATTATTACATTATTAATACATACAAGGTAGTCCAACAAAATTTTATACCTCGATTTTAGGGCTTTAAAATGAAAATCCGCGCTCGGACTCGTCGATTTCTGATTCGAGGGAGCCCCTACCGGTGGGAACACAACCTGATTTTTAAATAGGGGTGAGGGTGTTGCGATACTAATATTCTCTTCTAATATTATCTGACCATCAGCAAATGAGGATCAAATAGTGAAAAGAGGTAATTTGGAAAAAAATAACCAATGAAAAGACTACTAACTCTTGTGATCAGTTTATTAAATGCTGGAAATGTCCACTATTCACTTCCATGCAATAGTGTAAAGTTTTGTTATAAACGTTCCCTTACATTACGCAACATTCCTGGGTGTAATTTGACAACATTATTTCATATTGGTTATTTTTTTCATTATCTCTTCCACTATTTTATATATCATTACGTTATCGATAAAGAAAATTTTTACGCGAAATTAGAGGATCAGATAGTACTTGATGAGATCTTCAAAATGATGTATCGCAACAAAAATCAGGAGGTTGTGCTTCCCCTGGTAGAAGGGTTTAAGATTGCGTGAATGAATTTTCTATGTTTCTTAAATTTTTCTAACGGAAAATAGATTAGAGTTTAGAAAAAACTTCTTTATTATTTTGTGTTTTTATGTTTGAATTTGTACTTTTTATAACATATTCAACCGCACAGTTTTAATAGAAATAAAGCATAAAAATTAAAATTTTATCACAACCCAGACAAAGTCTCTTCTTATATCTACCAATTTAAGACAAAACAATTGTGAAAAATTGAAAATTTGAGAGAATTTTGTAGGTACTTTAAGACCAGTTAGTGCTGCCTTCTGCATTGAACTTAGACAAACATATAAAGTACATTCGAAAAAGACAATTTGTGCAAAATTTGGTGCATGCATCTCTACAAGGAACGCTTCAGTTGAGCAGGTGTTTCCCGCAATTGGTTTATCACAATCAACGAACGATTTTCTAGTTCAAATTTGTGTTAAAAAGTTTTATTGCGTTTCTTGTTCTCTTATCTATTGATTTGTTTTATTATGAGTAAACATATAACTTAAATACTACAGGTTTACGTTTTTAACTGCCAAACTATGGAGAAACGAAAATCAGATAAAGCATAATGTTTTTCTGCGAAGCGGAAAACACATATGAATGGAAGCCTAATCTTCAATAAAACTAGAAATATACTTTCATTTCTTAGGTGTAGAAAATTAGATTTGCCCTATTTGAAGAAAACCTGTGCATTTGAAGATAATCCACATCAGGATCTAGCTATTACATTTCAATATTTTACTACACAAGCCAGTTGTAATACTTTTTAAATTACGGTTGGTAATTTTTATAATTATTTGCTTTTATTTAGGAACGTAATAGAACAGTAGAATTGTATGCTTCAAGTAGTTTATTATTAAATGATGACCCTTTTTTTAAATGTTGAAATCGCAACTACTTCATTCAGGGGAATGTGATGATGAAAATGCTGCTGCTAGCTTCGATAAAAGCTCTAGTGATTTGAAAGTAAACTGTTTCTAAAAATACGATTAGTTGTTATTTTAATTGTTTTCTTTAATTTCAAATTAGTAGTATGGAGGAAGGAAGACGTATAATTCAATTTCAACATTTCTTTCGATCATTACAAAAATAAGTGTACATAATGATAAATAGAATGTAATCTTAAAATTTTACAAATCGTTAAAGAAATTCAACAACAAGGTCTAAACTCAATTTGAATTAAAATGCAATATGTACAACGAACGCTTTAAAATATCAACAAATGAAATGCGAACAGAAAATATGAAAACAATGGAAATAAACACTGCTTGTGTTACAAGCATAATATCAATTGAAGTAGCTTCTACTGCAATCTAGAAAATACTTTCTACAGTGTATACCATGTATGTCTCTCCTGACCGTACACAAAATATAGAAGAATTGTAAGTGATGGTTGGAAAAATACTGCTACTGTGTAGCTATGCGAAAAGCTGCAGAAGAAGAAGCAACAATTGCTAGAAACAATAGACAAGTGGATAGCAATGGTGTTCCTTATAACGGATGTGGCAGATGGTTGTTGGTCCAAACGTAGTTATCGTTCAAATTATAACCCTCTTTCTGGAGCAGGTGCTATTGTTGGGTTCAATACCCGTAAAGTTTATTTTTGGGTGTAAAGAATAAATTTTGTTTTGTATGCAAATTTACGAAAGACACTGACAAGGGGAAGAACACGTTTGTTGGAAAAATTATGAGGGAAGTTCCACATCAATGGAGTCCAACATCATCTTAGAAGGTTTAAAAAGTAGTATGGCAGTAAATGGAATCAAATATACCACTCTGGTCGATGATGGAGGTAGCGGTACCTACCTATAAAAAATTGTACTCAACCATATGAAGAAACTGTCGAGAAGATCGAATGCAAAATCACCTACTACGCAATTATAACAACAAATTGAAAGTTCTTGCGACCGATACACGTTTTGGATACCACAACAATTGCGATTCTTATAAGACGACGAAGAAAACTTACTTGGTTTTGAAAAGTGCCTCAGTTTTATGACAAATCAGCGCTAATAATTCTAAACCTATCATCTCATTCAAGAAGCCTAATACATGACATCGACATCATGTAGTGGAACAATTTTATTCGATTGTAGCAACATTCGTCGGAGGAAAGCGGATTAATTATTCGAAAAATTCCTACAGAACACGGTGTCATGCATCTGCGGTCTCATTCAACACAAAACGACCTCATTAACTTCTTCACAAAGCTTAAAGATCTGTTAAAGACCAAACAACGATTTGAAATAAGAAGAAGAGAGAACGTTGAAAAAAGATTAAACTACGTAAAATTGTACAGGACAAAAATCAAAGCCAAGACAAAGATTATGGGTATTTTTGCAAGCAAGCAGATATGGACGAAGAAGCATTTAAAACAGTAAAACTTCCTTTTGAAAACTTTAGAGAAAAATGAAGAGGAAGGTAACAGTTTTCAAGAAAACACCAAAGTTCAATAGGGTAGCGGTGATTTGCTAATTCGAGGAGACAACTGCTGACCGCATCTAATTTTCAAAAGTTCTTCTTGGACGATGGAATACAAAAGCTGGTCTCACGATACGATAAGTGCCTTAATATTGAGTGGAAATTATGTAGAAAAGTAGTGTAAAGTATAGTCTTTCAAATAAAAAAATTTGATAAAAAATATTTATTTGTTATTTTGTTATTGCAAAACGGTACTTACTTTAAAACACGCCTCAAATACCTATCTAATTAGTAAAAATATTTTGATGGTTGAAGCTACAATTAATTGATGGGCCTCTTTTGAAACTGCAGGAAAATGAACCATTTATAATTTAATTTACAAAGTATGAACTATAATATGTATAATAAAACAGTAACTTTGATATGCACATTGTATCTTTAAAGTTGACGACACGGTAACTTGATCGCGGAGTACAAAATTCTAATTCTGCGACTTTAGACTAACAATGTACACAGTAAATCACGTCATTTTATCACTGTTCGGTCCGCTTAGTACATGAACCCTTGCACCCGATCGCCCGCTCAGAATTAGAGCTGCCTGTAACAGCATGTGAACAATCGAATTCGGAACTTCTTTAATTGAAAATTTGAAGGAACAAAGTAAATTCTTGTTTAAAATTTGATTGACATTTAGAACCGATTAAAAATTCATCTGCAACATCATACGTCGATATCAATAAAACTCAATTATTCTTCGGTATCTACCTGCAATGTAAGAAGTTTGTTACGCTCGAATTTATTTCTCGGAAGTTGTCTTAAAATACCATAATTATTAAAAGCACGTCTTTGAACTCTATTTAATATAGAGGTGTGGGTTTTACATTAATATGTATAAAGTTTAATTAATTTTATAACCTCCCATAATTGGAGAATTTTAGATGCATCAATAAATATTTGTTTGGTGATGTGTTGATAACGCAAGTTTTTAAAAATAATGGTATTAATAAATCAATAAATGATTTTAATTACATGTGTTACAGTTTTATTTTTGAATATAGGTTAAAGTATAAATATTGATTATAGCAAATGGTGTATCTAAAGAATATACAAGTTTAGAAATTAGAAATTGAAAATCTTCTTAAGAACCGTACTTTGTGTGAATGTCTTTAAGTGTACTTAAGTTGTGTGACAAACATTTCTTTTTGATTTAAGAATAATATTTTACCTTTGTTTACTTTTTTTCTTTCATATTTTGTCGGAAAACCTAAATAGAATACTCTTATGTTATAAACGTGTTTTAATAAATGTCAAAAGTGATATTTAACTATATGTGTAAGTTCGAAGAAAATATCTAATATACAGGGTCACTGGTAATTGATCATTCCTTTGGAGATCTGATAGAATAAGAAGTAAAGAGTAAATTTAACCTAATATGTATTATACAAAACTCAATGGTTTTGAGATATTTTGATTTTCAATTTTTTCTTAAAAAGTTGATGTTAACATGTTAAAATGCAATTTTCAAAAATTTTACATAACTTTGTGGAACTTTTTGATGGATACTAACACTATGGTCTTCGTATGGAATAAAAAATATTCCTTAGCATTTCCATCATGTGATAATCTCAAGAAAAACTTGTACAAAATAATTTTCAAAATCAGATGTGATAATTCTTTGAGGTTTTTCAAATAATTCTCAACGTTTCTTACGTACAAATTGTGTTAAAATTTCCTTGTTGCAATAGCTATCGAACAAGCTGCGATCTTACAACAAATCCTTAACAGTTCCAAAAAATAGTAAAAATGAAGCAGTCGACGGAATTTATTTAACTGTTGTCCAATTATATACATAGAGTCAGCTGTACATTAGTACTTAATTTTATAAATCTTGTTCAAAATGGGAGCTCTATTACGTATACAAGCAACGGCAGCGTCTTCTTATTTCTGTTTTGCCACTCTGGTGGTCAATGTATTCCATAGATGCGGTTGCGTATACTATATCTTTCATACGACCCCATACAAAGTAATCCAGAGGTTAAATCTGGCCAAACTATTGGAGCTGCTCTTCCAATCCAACGGTTAGAGAAACGTTCATTCAGCCAAATTCCGTACCGTCAGCCTATAATGCGCCGGACAACCGTCGTGCTGAAAAATCATTCGCGCTCTGGCGGCTAAAGGAACATCTTCTAGAAGCTCCTGCAGGTGATTTTCTAGAAAATCTTCATAGATCTCTCCGTTTAAATGTTGAGGTAAAAGTAAGGCCCTATTAAATAGCGGCCAACAACTCCCATCCATACATTTCTGAAAACTTTCTTTGGGAACTAGTTTCCTTTATTAAATGTAATTTTCTTCCGCCCAATAGTGCATGTTATGAAAATTGGTTATGCCCTCGCGATTAAATTTAGATTCGTCCGTCCATAATATTTGGTTAAGTTTTCATTCTCTGCATCTGAATTTAACATAAAACGGCAGAATTCTAATCTCCTTCCAGGATCACCTTCATCTAAGCCCTGGACAGGGGTATAATGGCAAGGATGGCATCAACTCCGCGTATCGTAGAGCAGACTTTCCATTGTGACGCACCGGTTTGCCGCGCCACTTTAGCAGTTGAAGTGCCTGGGTTATCCTCAAAATGGATGCTTCATTTTTACTATTTTTTGTTTGTTGTAAGATTTGCAGCTTGTTCGATAGCTATTGCAACAAGGAAGTTTTAACACAATTTGTACGCAAGAGCGTTGAAAATTATTTGAAAAAATCTCAAATTATAACATTTGATTTTGAAAAATTATTTTGCACAAGTTTTTCTTTGAAATTATCACATGGTGCAAATGCTAAGGGATATTTTTATTCCATACGGAAGACCATAGTGTTGGGCAAGTATTCCATCAAAAGTTCCACAAAGTTGACGTAAATTTTTGAAAATTAAATTTTAACATATTAACATCAACTTTTTAAGAAAAATTGAAAATCGAAATATCTCTAAATCCATTCAGTTTTGTATAATACATATTAGGGTTAAATTTACTCTTTACCTCTTATTCTATCAGATCTCAAAGGAATGTATCCAATACCAGTGACCCTGTATACTGACTTCCAAAAATTGCAACACCTAGAAGTTGTTGAACGATTTTAATTAAATTTTCAAGAAACGTCTATTTTCATTAAACAAAGTGATGATTAAAATTTAAAACAAAGAACAAAGCTTAAAAGTTTTTTCAATAATTAGTTGCTCCGCCACTATTTGTAATGCACTCATCTAGACGGCTTGGGATGCTATCAATCAAGTGATCTATAGCTGCTTGTGGTATATCATCCAAGCTTCTTGAATCCGTTGCTGAGAGTGCGGTAAATTACCCCATACATGTTCAATTGGCGACAAATCAGGAGACCGAGCAGGCTATGGGAGGACGGCAATGTTAGATTCTTCCAAAACCGTGTTGTAGCCTTTGCCGTATGAGGGCGCGCATTATCCTGCTGGAAAATGGGATTTTGCAGCCCCTGAAGATATGGAAGGTCAACTGGTTGTAGCACATTGGCAATGTAACCAGCTGCGTTAAGGTTGCCGTCAATAAAGACGAAGGGTGATCTGCTACCATAACATATTGCACCCCATATCATAACTCCTTGAGTGAGGGCTGTGTTGCGTTCCACAAAAATGTTGGATTTTTACGTTCTCCACGCATCCGTCTGACCCTCCTACGACCATCGTGGGCCCACAAGCAAAATCGGGACTCGTAACTAAACACAATTTGATGCCATTCTTAACCCGCTCGTTGCTCCACTCTAGTCTGCGTAGACGGTGAAGTGGTGTAAGAGGAAGACATAAAATGGACGATATGAACGCAACCCATAAGATCTTATCCGACGATAAACAGATGACATTGACATCCTAAGTCCTGTACCTCTCATCCAATCATTTGCAATTGATCGAGTTGTTGAAAATCTATCTCTTGTGGCCAAAACTCTTAGCGACGTTCTTCGCGATCTGTAGTCCTTCGAGGACGTCCAGATCCACGGCGACGATGTTGAACCCCTTCGGACCATTTGGACCAACATCTCAATACCGATGAAACATTTCGGTTTACACGATGAGCAATTTCTCTTAGCGAAAGTCCGGCCTCTCTCATACCAATAATACTGCCGTTCAAAATCACTTAATTGGACAAAATGTTGATGTTGACGTACTCTCGGCATTGTTTTCAAGTTCAGAATGAAATTGTGAAAAACAACAACAATTTGCAAACTTGACAGTTACTAAATGGTCTAATATTTCAAATTTATTGTTACTATGTGCTATGGAAACAACAGGCAAAAAAACAAAAACTATTTGCTAGATTTTATTCAAATTTTAATCATCACTTTGTTTAATGAAAGAATTTCCTGAAAATTGCATTAAAATCGTTCGACAACTTCTAGGTGTAGCAATTTTTCTGGAATCAGTATATCTATTATGGATATAATATTAAAGATAATATTGTAACGTAACATTTAACACAAAACTGTGAAATTATAATTTTTTTTTTATATAACTTTAGAGCAAGAAAATATTTTCTTTAACTCTGTAATATATGTTGTTGTCATTGAAAGGAAAAAAACATTGGAAAGAACTTATTAAAACTATATTGTGAGAAACGTTTATTGTATTTCTGTCTTAAGATAATGTTTGATAAAAATTACATTTATTTAAAAACGACTTCTTTAGTTTTCATTATTTTTAACGCAGTTTAAGTATCTCTGGTATAGATTATAGTCTTAAAGTGTTTACATCTGAAGGTGGTAGAAATTGTTTTCTGCTAAAACATCGATATCTTTATTTCAGTAAAAACATAATTAATGTTCATATTTGTTGGGCGATACTCAGATAATTGGTTGCAGTTTAAATTACGCATTCTTGTTAGCAGCAACATATCTCTGTTGCCCATTACTGCTCGCAGCATAAGGCTGTGTGTTAACCAATTATCGCGTGATATATTATGAATTCGCCGATGGAATTTCTGTTTGGCTAGTGTGCCTTATGTATCCGTTCGAGAATGAAAAATTCTCTTTGTAGGGTACGAATATTATAATCTATATAAATCGATTGGTTACGTGATCGTGAAAGTAACTTCATCAAAACTTATAATGCTAATTGCTGCATGTATAAATATACAGGAAGGTAGTTACTTTCTCAGTAACTTTATAGAAAGGAATTTGTCTCTCCCTTGTCCCTTTCACGGCGAAGAGACAACACAAATACTTGAACGTAATTTCATGTATAAACTTTAACGTAAATTATATTAGCTTCCTGACCATATATCAGGACTAGATTATTTTTAATATTGAGTTTTAAGTACAGCTATAACTGATATGAAGGACTAAAAATATGAAAATACAAAATAAAATTCATGAGGAGATAAATTACGAATGGGTCAAATATATCGATATTTTATTTTTTACTTGGTTCTCATTCTTTATTGGGTGAAATATTAACTCTTTGTTGTTAACTGTATTTTTTATTATATCGCATAATTTATAGTGACAAAATGATACAAATTGCCATCGATCTCATTATAAGTATTTCGACATCGATTTTTGCCGTTATAATGAATTTTTTTTGTAATCAATAATAATGCTATAAAATAACTAAATTAGGGTTGGTTTATATTTTGATAATTTTGAATTTTAATACATTTTCTCATCTCGAATGCATTCAAACATTTTTATTTTGATTTACGGCGTTGCCATTTGGAACAATTTTTTAAAAAATTAGTAGATGAATTTGATTTTAAATAATCTAAAAAATTTCTAATTCTTATTTGATTGAAACTCTAATTTTCAATTTTCAAATTTTAACTCGTTTTTTGTTTCTAATATAGTTTTCAATTTCCTATCGATTTGCACCACTGAACTATTACAATGTGTTTATGGACTTTCAAATACTTGTCCGAAAAAGTGTAAGGCTTCCCAAAGACAAAAATTGCACATTTAAAAATATATTTTCAGAAAAACTTAGTCAACTAAAGTTGTTTTTAAATCAAACAACCTGTATATTTTGCACCGTCGAATAACTCGTGAAATTTTGCGTACATTTCCCTAGCTTCAGTGGTTTCAAATTATTGGCATTATTTCATAATTTTAATAGATATACGACATCAAAAGAATTCGTATGCCGTAGGAGTTATTGTAGAGAATAAAAATTGTACAGAGCGTCCGAAAAAATTTGGTTCAAACTTTTGGCATCCACAAAAATCTGTAAACTCAATTTTCAAATGGAAACCACCACTTTTATGTCACTAGTTAATTAGCAGTATTAACC